>OZ035880.1:98730344-99330344 GCA_964034835.1 Muscina levida
CCTGCCAATTAGGTTACGATACTTACTAACTTAAAATCGATATTAAATTATTATGGCATGTAACTTGACAAAACGAATGATGCAGAACTTCGTCTTTTTGGGGCTACTTTCACGTGCAGTTCTCAGAATTAGAATGTGTTGTACTGTGTTATATTAGAAATCACAGAAATTTCCTCACCCAGCTTTATATAACAATTTTATTACCACAAAATTTTAACATTTGTAATAGATAGCAAGTACAACTATTTGTTTATAATCATGCTTTATATTCAAATTCAAAAATCAATTAACGCCACGACTTGGTAAAGTAATAAAATTGTGTATATGTCTATATTTCGTCCCCATATGTACAAACACAAGTTGCGGGATATCTCATCTAATGAAAACAATATGCCAATTCAACTTTCACATACTCGTGCGTGATGGAAGCATGAGATGTATGGAACATACCATCATGTGTGTATGGATAAACTACACGTTATTTTCCGTCGATATGAATTAGACTAATGTGTGAAGTAGGCCACAGTTGCGGGGTGTTAAAAAAAACAGCTACGGTCTAAAGCATAAATACAAAGGCAAATTTAAAAATATAGGGACCGAAAAACAAGTTAATAGGAAAAAGTACAAATGTATACAGAGTTGAACTCAACTTTTAGCAACGAAAATTGTTAAATAAATTGCTAAAAAAAAATATTTCGTTGTTTCCTTTCCATTAACCCCATGCTGAGTCCAGCTGAAAAAATGTCTGCGTTAAATGTAGTTTGTTTACAGCTCAGATGTGAGTTTATATTAACTAGACACAGGAACGTTACAAAAACCCGGTTATGCCAAAAATGTTCAACGAAACAGTAAAATGTGTTTTTTTTTTACATTTACTTTCTAAAATAAACTTTTCTATAGTTTTACTATATGTCTCGTTAGGCCATACGACCAAAAGTCCTTTTTACTTTCTTATATGTTATTGTAATAAAAATATCCTAATAGCGTGAATATCTTGTGATACCAGAGTTTGTAGTTTTTTTTTATAACTAAACCCGAATTGGATGTTTTCGGAAACCGGTTTGTTTTTACTCGAACCAATATTGTACTAGTTACATGTACACATGCAAGAAAACGTTCAGCTATTCAGGTATAAAACGTGAGCTTTTTATGTATTGGCATTTTTAAACAACAAATGTGAATACGGCAACAAAAAAAGCCAAACATGTAAAATGGTAAAAGTCTACCCCTTGTTATTGCCCAGGCGCGTGTAACCGAAATATGTATGCCAAGTGATTTTTCTCAACAGAACCAAAAAACGGTTACCGTATGTAATCCATAATATTAACGAAAATTAAGGGTAATCTCACCAATTTACAGTGCAACTGTGTCTAGAACATAACGAATTCTGAATTTATGTTTGTGCCCAGGTAGAAAAAAAATAAATATTAATGATACGTATTATTTTGTATGTACGTCAATTTGTAAGAAAATATTTACATGAAATTTTAGAATATTATCTGTACGTGTGAAAGGATGGCATATATACCCATATCTAAACTAAATATGTAAGTTAGTAAGTTTAGGTGCCCGGACATAACCCCCACGGACATAATCCCCAAAACGATTTTGGGGCCTATGTCCGCCACGCTCCGCGGACATAAGCCCCAACAAATATAACGGACATAACACCCAAACTAAGTTTGCGACTGAAAGTAATGAAAAAGCTTGATGAAGTTGATGAAGTGGGGGTGGGCGGACAAGATCTCTATTGACACTGACCCTGTAGATTATATATTTATCATATACATAAAAATAATTGTAAAGATTTTTAGTCTTAGCATCTTTTTCATGGAAATATTCTAATATGCTAACTTCGTTGATTGGATTACATAAATAAAAGCTTCCCAATTGTTTTGTCGCATCTGTGTTTAGATGTTATTTGTTTACTTAGCATTACCCAGGGCTAGAAATCACGGATGCTTGAGAGTAGTTTGTCGTCCAAAACAGTGAAATTTATAGCACTAGCATGAACATAATATGTGCCGATGTTTCGATAGAAGAGAAAAGCGATGAGGACAAGAATGTATATGACCGTAGCCCGAGCCATGGCATCAAAATTGTTCCAGGCGAATTTAATGCTTAAATAGGCAGGAAGACCGCATTTGAGTCTAAAAGAACAGAAAAACGTAGAACAATGGCATCAGACTGATAGACTTCTCTGCGGCAAGAAATATTCATAAGGCAACATAGTTATCTTCAGATCAATTGACGAGGAATCAGATAGAACACATGGTAGTCGATGGAAGGCACGGATATGGTAACGCGAGCTGTTCGTGAACGGCACAGAGTGAAGACGGAAAAAGAAGGAGCTGAAAAAGCGACAGGACAGAGTTACTCCGAAGTAGTGGGGACGCCCGAAAATTCTACCATAGAATTAAGGCGAGAATGCCTGAACCAGATCTGTCCTCCAGAAAGGACAGCGATGGTCAGCTAGTGATGGACTTGGATAACGTTCTGAAGATATAGAGAGAACATTTCAACAATTTACTGGATACGGCCACCACCACTTCAGAGAACAGTTCATATAGAGTTCTAGCGTTAACTAAATAACTATGACCTATTAACCTCTAAACACCAATAATATCTCGCCCTTCATTTACTCTTGCATACCACCAACCAACCCAAACAGTGTATGCAATTACTTCAAGAGCAAACAACAATACTATCAATCACACGACCGCGGTAAACGACGCGTCCATCGAAGACCGATTACCACCATCCAACAAACACATTCAGAAAACGACATCACAAGGAAAAGTGTTAATCGATGCAGTGTGATGCGATATAATTCTCATTACATCGAGAGCTTCACTTACTTAAATGATCGAGCATATTGTAAGATAAACTCTCGGTTGCTACCGCAGAGAAGTTAATTGCTAAGTTGCTTTGCACCCGATCTCCCCTGCACTTCAAAGGTCAATAATTTATCGAAAGAAATGTTCTTTTGTTTAATAGGACTTCGGTCTTTTGAACCAACTTTTGTTGGTTTAACCTAAATTCCATTGGTTTAACTCGACTACTGTTGTTTAATTAGGACTTAGGTCTGTTAAATCGGACTTCGGTCTGTTGAATCGGACTTCAGTCTGTTGAATCGGACCTCGGTCTGTTGAATCGGACCTCGGTCTGTTAAATCGGACTTCGGTTTTTTGAATCGTGCTTCGGTTTGTTGAATCGGACTTTGGTCTGTTGAATCGGATTTTGGTCTGTTGAATCGGACTTCGGTCTGTACAATCCAACTTCGGTTGGTTTTACCGACTCGTCGTTTGTACAGATTTGGGTCTGGTACACGAAGATACGCTTCGTTCCTGCAGCATTGTATTTGAAATTAGCATCGTTGCATTTTGACACTAACCTGATTTACGACGAAAACAAAATCATCGATACAACCACGAGTTAGAAAAGTCGATTTGCTGAAAACCACGAGTCATCAACACGATCCTGAGTTGCAAAAACCGAATCATCGATGCAACCACGAGTGGCAAAAATCGATTTGCTAGAAAGCACGAGTCACCAACACGATTTGATGAAAAACGCGAGTCACCCCCACGATCCTGAGTTGCGAATTCGAAGCTGAATTATCAACAACCCCGAATTAACAATATATTTCCGAATTGCTGATATAAACCTGAACCACCGACAACCCGAATCATCAAAATGACCCAGTATTGCTGATATAAATCCGAATCATCAACAAAACCCGAATCACCAATACTTACTTACTTAATTTCCCTTTGCACCCCATGAATGAGGTATGGGATAGCTTCTCGCGTTGTTGTGAATTAACACGCTTTCTATTTTTAGATTCACAACTAACGGCACCTACTTATTTATCGACGAATGCGAACGTCACTCTTTTGAGAAGCTCTTACTAGACACGACGATTGAATCGACGCTTAATACTGCGAAGTTGCTGTCAAACAACATTCGAGGGGAGCCGACAATGAAAGAAAATTTTATTTATTTTTTCTTTTAAGATGACTGGAGCCAGGTTTGAACCTGCGATCTCCCGCATGGTAGTCGCGTGTTCTAACCACTATGCCACGGCCGGTCCCAATCACCAATACCCTTCTGAATTGTTGACATTAACCCAAACTACCGACAAACCCGAGTCATCAATCATCACGTGCTGATAATAACCTGAAACCCTGACAAAACCCGAATCACTAAGCTGACCACATACTGCTGATATTAATAGTAACCACCTACGAGCCCGAATCATCAGTAAGCTGCCGAATTGCTGCTACGATCCTGAATTATCGAAAGTACTCGAATTATCACGTTTCGTAATACCGAAACGATCATGACCTCTACGGTTTTAAGAATACAGTATAGGGTTCCCGACTATTTTAAAACAACCCCAGTGTCAAAACCTATCATTGCAGTCGTAGGTCACATCAAAACTCGTCGAGCGTATACTAAAAGTTCTTGATCGTCAAAAATCGGCTTGGGTACAAATTACCGGACAAGACAACAACACTATCACTGAATCCGAATTACTTTCGTATCTAAATACTTTATCCTGTAGATTATACGGCTGCATTATACCACCTTTCAACAGTATTGTTATTTTTCCCTAGTCAGGGAAAATCTACTGAGTTCTTATTCTGTAAGGGTTTGTGGGTCGTTATGGCGACCCTCAGCCAACGAGAAAGCCACGTTACAATAGGCTATCTCAAGCCATGTCTGAGTTTCGTATTCCTTCATAGTTAATAAGCCTTTACAGATGTACATAAGAGAACAATAAATCTGTCGGTAAACTTTGGCAAGGATCTCTCTGAACCATTCAATATGGAAAGAGGTCTCAGGCAGGACGATATATGGTCCTGTACACTGATTGATATAGTAATGGAGATGTTGATGAGAAAGGCTGGTGTCAACTAGTCTTCCACCATATTCCATAAGAGCCACATGCCACTGGCATACGACTTATGGACTTATGGAGGATATAAGCTTGCATATCGTATTATAGCTCCATATTACTTGAACTACGGCTGTCATAGTGGAGATAGACAGATGAACATCTCTAAAAAGGGGGTGTTTATATGGGAGGTGGAGGTAGTTTTTGTCCGATCTTGCTCATCCTAAAAATTAACATCCGCTTATAGGATTTAAGTTTGCATATTAAATTTCAGCGTGATATTACTTGAACTACGGGGGCAGATAGACGGACACCCCAACCAGTACAGAAATTTCAGTCAGACAAACTGACTGATAAATACCAACACTCAACAAATGATGTGTAGGTAAAAGGGGCAATATCGGTTATTTATATGGGGGGTATCAAATAGCGTTAGGGTTTGAGGTTTTCCCTTCTACTAGAAGATGAATTAACTGACCAAATTTGATTATCCCCCAGGTGACGGTTTGTAAGTTATGGGAGAAATATTCATTTTCCAAAAAAAATAATTATGTATGGGAGGTACCATTTGTAGGGGGGGGGGGGGGTGATTACCAGAAGGGTTGTGTCAAATAGTTAGGTTTTCTGAGGTTTTACCTCCAATTACAAGATAAATTAACCGACCAATTTTCATTACCCATAAAGTGTCCGCTTGGAAGTTATGGGAGAAATATAAATTTTACAAAAATAGGTCAATTTGTATGGGAGGTATAAGAAGGCGTAAATCGACATAGTCGATATTCACAAAATTCAGTTTACTTCCAAAAAATATATGTATGTAAAACTATGAGGATCAATTTGGTCATTTGTATGGGAGGTACCAGAAGGGGTGTGGCGAGGGTTTCGGGTTTCTAAGGGTTTGTCTACTATTGAAAGAAACATAAGCTGACCCAACTCAAATATCCTCCTCTCGTCCGTTTGGAAGTTATGAAAAAATAATTAATTATCCCAAAAAATGTAATTTTGTATAGGCGGTACCAGAAGGGGTGGGGCTATTTTGCCCATTCACTATCCCATTAGTTCGTTTGGAAAATGTTAATGATGTTAAATTTTATACCGATCCGTTAAGGTTTACTCGAGTTATCCTGCTCACCAGCCAGCCAGCCAGACAGACGGACATAGCTCATCGTCTTAAAAAGTTCTGAAATGAAATTGGTCTTAAGATACTTGGGGTCTAACTCGTCTCCTTTAATGCGTTACACTTTTTTCGTATCAGATGCCCTAAGGGTGATGGTATAAAAGGGGGCATTTTGACCGATTTTACTCATCTTAACACACAACCTCCGCTTAGTGTATATAGGCTTGAACGTTATATTTCGGTTCAATAGCTCTTAAACTCACGCCAATTGTCGACGACAGCTTAGATTACCCACCACCAAGTCAAGCCGAGGTAAGAAGAGCAATATCGCGGCTGAAAAATAACAAAGCAGCCGGTGCCGACGGTCTGCCCGCAGAGCTCTTCAAGTCCGGTGGCGAGGAGCTGATAAAGAGCATGCACCACCTCCTGCGGTTTGCCTTAAAGAGTGCATGCCCGACGATTGCAATTTAAAAGTCCTGTGTCCTGTGCTAAAAAAAGGTGATCCAAGTGTGTGCTCCAACTACCGCGGGATCAGCCTATTTTCCATCGCATATAAGGTCCTGTCGAGTGTGCCATGTGAAAGACTAAAGCCAGTGTTATCCAACCTGATCGGGCCTTATCAGTTTGGCTTTAGACCTGGAAAATCAACAACTGACCAGATTTTCACACTTCGGCAAATCCATGAAAAGACCCAAGAGAAACAGATCGACACGTACCATCGGACAGCCTGATACGGATCGGACAGCCTGATACGGCAGAAATTACTTGAAGCCATGGCTGAGTTTGGTATTCCAGCGAAGCTGATACGTCTTTGCGGAATGACGCTGACTGACACGAAGTCTTCAGTGAAGATTGGCAAGGACCTTACGGAGCCATTCTATACCAGACGAGGCCTAAAACAAGGCGACGGCTTATCGTGCGATCTCTTCAACATTGTGATGGAGATGATAATGAGAAAAGCTGCAGTAAACACAAGTGGCACTATATTCAACAAAAGCCACATGCTACTCGCGTACGCTGATGACGTCGACATCATTGGTCGAAAACTGTGGGATGTGACTGCAGCCTTCTCAGGTATACAGAAGGAATCATTGATTCAAATTATATATTGGCGTTACAAATGGAAGAGCATACTATTTACGAAATTATTTTTTTCTGTGTACTCTCATTCCTTTTATAGCTCCAATAGTTACGAAATTTTTAAGCACGCGACATATCTGCCATGTGCCAGCAATGTGCGACTCATCGATTTGTCTTAAATTCCATATATAGTGCTATATGGTCATTGGTATAAGATAAAAAAGTGTCCATTTAGATAAGGGTTCTACTACTTAGTATTCCATGATTGATCCATTTAAACGTGACGTTTTAACCAAAAACATATATCCTCTATCCATTTGGAATATAATTGAATAAATCCCATTTTATTTCCTCTAAATTAAAGACCCAGACTTCATATTTAAAAGCAATTTTATTAAGTGGTTTCCAACCAACCCACTTACCAGTACACACATCCTTTCACAAAAGTTTTCTTCGCTAAAAGGACGGAAGAACTAAAATGGATGGTGAAGCAAATGTAACACCTTTTTGTGGAACTTTTAAACCCGATGACTATAAAACAAATTTAACGATAGAGTTTCAAGATGTTTTTCCCTCATCAGTTGTAAAATACAAACAAACCATCTCGCCGTCACTAGGGAGCGGAATGAAAAAAAATACTGAATTGTATAAAATATTCATTGACTTTTAACAAAAGAACTATTAACCATTACAGCTTTGGAGGTGGCAATTCTTTTTTTCTTTCTTCTTTTTGTTGGTATTGGCTATATACGTAGATGATGAGGTGGTGGAAATATCACACCTCACTGAATGTTGTTAACTTTCCGCAATGGAAATAGAAGCGAGAGGAAATAAATTATACTAGGACGAAACGAAGTTCATAGTGAGCAAATCTGTGCATAGGACTAAAGTAAACATTTGGAAAATCTACTTGATAAAAAAAACAAATAGTGTGTATGTGATAAATTGTGTGGTCGAAAGTGTAAAATACAATACAACACATTTTAACTGTTTCCCCAACAAATGACAACAGGAGTGACCAACCGTATTTAGAAGGGGCTTATGTAAGGACTTATGGCCCAACCCAAGAAATGGTGATCCGGAGTCTGTTTTATTAAAATTTTAGTTGCAAATCATAACATTCAGATCTTTGCCATACAGAATAAGTGTGAAGGTTTGATTTGTTTCTATTTTTTTAAAGATGCAAAGTCGGGAGTGTGCTGCAAGGTAAAGCTTCTGATCGGTTTAACTTGGCAAACCCAGAGTGATCCTTGCCAATTGCACTTCAAGTCTACTCACAGAGCTCCGTATTCGTAGTACTACTGCGGACGGAGTACCTCCACGTGGTGATGCCTGGAAGCGAAGGCGAGGGGCGAAACCTAAAACCCAGGCACGTCTGCTCAGAGTGAGCGGTACCCTGGTCAGCGTCTGACCCAGAATGGGCGGCTGTAATAAAATCCTGGCAGGAGGAGAAAACTGCGACGTGGTGCGCTGGGCTTGCAACCCGCCACCGACGTATAAACTATTGCAATGAAAAGAAGTAAGAAAAGAATAAAATGGACCCCCCAAAATGTTGACGACCACCGCAAACGAATTAAGGACCATGAATTAAGGATATGCACCTGGAATGTTAGATCCAACTGGCAGAAGTCCTCGAAGAATACAAGGCTGAAATAACCGCTTTACAGGAAATCCGGTGGACGGGACACGGGTTCTCGCGCATGAAGACGTGCGACATCTACTATAGTGGCCATGCGGACAAGCACGAGTTTGGATGTGGATTTGTGGTTGGCAAGAGACTGCGACACCTAGTCTCAAGGTTCAACCCGGTGTGTGAACGTATAGCCACCATAAGAGTCAAAACTAAGTTTTTCCACATAACACTTATATGTGCCCATGCTCCGACAGAAGAGAAAAGCGATGAGGACAAAGACGAGTTCTACGAGAGCCTAGAAAATGTATATGACCGTAGCCCGAGCCATGACATTAAAATTGTACTAGGCGATTTTAATGCTAAAATAGGCAGGGAAACCGCATTTGAGCCTACCATCGGAAAATTCAGTCTGCACACCGAAACGTCGAACAATGGCATCAGACTGATTGATTTCTCTGCGGCAAGAAATATGGTAGTTAGCAGCACTAGATTTGACCATAAAAATATTCATAAGGCAACATGGTTATCTCCAGATCAATTGACGAGGAATCAGATTGATCATGTGGTAGTCGATGGACGGCACGCATCGAGTGTTCTGGACGTACGAGTGATTAGGGGTGCGAACATTGACTCCGATCACTTCCTTACCGCAGTTAAGGTACGCACAAGGCTAAGCATGGCGAAAAACGTACGTAACCAGGCACAACGAAAGCTGGACATCGGTAAACTCCGGACCACAGAGGTAGCAAACGCTTACTCCAACCACCTAACTCAACTGCTGCGGAATGCTCCAACCCCGGACAATATAACCTCGCAGTGGCAAAATATAGCCGACTCCTTAGAACGGGCTGCGAGAAGCGTACTTGGGTACTCAAAGCCGTCTCAAGAAGATGCCTGGTACGATGATGAATGTCGCACTGCCACGAGAGAGACGGTTGCTGCATACAGGGCGAAACTGAAGCCCGAAAATTCTACAAGAGAGTGAAAGCGAGAATGCGTGGAACAGGGTTGCCCTCCTGCAAGGACAGCGATGGTCAGCTAGTGACGGACCCGGATAACGTTCTGAAGATATGGAGAGATCACTTTAGAAATTTACTGGATACTGACACCACTCCAGAAGACCCCGCTCCAATCCATGACGATGGTATTAACTGTCCACCTCCGAGCCAGAGCGAGATACGTATGGCCATCTCCCGCCTTAGGAACAACAAAGCTGCTGGAGCCGATGGTCTCCCTGCTGAATTGTTTAAGGCTGGCGGGGAGGACCTGATTAGGAGCATGCACCAGCTCATGGAGAACATCTGACAAGAGGAGAGCATGCCCGGGGATTGGAGTCTCAGTCTGTTATGTCCCATATACAAGAAAGGAGATCGTAGTGAATGTAAGAACTACCGTGGAATAAGCCTATTACCAATTGCGTACAAAGTCCTTTCAAGCATATTGTGTGAACGTCTAAAGCCAATTGTAGAAAAACTAATTGGACCATATCAGTGCGGCTTTAGACCTGGCAAATCTACGACGGATCAAATATTCACCTTACGACAAATCCTGGAAAAAACCCATGAAAAGCAGATCGACACCTACCACCTCTTTGTCGACTACAAAGCTGCCTTCGACTCTCCGATAAGGAATAGGCTTTATGTGGCCATGTCTGAGTTTGGTATTCCTGCAAAGCTGATTCGACTTTGCAAATGTACTTTAGACAACACCAAATCCTCGGTTAAGATTGGTAAGGATCAGTCTGAACCATTCAACACGGAAATAGGTCTCAGGCAGGGCGATAGCCTGTCCTGTACACTATTTAATATAGTTATGGAGAAGGTGATGAGAAAGGCTGGTGTCAACATGTCTGGCACCATATTCCACAAGAGCCACATGCCAATAGCCTATGCCGATGATATAGACATCATTGGCCGAAATCTGCGGGATGTTACTGCAGTTTTCTCATCGCTAGAAAAGGAGTCAGCAAAAATGGATTTAGCGGTCAACGAGGACAAAACAAAAATAAAGATTTCGACGAACAAAGAGTCCTCTCGATGGGGACGCACCGTGAACGTTGACAATTATTGTTTTGAGGTAGTCGACGAATTTACCTACCTCGGATCTTCCGTCAACAAGATGAATAATGTCAGCCAAGAAATTAAACGGAGAATAGTGCTAGCCAAAAGATGTTTCTACGGACTTCGGCAGCACTTTAGTAACACCACCTTCTCTCGGAATACTAAGAAACAGCTATACCAGGTGCTTATCTTACCTGTTCTGTTGTATGGTGCCGAATCATGGGTGCTTACTACAACGGACATACAAAACCTGGGAGTATTCGAGAGAAAAGTACTCCGAAAAATATATGGACCTATCTGTGTCGAAGGCCAGTTTCGCCATCGGATGAACCATGAGCTGTATGAGCTTTACCACGACATCGACATAGCTAAAAGAGTCAGAATCCAACGACTTCGATGGCTGGGACATGTTGCCAGGATGGATGTAAATGCTCCAGCGAGAAAGGTGTTTGAAGGCGAACCTGAAGGACGGCGCAGAGCAGGGAGACCCAAACTCCGTTGGAAGGACCAAGTGGTAGGCGATGTGCCATCATCTGGTAGGACTAACTGGAGAACACACGCAGAAGACCGAAGAGTGTGGAATTCTTTATTACTTCAGGCCTCAAATTTATGAACTACGTTTCGTAAATTGTAATTGGCCACTTAAGTAAGTAAGTAAGTAAGTAACGTACGCTGTCTTGTACGTTTTGCCAAAGATACGACAGTTACCATTTTTTGCGTGGGGTTCAGATGCAAGTTAAAGTTGTACTATCGTTAATCGTTGAATTTAATGACTACAAAAAAAAATAATATTTTAAAAAATTAAAAAAAATGTTTCTGTGTTTTCAATTTCTTCAATTTTGTGGAGTAAGAAAATAAGTATAAAAATTCAAGTGTCAAAACTGAGGGCAAAAGTTTGGAAAGGTCTACAAATAGCGTTTGATAAAACATGAACGTTCAATTTTGATAGGACGACAAATAACAACACCAATCGAAAACCAGTACAGAAATTTTAGTCTGGTTAGCTGAATGGTAAATATGTATGTGCCCTCACCCCATGTATGACATTGTTCAACTTTCGAGTTATTAAAATTAACCGATTTTAAAATGAAGTTCCTATGCAATACGATTTTCAATCAGAGGACATCTACGGTGCATGTTATCAGTATCGGCCTTATGTGTTTACGCTTAAATTTTACATCATGAGCCGCACAGTGGACACTCAAGACGAACTGCATTCACATTTTGAAGCGAATGAAAACTGAAAATGTTATTTACAACAATTTAATATGAAAAACTTCAAAGAAGAATGAATATGTGCAAAAAAATATATAAAAAGAAGAGGGCAATACAGTTCTTATACTAAAGACGATAAATATACGAATTGAAGGAAATTCTGTTTTAAGGGTTTTAACTCACTTGTTTTAAAGTAGTAAAGCAAACAAGACAGATGGACAAGGGTAATACACCCCGTACACCCAATAGCGCAACTTATATTTGTTTGCCAGCTGCCGTTTGTTGTCGACTACTACTATTTCTACTACGGCAAAAGTGTTGATTGTTGTGTGCGTCAATGTAATGAAAGTGGTCTCACGTTTATGTCTAAGTTTCAGGACAAATTCTACAGTTAAATAGAACATGGCTTAGATTTAAATTATTTTATAAACACTCTATTAATAAATCCATGTACAGACGGTTGTCAGATATTACAATATTGTCAGATATGTCAATTTGATGTCAATGTACTGACAATGAAATATTTTTAGGAAAAGATAAATCGTCAGTTCAGACAATTACATTACATTAAATTTAATTACATTAAATGTCAGACATTATTTTTGGCTTACAATGTACCGACAATGCTTTTGCTGACAACGTTGCAAGACAATAATTTTAAGTTTTTCTTGTAAGTCTTAAAAAGTTTCATCGGATCCTTTGCAGTTTATGATCCCTGTTTCAAAGCCTTGGCTTTATACTTTTTGATAGAACTTTCGGACTTTAACTCTATCCCTGTAATTTTCGACATCCTGGCTCTCTATTTTCAACCATATAATCTATTTTCGCCTGCAGATTCGTTTTATTTTCCTTCCTCTTTTATTATATTGTTTCGTCACGGCACGCGTTGCCATTGGCTACAGTTTTACCGTGTATGCATCATTTCTTTCCTCAAACATTGTGCGACATTCCTCATCGTACCAGGCCTTGTTTGAGCATGGTTTTTCATAACCCAGTACGGTTGTTGCGGCAGTGGTCATATAAGTCGCAATATGCTATCACTGTGTGTCGGGAACATCATTATTTGGGGGGTTTGTTTGAAATAACTGTCGCTGATCAAAGGTCAGTAAATGGGTGACAGGGTTCAACCAAGATAAACAGCAAGATAGTCGAGTGTACTGATTAAATGACGTGTACGATCGGTAACGGAAGGCCGGGACGATTATAGAACCAGTACAGAAGTTTCAGTCAGGTAAACTGACTGATAAATACCATCACCCAATATAAAATATTGTTTCAGTTTTGAGTAATTGAAATTAATAGATTTTTTATTAAAATAAAATTACTTATGTGTTATTTTTGCCTGCTTGTGGAGCAAAACCGTAAAAAATTTGACTTACTTGTACAGGAGGTACAATTTTTCGTACAATGAACGCTTACCTTGGCAAAACTAGTCTGAATTCATTGTATATACAAAATGATATGTACGTAAAAGGGGCAATACCGATTATTTATATGGGAGGTTCCAGAAGGGGTGTTTCAAATAGCTAGTGCTTCTGATGTTTTACCTCATATTATCCCCCCGTTGTCGGTTTAGAAATTATGGGAAAAATATTATTTTCCAAGCAAGGTCATTTTGTATGGGAGGTACCAGAAGGGGTGATCCGATATTATCCATATTCATTCCTGATTCAAATTTTCATAACCGTACTACAAAATTTGACAGAATTTAGTGTACTTACAAAAAAGTTTGTAAGATTATGAGAGTGAAATCGGACATTTATATGGGAGGTACCAGAAGGGGTGTGCCAAATAGTAAGGCTCTCTGCGGTTTCGCCTCCTATCGCAACATTAATTTATCGACCTACTTTCATTACCCCTCCCAAGTTTCCGTTTGGAAGTTATGGGAGAAATATTAATTTTCCAAATATAGATCATTTTGTATGGGAGGTACCAGAAGGCGTGAACCGATATAGTACATGTTCATTACTGATTCAAATCTTCATAACCGTACACCTTACGCAAAATTTTACTGAATTCAGTGTACCTTAAAAAAAATATGTATGTGAGATTATGGAGGTGGGTTCGGTCATTTGTATGGGAGGTTGCAGAAGGAGTGTATCAAATAGTTAGATTTTCTGAGTTTTTGCCTCCCATCACAAGATAAATTAACCGACCAATTTCATTACCCCACAAGTGGCCGTTTAGAAGTTAGGGGAGAAATATTAATTTTCCAAAAATAGGTAATTTTGTACGGGAGGTAAAGGAAGGCATAAACCGATATAGCCCATGTTATTCCTCAGTCTAATTTTCATAAGAGAACATCATACGAAAAATTTGAATGAATACAATTTACTTACAAAAAAGATATATATGTAAGATTATGGGGGTGAGTTCGGTCATTTGTATGGAAGGTACCAGAAGGGGTGTGACACAGGTTTCGGCTTTCTTAGGGTTTGTCTACTTTTGCAAGATATATAATCTGACCAAATTAAGATATCCTCCGATGGTCTGTTTGGCAGCTATGGAAGAAATATTAATTATCCAAAAATAGGTAATTTTGTTGGGAGGTACCAGAAGGGGTATGTCTATTCCGCCCATTTACAATCCCATAAGTTCGTTTCGAAAAATATTAATACCGGTAAGTTTTCATACCGATCAGTTAAGGTTTACTCGAGTTATCCTGCTGACCAGCCATCCAGCCAAACAGACGGATATAGCTCATTCTTCTTAAAAAGTTCTGAAACGAATTTGGTCTTAAGATAATTGGGGTCTAACTCATTTCCTTTAATGCGTTACACTTTTTTTGTATCAAATGATATATACCGTCATCCCTAAGGGTGATGGTATAAAAATACTGCGATAATGGTGGTCCCCGAAAACTAAACGGTTGTAGATAGGAATTTAAGTCAGTTATTTATATATGAGATATCAGAAGTGGTCAATAGTACAGCCCATATTTATTCCTGAGTCAAATGTTTATAATTGTACATCTTACGCAAAATGTGACTGAATTCAGTGAAATTACAAAAAGATATGTATGTAAGTCTATGAGAGTGAATTCGGTAATTTATATCGGAGGTACTAGAAGGGGCGTATCAAAGGTTTCGACTTATCTACTATTACAAGGTAATAAAACTGGCCAAATTTAAATATCCTCCAATTGTCCGTTTGGATGTTTTGAAAGAAATATTTGTTGTTCAAAATTAGGTACCAGGAGGGGTGGGGTTATTCTGCCAGTTTACAATCCCATTACTTCGTTATTGAAAATATTAATACTGATAAATTTTCATACCGATCAGTTAAGGTTGAATCAAGTTATCCTACTCACTAGCCATCCAGCCAGACAGACGTTCATCGTCTTAAGAAGTGCTGAAAGTAATTTGGTCTTAAGATACTCTTGGTCTTACTCGTCCCCTTTAATGCGTTACACTTTTTTTTTCGTATGAAATGATATAAAACCTCATCTCTGAGGGTGTAGTCCGCGAGCCAGGAACAGATTTTTATGACCAATCGCCTCCCGGTCGAAAACTCGTTAAACACTTATTGGAGTTGTATAATGAAGCCTAGTGAAAGTCAGCTGGCGCTTCCTTGGTGGGTTTAACAACAGCACCTCGTCAAACATGTAAAAAAATTAAAAAAATTCAATAATTTTCTCCCGGCTGAAACTTTATCGGATGATAGGTTATATGTTATTATTGAATAATAATAATCGTCAGCTGGCATACGTTGGTGGAATGATCGTCAGCTGTAGACATAAAGGGTTTACTGTAGCACAATGAAAAGGTTGGAAAAATCACGTTAATAATATCACGATTGTTAACGTATTGTTTTGATGATTTTGAAATGTTCTAGACATTTGTTAACGAGGAGTCAGGCTTTCAAAATTTTGCATCCCAAAGCACCCTGTGTCAACTCACTTTGCGATACAGGGTGTCAAAGTTGACCACTTTGGTGCTGCTGAAACTTTCAAAGCATTGTACTTCTTCAATTGTAGGTCGATTATTACTTTCGGGTGGTTCGCTGGTAATAATCGTATTGACAGTAAACATAAATGTCAACATTCTTTTCTTCTTTTAATTTTTCGTTTAAAATGTAATGGGGGTGATCTTAAAAGTAGTATATCTATACATAACTAGGGTGCACAGTTGAAAATAATTTTGAAAACATAAGTGCATACACTTATTTTTATAATAAAGCTAAATTCTTGGTCATAACATTAAGTTATATGCGTTTTATTTCTTGTTGAAAAGCACACTTCTAAAAAAACGCCTTTTACATTTTGTATGAGTTGTGCGA
This sequence comes from Muscina levida, assembly GCA_964034835.1. Taxonomy (NCBI): domain Eukaryota; kingdom Metazoa; phylum Arthropoda; class Insecta; order Diptera; family Muscidae; genus Muscina; species Muscina levida. The sequence continues at coordinate 98,746,628 of OZ035880.1, forward strand.
CGCTCTGGGGCTGAAATTTTGATTTCATTTTAGCCAAAAGTCTTATTTTTTTTGCCAACGATGTTTTAAATTTTTACGCCTTTTTGTGGTCTATATATCCAGATTAAGGTAGCCAAAAAATTAGGTTAAACTATTGATAATTGCGGCCGTGGCATGCTGTCAAACTCAACTGTTTTTTTTTTTTAATTTCAGAAAAAGGTGTTTTTTTTTTGTTATCAAAACTTAATGGTTACTACTCGCTAGCTATCATCGATAATGGCCTGCGGTCTTTTTTATAATGTTGGTAGGATTACAGACTTTAGTTGCTGTAAGTGGTCACAGCTCTAGCGTTTAATATTAGGGGCGTTATGAAATATTTATGAAACTACTATATTTTTCTCAAATTTAAACTTTAGTGGAATATAACTTCTAGGGAACAAAAGGGAACAAGAACCACCCAGAGAAAGTGTACTCTTTAACCCTACATATACTTTTGTATCCGCCACGGGCCGCCGGTAGAACACATTTTTCATCTTAATGAAATTACTCTAAAAATATCAAATTACGTATACGAGTAAGAGTATTAAATGTTCACCTTTTTACCTAAAAGTTTATGTTTTTTACTTTAGACTACGTAAAACTAAAATAATTAAATATACTACCTGCGAAAGGGTTTTATGGCTTTGTTATGATCAGCAAAAAAATAAGTCACAAAGTTATCACAATAGGTTCTACAGTAATCATATGATACCTTTCTAAATTTACCTGTTTCCAAATGTTAGGGTCAACCAAAGTCATAAACAATTTTATAAAAATAATCGCGACATTAAACCACTAAAGATAAAAAACAACCCAATATTGGCGAGATACGAATAATTTTACCTGATATTAAGGTTTGAAGATAAAGATCAGTGTGTGAATAACATGTATCTAAAAACTACGGATTCGATAAGGGATTGCTCAGTGAAATGTTAATCCTTTAAGTGTACGTACGCATATTCGCAAGTGATAAAACAATACAGGCGCAAATATGGAAAGCTTCAGTTATAAAGAATTGGCCGGTTTTTTGGAAACAAAAACCAGGAAGATGTTCTTAGGTACGTTAAAATAAAACTAAACTTAAATTAGTGTAGCAATGAAATACAAGAGCAATTATCTAATTTCGTCAAAGCACTAAAAAAACGTCTTTGTAGCTATAGAAAAAAGGAACAAGGGTTACAGATTTTATAGAGAGCACAATACTAGAAAAATTTCACGAAATTCCACAAATGACGATCTATTTAATATCCCTACGGGAAAAGTGGTGTTAATGTACCCGAGTGTACCTATCTCAGAACGGGTGAAGAGGGGATGTGTCACCAAACTGATTCTAAAGTGTTGAAGAAAAGTAAATTTGACTGATCTGTAGTATTCTGCAGCGTTGTTTATAAATAGATAGAAAAGTCAGAAAAATAGAAAATATTTAAATATAATTTAACCCTAGACAACTAAATAATTTATTAATTAATTTTCCGTCTTATTTTTGGGCATATTAACAAAAAATAGATATCATAGTTAGGTGACTGGTTTTTACTGAACCTGTCGTAAGGCTTTTATAGTTGAACCGGTTTAAGACACATTACAAAGTATCAGCTAGGTGTCAATTGACGCTTTAGTGGTCAACCCCATACAAAACGTACCGGTTCTCTACATACGAAATTTCCGGAACTAGAACCGGTTCATGCACCCCAGGGTACCGGTCCCGTGACTGCTACTGTACCGGTTCATTTTCCCGTAGGGATACTACTGGCAACGTCAGATCCGTTTATCTCCAGTATTCGAAATCAATGGAAGAAGCCAAAAACTGCTAAAGAACAAAAATAGCTAAGAACAAAATATGGAATATTTGCAATAAATATTTGGGTCAAATGAATAATAATTATAATTGAATTTCATTGTTATTAAAATACGAAAAACATAGTATTAGTACAAAATAATAATAAACAGAACCTAACATTGTCAGTTTTTATTTTTAAAATGTTTTTTAAATTATAATTTTTTCCGTAGTAAAAGCAAGATTTTAAGATAATATTATTGACGTTTTTTTTAAGTGTAAATATTCTTTGAACGTAAACAAATTTGACAGCAAAAAAATTTTAAATTTTTCTGTAATAATAGCAAAGTCTTTAGTTGATTTTACTATTTGTTTTTTGAGTGTAAACATTTTTTTGAGTGTAACAAATGTTAAAAAATTCCGTTATTACAAAAAGTATTTATAATTATTAAGTTCCAGTTATTAATTAACACTGGAATTTTTTTTCTAAATAAAAAAAAATAATCCCATATTTCACCCTAAAAGTTAAAAAGAATCAAAAGTTCAACTTTGACCTAGAATCCTCTAAAAAGTCCTCAATCATTTGTAATGTAATTAAAACATAGTCAAGCTGAACTAGATATCTATCCAATTTACTTCAATGTTTTACTTCAATATTTTGATCGGTTCAAAAGTTACAGAATTTTGGCCAATGAAAAAAGATTTTCAGCCACTGTGCTGCGTATCATTATATAACATACACTAAAACTCAATTTTCCTAATGTTACTGTCATTTGAACTCTTCATTTGCCAAATCGATTAACTCTATTTTATTATACCATCACCCTTAGGGATGAAGGTATATATCATTTGATACGAGCCAAAAGTGTAACACATAGAAGGAGTGACTTTAGACAATAGGTTTCTTTGAACCAAATTCGATTCATGACTTTTTAAGTCGTTTGAGCCATGTCCGTCTGTCTGTCTGTCTGTCCGGTGGCTGTCCGGCTGGTTTGCACGATAACTTTCGAAAGACGCAACCAAATGTTTTGAAATTTTGCACGAGTTATTATTTTCTCAAAACTACTTACGGTATTGCAAATGGGCTACATGGCCCCGCCCCTTCTGGTACCTCCCATACAAATACATCATTCCGCCCACTTTAGAAATCGAGTAATAATATCAATACACCCTACGGGATCGTCCCCAAATTCTGTATTTAGTAAAGCTATAACAGGATAAAGTTTTGGAAAAAATTTTGAAAGCCTAGCCACGCCCATTCTGGTACCTCCCATACAAATCTACCTTTCCGCCCACTATAGAGATGGTGAAAAATATCAATAAATTAAACGTGATCGGAACCAAATTCACTTTTTAGTAAAGCTATAACAGGATAAAGTTTTGGAGAAAAAAATTGGAAGTCTGTCCACGCCCCATCTGGTACCTCCCATACACATCTGGTACCGCCCACTTTAGAAATCGATTAATATTATTAAAAGACCTAACGCTATCGTGACCAAATTCTGTATTTGGTAAAGTTTAAGCAGGATAAAGTTTTGGAGAAAAAATCTGGAAGTCTAGACATGCCCCTTCTGGTACCTCCCATACAAATGTTCCACTGCGCCCACTTTAGAAATAAGGTAATAATATCAATACACTCGAAACGATCGTGCTCAAATTCTGTATTTTGTTATGTTATAACAGGACAAAGTTTTGGAGAAAAAATTGGAAGTCTAGCGACGCCCCTTATAGTACCTCCCATACAAATGTACCTTTCCGCCCACTTTAGGGATGTAGTAATAATATCAGTACAGCCAACGCAATCGTGCTCAAATTCTGTAATTAGTAAAGCTATAACAGGATAAAGTTATGGAGAATAAATCTTGAAGCCTAACCACACCCCTTCTCGTACCTCCCATACAAATGTATCACTCCGCCCACTTTCGAAATCGAGTAATAATATCAATATAATAGAAAATTATTTATTTTACTGAGGGTAAGGGAAAATGTAAGTCGGGCTGCCGGACTGAAACTTTCTAACTGATTTTAATTACAAATCGGTTAATTTCAATAATTATATTGGGTGATGGTATTTATCAGTCAGTTTAACTGACTGAAATTTCTGTACTGGTTTTAAGCTGATATTGTTTTAAAACCCCCTGTTAAATTATAAAGTCAAATGAATGATGATAAATGTTCAGTAGTGTTAATTTTTTTTTATTGGATACATTTTTATTTTTAATAGAAAAAATTTGGTATCTGCCATTTGATTTAAATTAAACTTAAAAAATCCAAAAACTGGAGTTAATCGATTTCAAGTTAAGCATTCATATGTGGGTGCAGAAGGTTGATTATGCACACTATATGTCATGCAAATGTAAAAGAAACATTTTTCACATAAACTAAGTTTTTGTTATATATTTTAAGAATTTGGAGTCGTCCTTGTGGTGTGGGTTTTTTTTTACAAAAAATTGTTAAACCATACTACTTAAAAATAAGATGTAATTTTGACATTAGTCATTCGTGATCTGTAAAAAACAGCAATTAAAACATAACCTCTAAATGAATCACACTTTCATATCAATTCCACAACAAAATTTCATAGTAAGAATAAACATAAACCGAAAAAACTGCCCTTTAAAATGGTACGTACAATATTCTTAAGAAGCCCTTTTGTAAGAATATTGTGTAAAAAAGCGGTTGATAGGGGAAATAACACAATATTGCAAGAGAACGTAGTTTAAGTATAGCAAATAACAACACATTCAAACTGACACATTAATAACAAAACAATTCTCTACGAAAGAAAAACATACAATATCTTGCGAAACCCAATTGATGGGTACTGTTTGTTTGCACACTGGTAGTTTCCAACAACAAAACAAAATGTACTGCGCTGCGATAGATACAAAGCTACACCATTACAATCAATATACCGATAGATGAAATACATATTTTATATGCTTGTCCGTGGTATTGGCTTTATTTTCTTGCGTCGTAACTGCAAAACGTTAAATTCTTATTTAATAAAATGATATGAATGAATGTATTTTTTCAAACTATCAAAGAGCCAAAGTCAAATTGTTAAAATTCAGTATTTCATATGTGGCAATTTCTGAAATAATGTTATTAATAAATTTGCATCGTATACACTTAGGAATGTAAGAATGTATGAAGATTTTGAAGTTATTTTTATTACTTGTCACATTTTCAGCCATATTAAGTTAACAAATGTGAATATATGTGAAATTACGTGCAAGTGGCACATCCATCTTTATGATCCCTCCCTCAGAAAATAGTAAAAAAGGCATCCTTATCAGTTGAAAAATCTGTGGGTATATTTCTGAGTAAATGTGGAAGTGAATACTTGTGTAGGCGTTTCCAGCTTTCCGGGTTATATGTAATAAACAGAAATATATTCGTAAGCTTATCAGTAATACTTATCAGTAATACTTATTAGTATGTAATACTTTTTAATCATTTTTTAATACAGAGAAATATCCTTCAGATTGGCTTAAATCAACGTCCATCTCTATTCCAAAAAACATAATGAAAAGCGTTGCAGTGACTATAATCTTAAAATACTCATAAAATATTTGTAAGTGTTACATAACCTAATTTATAGGAAATGCGGAGAAACACATTTTGGCATCCGGGAAGATATGGGCACGAGAGAAGCACTATTTTGTGTACTTGTAGAAAATTTTAAAGAAGTACAACAATTTGTTTTTCTATGTGTCATTTACTTAAGTGGCCAATTACAATTTACGAAACGTAGTTCATAAATTTGAGGCGTGAAGTAATAAAGAATTCCACACGCTTCGGTCTTCTGCGTGTGTTCTCCAGTTAGTCCTACCAGATGATGGCACATCGCCTACCACTTGGTCCTTCCAACGGAGTTTGGGTCTCCCTGCTCTGCGCCGTCCTTCAGGTTCGCCTTCAAACACCTTTCTCGCTGGAGCATTTACATCCATCCTGGCAACATGTCCCAGCCATCGAAGTCGTTGGATTCTGACTCTTTTAGCTACGTCGATGTCGTGGTAAAGCTCATACAGCTCATGGTTCATCCGATGGCGAAACTGGCCTTCGACACAGATAGGTCCATATATTTTTCGGAGTACTTTTCTCTCGAATACTCCCAGGTTTTGTATGTCCGTTGTAGTAAGCACCCATGATTCGGCACCATACAACAGAACAGGTAAGATAAGCACCTGGTATAGCTGTTTCTTAGTGTTCCGAGAGAAGGTGGTGTTACTAAAGTGCTGCCGAAGTCCGTAGAAACATCTATTGGCTAGCACTATTCTCCGTTTAATTTCTTGGCTGACATTATTCATCTTGTTGACGGAAGATCCGAGGTAGGTAAATTCGTCGACTACCTCAAAACAATAATTGTCAACGTTCACGGTGCGTCCCCATCGAGAGGACTCTTTGTTCGTCGAAATCATTATTTTTGTTTTGTCCTCGTTGACCGCTAAACCCATTTTTGCTGACTCCTTTTCTAGTGATGCAAAAACTGCAGTAACATCCCGCAGATTTCGACCAATGATGTCTATATCATCGGCATAGGCTAGTGGCATGTGGCTCTTGTGGAATATGGTGCCAGACATGTTGACACCAGCCTTTCTCATCACCTTCTCCATAACTATATTAAATAGTGTACAGGACAGGCTATCGCCCTGCATGAGACCTCTTTCCGTGTTGAATGGTTCAGACTGATCCTTACCAATCTTAACCGAGGATTTGGTGTTGTCTAAGGTACATTTGCAAATTCGAATCAGCTTTGCAGGAATACCAAACTCAGACATGGCCTCATAAAGCCTATTCCTTATCGGAGAGTCGAAGGCAGCTTTGTAGTCGACAAAGAGGTGGTAGGTGTCGATCTGCTTTTCATGGGTTTTTTCCAGGATTTGTCGTAAGGTGAATATTTGATCCGTCGTAGATTTGCCAGGTCTAAAGCCGCACTGATATGGTCCAATTAGTTTTTCTACAATTGGCTTTAGACGTTCACACAATATGCTTGAAAGGACCTTGTACGCAATTGGTAATAGGCTTATTCCACGGTAGTTCTTACATTCACTACGATCTCCTTTCTTGTATATGGGACATAACAGACTGAGACTCCAATCCCCGGGCATGCTCTCCTCTAGCCAGATGTTCTCCATGAGCTGATGCATGCTCCTAATCAGCTCCTCCCCGCCAGCCTTAAACAATTCAGCAGGGAGACCATCGGCTCCAGCAGCTTTGTTGTTTTTAAGGCGGGAGATGGCCATACGTATCTCGCTCTGGCTCGGAGGTGGACAGTTAATACCATTGTCATGGATTGGAGCGGGGTCTTCTGGAGTGGTATCAGTATCCAGTAAATTTTTAAAGTGATCTCTCCAAATCTTCAGAACGTTATCCGGGTCCGTCACTAGCTGACCATCGCTGTCCTTGCAGGAGGGCAACTCTGTTCCACGCATTCTCGCTTTCACTCTCTTGTAGAATTTTCTGGCTTCCCCTCTACTTTGGAGCAACTCAGTGCACTCATCCTGCCTCTTCTTCAGCTCCTTCATTTTTCTTCTATCATTAAAATCGCCTAGTAAAATTTTAATGTCATGGCTCGGGCTACGGTCATATAGATTTTCTAGGCTCTAGTAGAACTCATCTTTGTCCTCATCGCTTTTCTCTTCTGTCGGAGCATGGGCACATATAAGTGTTATGTGGAAAAACTTAGTTTTGACCCTTATGGTGGCTATACATTCACACACCGGGTTGAACCTTGAGACTAGGTCTCGCAGTCTCTTGCCAACCACAAATCCACATCCAAACTCGTGCTTGTCCCAAGGCCACTATAGTAGATGTCGCACGTCTTCATGCGCGAGCACCCGTGTCCCGTCCACCGGATTTCCTGTAAAGCGGTTATGTCAGCCTTGTATTCTTCGAGGACTTCCGCCAGTTGGATAGAGGCACCTGGTCTATACAGTGTTCTAACATTCCAGGTGCATATCCTTAAATCATGGTCCTTAATTCGTTTGCAGTGATCGTCAACATTTTGGGGGGTCCATTTTATTCTTTTCTATGTGTCATAGACTATGCAAAAGCATTCGACACAGTTCGGCATGACAAACTCCTCACTATTCACTATATTGAGTACAATCGGATCATAAATAGAAATTTTCGAAATAAGTTCACCAAAGCGCCACCTACCGGATTCGTTTATACTTACTTAAACTTAATTTCCCTTTGCACCCCATGAATGAGGTATGGAATAGCTTCTCGCGTTGTTGTGAATTAACACGCTTTCTATTTTTAGATTCACAATTAACGGCACCTACTTGTTTATCGACGAATGCGAACGTCACTGTTTGAGAAGCTCTTACTAGACACGACGATTGAATCGACGCTTAATATTGCGAAGTTGCTGTCAAAAACATTCGAGGGGAGCCGACAATGAAAGAAACATTTTTTTTCTTTTAAGATGACTGGAGCCAGTTTTGAGCCTGCGATCTCCCGCACGGTAGTCGCGCGTTCTAACCACTATACCACGGCCGGTCCCGTTTATACATACAATTTTTATACCATCACCCTTAGGGATGAGGGTACATATCATTTGATACGACCCAAAAGTGTAACACATAGAAGGAGGCACTTTAGACTCTAGGTTTCTTTGAACTAAATTCGATTCATGACTTTTTAAGTCATTTAAGCCATGTCCGTCTGTCTGTCTGTCTGTCACATGATAATTTTCAAAAGACGCAACCAAATGTTTTGAAATTTTGCACGAGTTAATATTACCCAAAACTACTTACGGTATTGCGAATGGGCTACATGGCTCCGCCCCTTCTGGTACCTCCCATACAAATACATCATTCCGCCCACTTTAGAAATCGAAAAATAATATCAATACACCCAACGGGATAGTTCCCAAATTCTGAACTTAGTCTAGCTAATACAGGATAAAGTTTTGGGGAAAAAAATTGGAAGTCATGCCACGGCCCTTCTGGTATCTCTTCCGCCCACTTTAGAGATGGGGGAATAGTATCAATAAATCCAACGCGATCGTACCCAAAATCTTTATTTAGTAAAGCTAGCCACGCCCCATCAGGTACCTCCCATACACATCTGGTACCGCCCACTTTAGAAATCGATTAATATTATTAATAGACCTAACGCAATCGTGCCCAAATTCTGTATTTAGAAAAGTTCAAGCTGGGTAAAGTTTTGGAGAAAAAATCTGGAAGTCTAGGCACGCCCCTTCGGGTTCCTCCCATACAAATGTACCACTCCGCCCGCTTTAGAGATGAAGTTATGATATCAATACACTCGACGCGATCGTGCCCAAATTCTGTATTTTGTTAAGTTATAACAGGATAAAGTTTTGGAGAAAAAATTGGAAGTCTAGCGATGCCCCTTATGGTACCTCCCATACAAATTACCTTTCCGCCCACTTTAGAGATGGAGTAATAATATCAATACACCTAAAGCGATCGTGCCCAAATTCTAGTAAAGCTTTAACAGGATAAAGTTTTGGAGAACAAATTTGGAAGTCTAGACAAGCCCCTTCTGGTACCTCCCATACAAACGTACCACTCCGCCCACTTAAGAAATCGATTAATAATATCAATATAATAGAAAACTTTTGTTTTAGAGAGGGTGAGGGTATATGTAAGTCGGGTTGTCCGACTGAAACATTTTTACTGGTTTTCATGATTAGACAGACATAAATTTTGAATTTCAGTTAAATTTGTTCATTGATTCAAATTTTCGATATTTCAAATATTCAGAGAAAAATTTTATTTGCTGACAGAAATGATCGGATGTTTTTTTCATACTAAAAAGGAAGGTATGCCGTTAATAATGAAAAACAACATCAGCCAAATGGCCACCACGAGCACGCTTACAGGACCATATCCTTTTTATGCAATTTTCCATAACCAAATCGCAAAGTGGCTGCCCTATGTCCTCGATAGCCTCACGAATTTTATCTTAGAGGTCTTGAATCGACGCTGGGCTGTTGGCGTAGACCTTATCTTTCACGTGGCCGCAAAGGAAGAAGTCGCAAGATGTTAAATCACAAGATCTCTGTGGCAAATTGTGATCACCTCTTCGAGAGATAACACGGTCCGGTAACTTTTCCCGTAAAAGATCAATGGTGCTTGTGTGGCACGTAGCGCCGTCTTGTTGAAAGTAAACGTTGTCTAGATCAATACCATCCAACTCCGACCAGAAAAAATCATTTATCATATCTCGAAAGCACCATCCATTCACCGTTACTGTTGTTCCAACCTCATTTTCGAAAAAGTAAGGTCCAATGACCCCGCCGGACCATTAACCGCACCAAACACTCACACGTTGAGGATGGAGATACTTCTCAACAATAACTCTTGGGTTTTCCGAGCTCCAGATGTGACAAGTTTGCTTGTTGACGTAGCCACCGAGGTGGAAATGAGCCTCATCCGTCAAGATTATTTTTCGATGGTATTCCGGATCATTGTCATGCATTTTAAGGACCCAATCAGCAAAGACACGACTTTGTTGATGATTGGCCGCCTTGAGTTTTTGTGTCAACTGAACTTTATAAGCCTTAAGGACTAAGTCTTTATGCAAAATACGGTGCGATGAGGTTTGTGGAATGCCCAATTCCAAAGAACGACGAGGACTGGACAATCCTGGATTTTCTTCAACACTTTGGGCCACAGAAGCAATATTCTCAGTTGTTCTTGAGCGACGTGCACGGGTTTTATTCTTCGCATTACTAATTTGTCCCAACAGCTCGAATTTTTTCACCAATTTCTGTATTACGGTCCGACAAGGTGCTTCACGACGACCAAAAAATGTGAATTGTGACTGCAAGATTTCCACCATTTTTATACCATCACCCTTAGGGAGGAGGGTATATATCATTTGATACGACCCAAAAGTGTAACACATAGAAGGAGTCACTTCAGACCCTAGGTTTCTTAGAACCAAATTCGATTCATGACTTTTTAAGTCATTTGAGCCATGTCTGTCTGTCTGTCTGTCTGGTGGCTGTCCGGTTGGTTCGCACGATAACTTTCGAAAGACGCAACCAAATGTCTTGAAATTTTGCACGAGTTAATATTTCCCCAAAACTACTTACGGTATTGAAAATGGGCTACATGGCTCCGCCCCTTCTGGTACCTCCCATACAAATACATCATTCCGCCCACTTTAGAAATCGAGTTTATAATATCAATAAACACAACGGGATCGTACCCAAATTCTGAACTAAGTAAAGCTATTACAGGATACAGTTTTGGAAAAAATTGGAAGTCTAGCCACGCCCCTTCTGGTACCTCCCATACAAATTCACCTTTCCGCCCACTTTAGCTATGGAGTTATAATATCAATAAATTCTTAATTTAGTAAAGTTATAGCAGGATAAATTTTTTGAGAAAAACTGAAGTCTACCAACGCCCCATCTGGTACCTCCCATACACATCTGGTACCGCCCACTTTAGAAATCGATTAATATTATTATTAGAACTACCGCGATCGTGACCAAACTCTGTATTTAGTAAAGTTCAAGCAGGATAAAGTTTTCAAGAAAAAATCTGGAAGTCTAGACACGCCCATTCTGGTACCTCCCATACAAATGTACCTTTCCGCCCACTTTAGAGATGGAATAATAATATCAATACACTTGACACGATCGTGTCCAAATTCTGTATTTAGTAAAGCTATAACAGGATAAAGTTTTGGAGAAAAGATCTGGATGTCTAGACACGCCCCTTCTGGTACCTCCCATACAAATGTACCACGCCGCCCACGTTAGAGATGGAGTGGATGGATGGGACCTCCCATACAAATGTACCTTTCCGCCCACTTCAGAGATGGAGTAATAATATCAATACATCCAACGCTATCGTGCCTAAACTCTGTATTTAGTAAAGCTATAACAGGATAAAGTTTTGGAGGATAAACTTAGAAGTCTAGACACGCCCCTTCTAGTACCTCCCATACAAATTTACAACTCCACCCACTTTAGAAATCGAGTAATAATATCAATATAATAGCAATTTTTTTATTTTACTGAGGGTGATGGTATATGTAAGTCGGGTCGCCCGACTGAAACTTTCTTACTGGTTGTAGTGAATTTTAATAATTTCAATGTGTTGTTGAAACGTGTATTGTTCCATTTTTAGTAATGGCGCAGTTTCTACTTCTCAAATGTCAAAGAATAAAAGCTTCAAAAGTGACAGCTACCGAAATAGCGGGCCATTAAATAACCCTTTATATAAAACTAACCCGGGACCGGCCGTGGCATAGTGGTTAGAACACGCGACTACCATGCGGGAGATCACATATTCAAACCTGGCTCCAGTCATCTTAAAAAAAAAAAGAAATAAATTTTTCTTTCATTGTCGGCCCCCTTCGAATGTTGTCAACAGCAACTTCGCAGTATTAGTGTCGAGTCAATCGGCGTGTCTAGTAAGAGCTTATCAAACAGTGACGTTTGCATTCGTCGATAAACAAGATGTCGTTAGTTGTGAATCTAAAAATAGGAAGCGTGTTAATTCACAACAACGCGAGAAGCTATCCCATACCTCATTCATGGGGTGTAAAGGGAAATTAAGCTTAAGCTATAAAACTAACCCAGGTGCAAACATTTTTCGGGGACAGACCGAATTTTCATTGCCGGCCCTCTCAATCTTGTCGGCAGCAACTTCGCAGTATGAGTGTCGAGTCAATCGGCATGTCTAGTAAAAGCTTCTCAGACAGTGACGTTAGCATTCGTCGATAAAAAAGTAGGTGCTGTTTGTTGTGAATCTAAAAAGCGTGTTAGTTCACAACAACGCAAGAAGCATCCCATTTCTCATTCATGAGGAATAAAGGGAAATTAAGTTTTTATTTGATGAATTAAAAACTCTACATAATTTAATTATAATTTAAAGTATTTTAGACAACTTAAAACATGTATAAGGTAATCTATCTAGAGGTTAAGCATCAAATTAGTAATGAGTTTTTTACACACGATTATTTAGAATTGCACATTTCCAGCCATATAAAATTGCTGTTGATTTTGGTTATGAAAAACAATTTCAAAATAAATAATGAGTAAAAATTTAAGGATATCTATTTGATCGAAATTTAATATCGAAATTGTATTGTTTATAACTCATAACCATATATACACAGGACTTGTAAAACATAATTTACATTTACTGTTTTATTATTTTTAATCAACGGCATACTGGATAAAGCAATAGGCTACGACCATCGTCATCATCAATAAAAATATCATAATAATATCATATGTGGTCTTATATTACATATTCACCTTTCAACAGTTGCCAGCTTGTATTGCAACTTATCAAATGCTAAAGAGAACAGTGTCAAAAGGAACAAGGCGACCGATGGCATATATCATTTACACACCCCAGCATCGAAGCGATGCTACAGCAACGGCATCTCCTGAAACGAAGTGAGAGCCATTTGAGTGCGCACTGAATGAAGGAAACATTACTTTTTCACGACCGCCCAAAGGCGCATGATGAAGGATATTAAAACACTTTCTTTGTTGTCGTTCCTTTGTTTCTTACACATTGCGAAACGTAAATGTTTGCCTTGTATCTTTTCTGCTCGTTTTTCTTTTACATCTTAGTATATTTTTAAAACACTGATGTTTCAATTTTCTTTCTTTCTCATAAACGTCAAAAGAAAAAATGTTATGTTGTTACAAGTGCAAAAAATTCCGCTAAATTATCAAGTGAAAACGTAATAATTTGTTCGCGTTTTTCTTCGTTCAATTCCATTTGCGCCCTCACTTCCGTTGTTAACAGAGCACTTCCGTGGCCTACAACTAAACTTTATTCGCACCCAGATTCACTGACACTAGCAGGATCCTACCCCTTAGATAACAGTGCGCGGGGACCCTCACGCGTTAGTGTAAAAGTTTTTAGAAAAAAATACTTGAAACAACGAAATAAAACTGTCTCGCGTGCCAGCGGATCTGTGCCAACTGCAGCACGCCGTTTAAGTATATTAGATGGGCTTGATGTGCCATTGTGATGACATTTAGTTGATTTGGACATCTTGGCTTCAAAGCTAATATCAATGCGGTTTTGTTTAGTTTCAGGTTACGAAAATTAAATTTTCGGTACAAATGGAAAAATGGAATCAAAGTGACTATTCAAATACGGTTTTGATGAGACAAAGCAAAGGTTGTTGGTCTAGTCCATTTCAACATGAAACGTTGTAAATGATAACTACTTATATGTAAAACGGTTCACGGTAGTCCTCTAACAAATTTTGCAGATATAGATTCATTTTAGGAGACACCATTATCGTGGCGGCATAGCGAAAGCGCTTTTGCAATTTTTGCATTTAACTAATTAGCGCTAAGACCGCGAACACAGCCAATAATAGCTATGTAACTTACTTACTTACTTAAGTGGCCCATTACAACTTACGAACGTAGTTCATAAATTTGGGCCTGAAGTACTAAAGAATTCCACACGCTTTGGTCTTCTGCATGTGTTCTCCAGTTAGTCCTACCAGATGGTGGCACGTCGCCTACCACTTGGTCCTTCCCACGGAGTTTGGGTCTCCCTGCGCTGCGTCGTCCTTCAGGATCGCCTTCAAACACCTTTCTCGCTGGAGCATTTACATCCATTCTGGCAACATGTCCCAGCCATCGTAGTCGTTGGATTATGACTAGCTACGTCGATGTCGTGGTAAAGCTCATACAGCTCATGGTTCATCCGAAGGCGAAACTCGCCGTCCACACAGAATGGTCCATATATTTTTCGGAGTACATTTCTCTCGAATACTCCCAGGGTTTGTATGTCCGTTGTCGTAAGTACCCATGATTCGGCAGCATACAAAAGAACGGTAGGATTAGCACCTATTTCTTAGCATTCCGAGAGAAGGTGGTGTTACTAAAGTGCTGCCGAAGTCCGTAGAAACATCTATTGGCGAGCACTATTCTCCGCTTGATTTCTTTGCTGACATTATTTTTTTTATTTACGGAAGATCCGAGGTAGGTAAATTCATCTACTACCTCAAAACAATAATTTTCAACGTGACGCTGCCCCCTTTGAGAGGACTCTTTGTTCGTCGAAATCATTATTTTTGTTTTGTTCTCGTTGACCGCTAAACCCATTTTTGCCTACTCTTTTTCTAGTGATGAGAAAACTGGAGTAACATCCCTCAGATTTCGGCCAGTGATGTCTATATCATCGACATAGGCTAGTGGCATGTGGCTCTTGTAGAATATTGTGCCACACATGTTGACACCAGCCTTTCTCATCACCTTCTCCATAACTATATTAAAAAGTGTACAGGACAGGCTATCACCCTGCCTGAGTACTCTTTCTGTGTTGAATGGTTCAGAGTGCTCCTTACCAATCTTTACCGAGGATTTGGTGTTTTCCAAGGTACATTTGCAAAGTCGAATTAGCTTTGCAGGAATATCAAACTCAGACATGGCCTCATAAAGCCTGTTCCTTATCGGAGAGTCGAAGGCAGCTTTGTAGTCGACAAAGAGGTGGTAGGTGTCGATCTCCTTTTCATGATTTGTCGTAGAGTGAATATTTGATCAGTCGTAGATTTGCCAGGTCTAAAGCCGCACTGATATGGTCCAATTAGTTTTTCTACAATTGGCTTTCAGAACGTTATCCGGGTCCGTCACTAGCTGACCATCGCTGTCTTTGCAGGAGGGCAACCCTGTTCCACGCATTCTCGCCTACCTCTGTGGTCCGCAGTCTACCGATGTCCAGCTTTCGTTGTGCTAGGTTACGTAGGTTTTTCGCCATGCTTAGCTTTGTGCGTACCTGATCACTCGTACGTCCAGAACACTCGATGCGTGCCTTCCATCAACTACCACGTGATCAATCTGGTTCCTCCTCAATTGATCTGGAGAAAACCATGTTGCCTTTTAACTATTTTTATGTTCAAATCTAGTGCTGCTTACTACCATATTTCTTGCCGCAGAGAAATCAATCAGTCTGATGCCATTGTTCGATGTTTCGGTGTGCAGCCTCGATGGTAGCCTCAAATGCGGTCTCCTTGCCTATTTTAGCATTAAAATCGCCTAGTACAATTATAATGTCATGGTCTTATACATTTCTAGGCTCTCGTAGAGCGCCTTCAGCATAGCTCACTAGAGTCCTAGTATAGGTTCCATTGTTATACCCTTGTTTCTATCTTTAGCCATTTAGTCTGGGTTATGGTAACAATTGTATCCCTTTCATAACCTTGGTCCCTAAAAAAACGAATTTCGAAAGATCCCTTCAAATCGCACAACAACCCAATAAAATAAGAATTGCACCTAATTTCCGTGACTCTGCGTTGTGCATTTTGGTCTAAGTGATTATACCAGTTTTACTCCTTTTCGCCCTTTTTTTCCCTAAGAGTTCGAAATTGGAAAAATCCCTTAGTAGCGCTCTAGGGTGATCAGTTCGGTTTTCAGAAACCGGCTACTCGGTTTTTTTCACTCATAAAAACTGTCGGTTTTTTTTAAATCCCTGTTTTTCGAATATCGAATAATCCGGTTATTTTTTGTCGAATCTCGGTTTTTTGGCGTTCGATATTTTTTATTTAAATTTATTCATAATTGTGTTAAATGTGTACTCGTACATGCTCTTTTCCATTGTTTCGGCCGAACAACCTAATTGTCAGTTTTATAAATCTTCAATGTTTAATAAGTCGGCTGAAAAGCGAAAGAAAAATGTTTGTAAAAGACCAATTTAATAAGGAGCTTCAACTTATCCATGATGTTAAGCACCGCTGGAATTCTACGGCCAATATGGTTTCTCAATTTTTAAAATTGCACAAATGTGTGAATCATACTTTATTGGACTTAGGACTGACACCATTTAGTGAAAAAAATATCGCAACTTGAGATTTGGTATATATGTTGTTGGAGCAGTATTAATTACAGCCAAGGTGGAAGTGGGCGGTGTCACGCCCCCTTTTCAAATATCGCTCAGACGGCTTTTCTAATAGACCGATTGATACAAAAATTTTACCATGAAATACTGTTGACCTGTAGATAGTTCCTGAGTACATTTGGTTGTAATTGGATAAAGGGGCGTGGCACCGCCCATACAACTTGAAAATTAAAAAGGCTTTATTTCATGAACTATCAGAGGTATGAAGATGAGATTTGGTATATATGTTGTTCGTACAGTTAGAATTACAGCCAGGGTGCAAGTGGGCGGTGCCACGCCCTCTTTCCAAAAATCGCTCTAACGGCTTTTCTAATAGACCGATTGATACGAAAATTTTACCAAGTGGTACTGTTGACCTGTTGATAGTCCCTGGCTGTATTTGGTTGTGATTGGATAAATGGGCGTGGCACCGCCCATACAACTTGAAAATCAAAAGGGCTATATCTCATGAACTATCAGAGGTATGAAGATGAGATTTTGTATATATGTTGTTCGTACAGTTAGAATTACAGACGAGGTGCAAGTGGGCAGTGCCACGCCCTCTTTTAAAGAATCACTCGAACTGCTTTTCTAATAGACCGATTGATACGAAAATTTTACCAAGTGGTACTGTTGACCTGTTGATAGTCCCTGGCTGTATTTGGTTGTGATTGGATAAAGGGGCGTGGCACCACCCATACAACTTGAAAATTAAAACGGCTTCAGGGGTATGAAGATGAGATTTGGTATATATGTTATTGGAGCAGTATTAATTACTGCCAGGGAGGAAGAAGGCGGTGTCACACCACTTTTTCAAAAATCGCTCTGACGGATTTTTTTTGTTTTTAAATGAGGACACTCCGAAAACTGCAGATATTTATTTTTCGAGACCTTCTGCGTAAAACTAACTACCCAGCAAAATAAATGAGATATTAAAGAACCAAATCTATGTATTGGTTAAAAAATTATGGCCTCTGAGAGTTGGCATACGGAAATTAAGTTTTTAAAAATCATTTTTCAGAATATTGGGCGGGATCCAAAACAATGTCAAAAATATACTATTCTCTTCGTCTTGGTCTCCAAACATTGGATTGGTAGGTCTGACGTAACTGAAAAATTGCTAGAAATATATCTCAACCTGAAATCTTCTTGCTTCTCAGCGCGAACTAGGAATTGATTGTAGACATATAGTTTCTAAGTGAATATTTTAAGAATTTATCGTACATTTCGATACTGGTATACGACTACCACATTTTTTTAGACGCGAACAAATTGTTCCGCCCTAATCAACAGGCTAATTGGAACTAAATAAGTAAAAAGTGCCGAGACGCTGCCCTCGCACTTCAATAGTTGAATTTATAAACTGTATCAAATAATGGTCCGTACACCAGTTACTTTTCATTTACTTTTCAGGAGAGCGAATTGGTAATAAATAATACATATAGAAAAATAAAGCAATATTCATTGTGGTTATACTGGAAAACACCTTTTGTTTTATTGGGGCACAATTAAAATTTTTATAGTATGTCAGATGTAACATTAGCAAACATTTGTAAATAACCAATGTATGGGGTAATTTTTTTTTTGACGTATAAAACTTCTGATAGTTATAAGTTTAAATATAGCTGTCATACTAATGAAGTGTGATAGACTTTCTTTTAGTATACTTTGAAAAATCACCATGTAAAAACTACACAAGAACAACGTTTACAAATCTTGCAAATTTATTTTCAAAATGCACGTTCTGTTCGCTATACTTATGTACCCCTTTGTGAAGTTGAGGGTGCATATAATGATCCATCTGAGCAGCTTATAGAAGCCATCGACGCTGTAGACGTAAGTGTGACAGGGGACTCGAATTTATCGAACCGACGCCTTTCTCAGCAATTCGGTCTCTGCAAATGCTGAAGAAAGATCTTTGTTTTTTTCAATTGTTTTTTTTTTATTTATCATGTCATTGCACATATTTTGAAGGAGAAATGGCTCCAACACGACGGTGTAATATGCCATACAGCGCGTGAGACCATCACTTTGTTAAGCCAAACGTTGGTGACCGAATTATCTCAAAAAATGGTAATATGAGTCCAATACAAAATTAGTATTCCGGAATATTCTTGATCCGTGTGAGAAGAAGACATGACAAAAGAAGTTTTTATGGCTAAAGGCATGAAGCTTCAAACTGAATTATCATTTGCGGTCAATAGGCGGAGAAGGCATAACAAAAGTGTTTTTTATGCCCAAAGGGATAGTTAGAATCCGCTTCTACAGATCAAAATAAAAATTAAATTTTGATCCTTAGCGGAATATCTGTTTCCGATTTGTGGAAGAAGTGGGTTTTCGCCCTACATACAGAAAAAACTTAATCTACATCTCGGCACTATAGATATGACTTTGCTGATGAACTTTTTATTAGCATTTACAACAATAAAATGTAATTGGTTAAATTCCATGTTAGGGAGTTACTTCAAATTAGTTATATAAGTTAATAAACTCAACATATTATTTTCGAGCTTAAGTACCGTTTTCAAAGTACTTTGTAGACCTAAATGTGAAATATATTACAAGTTAATATGCAATAGCGAAGCATTGCCGGGCCCACTAGTCTATATATATAAAAATGAAATGGTCCACGTATGTCATACCATCACTTGTGAACGGCTGGAGCGATTTGGCTGATTTTTTTTTATTCGATTTGAAATATTCCGTAGATTGTTTGTGTTGAAAAAAATTAAATCCAGGTGGCGCTAGGGTGGATTTATATCGAAAATTTGAATGCATGTACCAATTCAACTGAAATTTAGAATGGATATTTGTTTGATCATTAGAAAACATTTTATGTACAAATGGACCCGGTAGGTGGCGCTGGGGTCGGTTTACAATCAAAATTTTAACGAATGGGCCAATTTAACTGAAATTCAGAATCTATGTTTGTTTGATCATCGCAAAAAATTGTATATACTAATGGACCCGGTAGATGGCGCTAGGGTGGATTTATATCGAAAATTTGAATGCATGTACCAATTTAACTGAAATTTAGTATTTATGTTTGTGGAACCTTGAGAAAAAATTGTTTGTATAAATTGACCCGGTAGGTGTCGTTAGAGTGGAATTATAATGAAAATTTTAACGAATTAAACAAATTGACTGAAATTTTGAATGTATATTTGTTTTATTAAGAGAATTTTTTTTGTATATATGGACCTACAGTTGATTTGGCTGGGGTTGAATTATTTCGAAAATTTATATCGATTGTCCGATATTACTTAAACTTAAAATATATGATTTTTTGGCATGAGAAAATTTTGAATGTATGTTTGGAACCAGTTGCAGGTGTTTAGTTTATGGTACACTTAATTTTTGGAATGTCATTTAGTCACTTTTTTAACAGTTATTCAGAAGTCTATATATATAAAAAAGATGTACATTTTGATGTCACCACTAATTATGAAAACGGTTGACCCCATTTGTCCCAAAATTTCAGTGAAAGTTCAGGATTGGCTGTAGATGGTCACCCAGACTGCAAAAAGGCTTAAAGAAGAATGACTAACTTTTATAATGGCGCATTTTCTACTGAATTAGAGAGCTTCACAAAGTTGTTTTTCCCATTTCAAAATTTTAGGGGACAATAACGAAAATAGGAATAACTGTTGATATCACCCATACCATACGGTTAATGGGGTTGCTGAGCTTAATGAATGCATTTTTGGCAATTCGTGCTCCTTATGAGAAAAAGGTACAATCACCCAGTACACCAACGCTGAAAGTTATAGGTCAGTCAATCGGCTTAAAAATGTGGTTTTAGAATATATGCCTATCAATAAGTAAGATTTCATCCCATCATGGACGACACTGCGGATCCGTTTTAGCAATTCTTATAATAATATATAATAATCTTTAAGATATATGAAAAACAGAATTTGTCCGGGAAAACTTCGCCCTTGAAATATTTTAGAGGTCAAAAAAATAAATCAATCGTTATTAGATTTCAACTACACTCAACATATTTTACAAAAATTTGGAGGCAGGACGAAGTCTGCCGGGCCAGCTAGTAAATTTATATAAAATTGTAAAAAGACGTATATCAGAGCGACGTGTTCAATCCCTGAATACTCTCATTTTGTATTTAACCCTTTGAACCCCACATTTTTGTCTGTGTATCGAAAATTTTGTTTTTGGTTTTTATCTTCATATATCTGTCTCAGAAGTGTTCATACAAAATTTGGAGACATTTCGACCCCCCGTTTTGGAGCTAGAGAAAGTTGCTTGTAGGCAACTTTGGCCCATTTTGGTATACAAAAAATGGACAACTAAGATATTTGATGTATGAAAAGATTGATATTGTCATTATTTTATGTTTTTATAATAAAAAAAAACTAGTAATCACTATTGGAATTTATTTAATTATGATTTAGAACAAAACACTTCTTTTTAACACTTCATTTTGAATAACTAAATTATGCTGATCGCTCTGCACAAAAAATAGAATCAAATCAAATGGTAACGGTAAATTTGTTCTTTACACATAAACCCAGTGATGCCTGCAAAAATTTAGAAGATAATGCAATCGTGGTCTTTGTGGTTTAATGACAAACACGTGAAGTTGCTCTCAGGCAACATTGGGGCTGAAAGGGTTAAGTACGAGTAAACTTCCAATTAGTGACGCATTTCTAAAATATTCAAGTAAAAATTAATTTTTGATTTTTATATATGGATAAGAGCGGCAAAAGGACTCAAAACCTTGTCAGATTATTAAACGCCTTGTACACTATAAGTCCAACTAGTACATTGAGTGAAAGGGCATTTTCAAAGTTTTATAAAAACCAAAGAAAAAATAGGTATACACTCAAGAACTTAAATTGTATCTTATTTCTTAAATGTTACTTTAGGGAAATCTAAAGATTAAATTAAATATATTTATATATATTCAAGTATTTATAAATGAATTGTTTTGTTTCGTTTGTCTTTGTTAAAAAAACAAACTGATCTCACTAATGTTGTGCATTGTAATTATAATTAAACTAAAAGTTTACTTCTTATAGGTATAATTGAATTGTTTTCTGTTATTTGTTAATACAATTTTTGGTCTAAAATTGTGTTTCAATTTGTTATTTGGCATACTTTTGAAAACCGGATTATCCGGTTTTTTGTGAATTTCAAAAAAAGCAACCGGTTTTTTTTAAATTGCCATTTTTCGAATAATTCGAAAACCGGTTTTCGCAAAAACCCGAATAATTGATCACCCTAGTAGCGCTCAAATACTCCATGAAACAGGTATTCATTAACATTTTCGCGATGCTACCTTGTGCAGTTTGGTCTGTGATGGTGCCAGCCTATATTTTTTTTTGTACTTTTTCGACCTTAATTGTACGAATTTCGAATTTCGTCTGGTTGATGGTACCAGTTTTTTCCCCTTTTGAATCTTTTTTGGTTCTTAAAGTACGAATTTTGGAAAATCCTTTTATTTAGCTCTCTAATTCTATACTAAGCAAGCCTATACCGATTTTCGAGATTGTAATTTTAGCCGTTTGGTCTGAGTGATGGTGCCAGTTTTATCTCTTTTTGGCCATTTTTAGCCTTAAAAGTACAAATTTTAAAAAATCCCTTCATACAGCTTGTCTTTATATTATTAGTATAGAAGTGAAGATTGAACAATTACAATTGGGTGTATTTGGAACAAATAACAAGTGAAGTACAAATTAAGTGAGAGAAGAAATTTCCCTGCGAAAGCACAGCGCTAACACAGCTATGTTAGTGAGTGATATGTATAGATTTTCGCGTCTTAGAAGCGGAGGCTTATTATATATCCTTAGTTAAAGGATTAAGGGTTACCAATATCTTATGATAAAAGGCTCCACACCAATTCTAATGACCGCTATTTCGGCCTGAACTATGCTACAGTTTTCCCGGTAGCCTAATGAAAGGTTACAAATTAAACTTCTCTGCTCTTTTTCATAATTTCGACCCGTCCATGTTCCACGGCTAATTTCTAATTTTCCTCAAATTGAAGGATAATATCAATATTATCATAGTTGGTTATGTCCGAGAAGTTTTTCATAAACAAGGATCAAAAACAGATTATAATACAGTGTATTCTATGTGCCACCTTACATTGATTAAGTCCAGTATCTTGGCATGACCATAGTCCCTTTTATAAGGATTGCCACCAGTTTTATAATAAGCTATAATGTCAGTCTTTGGTTTGCCTCTTTTAGCGCCGTTCAGCAAACTGCCGATCCGTAAAAAAGTCATATAACCATGTTACATATAATGGGCCAATTGCCCTTTTGCAGCTGAATAGAGCCAATAATGTTTTGCTTGTCCTTACCTGAGTATTCAGATTCTAATTTAGTTTATTCTCCAATTTGAGCAAAAGGTATTTGGCATTATTAGAATCGTTTTGTCTGGGATTGACAAATTGAGGGATTTTGGAGTTAATATTACCAGTCTCGTTTTACCCAGGTTTAGATTCAACCCACAGTTATGACATCATTTTAGAAGATCTTTCAGGACAGATTGCAAATTCTCAGGATGGTCATAAGATCAGACTGGTTATAAAATACAAGCAGTTTTCCTGGATAAACCCTTCGTGTAGGCCTTGAATAGAGCTTTCGGCTTAAGAGAAGATCTGATATATGCATCAATTATTTTTTTATATTTTAAGTAAGAAGGTAGATAGGCTAAAATCTAAAATTTGTCTTAGTATTGGAATGGGATGACTTTCAATTTTGTAGGTTGTTCATCTCGTTGGAATGTGTGGCAGGCTCTAAAGATCATTAAAAACAAGGGCGTCACTACATCGATGTTCGTCTGAAGTTCCGCGGGAATAATAGTATCAGGTCCCGGATGGTGGAAACTTTTGATAGACCATTGTACTCGATGTTTAGTAATCGGTATACCAGAGATATCAAAAGTATTACTGTTCGAGTTTTCTATAGACTGGTAGTCACTTTCCTGACTGCCTGATAAGTGTGCTTCCGTCAGTGCCTGTAGGGTTTCGCGACAGTTGGTGGTCTATGAACCATCTGTTCACTGTATATACGAAAAAATCTTATGTGGCCGACTACTTTCCGAAAGTTTTCCACACTGCGGCAACATTTTCCCCAGCCAAAAGGCAATCTAGTTTCCTAATCAGGTTCTTGGAAATGTTAATTGAAGACGTATATGTGCTTCTGTTGCCGTAATTTTTCGTCCTGTTAAATAGTTCCCCGCATTCCTTGCATATTCCACGCAATTCCTGCTATCCACCAGTTGGCTTTGCTTTTAATTTCCTATCAGTTCTAATGCATGGCTACTCTTTGGCTTCAGCTAAGACATTAGTTAATAACTCTACAGTGGAGTCCAGTATAGACTTACCATCTATTGAGGCCTAACACCTGGCAACTTGGTCTCCATTAACTTCTTAAAAATGAGCCAGTTTCTTTTCCTTATATTAAAATACCTACATATATATGGAATCCACTTTGAACGAAATGTCAAAGTCAATATGCAGGTGGTCCGAAATGGAACAGTCTGCCGATACTTTGCAATTGCTAACCATATTCGGGTGTCTGTTGTTAATAAGTGTAACATCAAGAACTTCTCTTCTGTTAGTAACATAACCCCTATTAACTGCTGTTAGTTTGTTTTCAATTATAAAGTTGAATAGCGACTCACCTCTTAATTTGATGTTTGAGCTTCCTGAAATAGTAAGGTGATGGGATGTAAGAGCATTGTAAGAGCATTACTTTCCTTAAGATGGAATTAGTTGGACCACATTCATGGTCGTGTGCCATGTAGCAGCCCTACGGGAAAATTAACCGGTACAGTACTAGTCACGGGACCGGTTACCTGGGGTGCATGAACCGGTTCTAGTTCCGGAACTTTTTTATGTAGAGAACCGGTACGTTTTGTATGGGGTTGGCCACTAAAGTGTCAATTGACACCTAACTGATATTTTGTGATGTGTCTTGAACCGGTTTAACAGTACAAGCCTTACGACAGGCAAATACGGTCCTAACATAAATCAGCAAACACGGTCCGCAAACATAAATTCGCAAACACGGTCCTTATTTATCTAGGCTCTTGGACGCATATAATATCCTTCGTAACTGGTGGATATCGAAGGAGTAGAGCGGCTGACGCCACTTTTGAGTGGTGAAGGTTAATTTGAGCTTCCATCACCCTATTGGCTTCTTTGAGTCG
The DNA here is from genome assembly GCA_964034835.1 of Muscina levida. Lineage (NCBI taxonomy): Eukaryota > Metazoa > Arthropoda > Insecta > Diptera > Muscidae > Muscina > Muscina levida. Next base: position 98,771,453 of record OZ035880.1, read on the forward strand.
TCTTTATCTACTGCTACGTTCATTTTGCCAAGAAATTTACTCGTCAGACTGAAGACTGAATGAGTTAAGGAAGATACAAAGCCATGGAACACCCTTTCATTTGTCTCGCTTATTGACTACAGTGAATCACTGTTGAGGACGATAGTGGCCTTCCTGGATTCTTCCGCCGCCTCAGTAAGCTTTCAGCTACTTTTCAGTCCTGTGAGTATTACTGACTAGAAAAAATTTCCATGAATAACATAGGGTCAGAAGGTTCGGCGGGGATTTGGCCAATAGCCTCTGTGGAACAGGTATATTGCTTCGAGTCTCGCACCAGGCCAAGCGTCTCAATAGCTAATGACTTAAATGTGGCGCTGATACCAGTCAACATCATGACATTGAGGCGTTGTTCTGGGTAGCTCCCGAACGAATTTTAAGACCGCCACTATAAGACAGCTAATTCCAAGTTGTTTAATGAAATAGTACATCGCTGTTATTTCGGTCTATCATCGATCTATGTAATGTCTGTATAGGATTATGTTTGGTACATGGAAGGGTAGCGTCTGCGATACTTCGGATGAATTCCGTTTAGGTTTGTCATCTTCCGTAGGAGGTACCCTACCTTTTAATCCCTTTAAGGTCCTTTTGAATGGTGGTGTGTTGGTGTCCGTTGAGGCGACCCTAAATGTTGAAAACATACGCTATGAGAAATGACCACCCAATGTTCGTAGTTCGTACTCAGTTTAATCCGAACTGGCATTCGTGGCTTCACCAGCGTAACTACCGCTAGTGTGACTCTAAATGTCATTGAGACTTTTGAACGTCTTTGTACTTAAACCCTCGCATCGTGACAAGATGACTTCCTATAGTCCTTTTGGTAACCGTAAGTGTTGCAAAAAAAACGTAACATATGACGTAGTTCAACTCTTCGTAACCGAATTGACTTACACAAAGTTATTAAGACGTATCAAATTATTTGTAACCTCAACCTTATTCCAACTAGCAACTGCATGTGCAAAAGTCTTTCAGACTTACCATTCAAAAATTGACCTCTAAACTCAGTTTATATGTGTGTAGTCAACACACACACAGAGCGCTTTATTATTGTTAACTAAATAACCAGCGAACATTTGTGTCCTTGTGCTAAGAAAATAACTATACTCACAAAAACTGAAGTTGCTGCCCCACAAGGTTGTACAATTCGTTTTTCAATATTAACCAGCTTTTATAATGTTATTGACAATGTTGATTCTTTGTTGAGCATAATGAAATCTCTTCTGACGGTGCAATGGGTCCATTTAGCAACATTAGTGTTTGGTTTTGTGCTGAATTTCCGCTCTTCTTTCTTTCCTTCTTTTGTGCATTTCATTATGAGTTCAGTTTTGTTTTGTAACAGTTTGAAATGTAAAGAATGCGTATGATGGCTTCCTTCAAGGCAGATAAACAAATTATCATAAAAACGAAATCTTTTTGCGGTCGATGCTGGTGGCTGCGGCTTTAAGTTATGTAGACCTTTGATAATGACTTTATACAGTAAGAGTTTAAATTTCTAACTTTTTGTAAAGTTTGTTTTTTTTTGCACGCTTTGTTAAGAAGGCGTTTTCTGCTTTTAGCTTTGGATAACACGTATTTTTCTCTGTTTTTTTTTTAAAAGTTTGAAAAGTAAACTTAAACTGTTTGGTTAAATAATGGACTTAAAGGAAGTATACTTTATAACTAAGGAGTGGAAGAATGACACAGCTACACTTTTTTGTTATTTTTCCTCCTATTTCAGAAATATTCTTTGTCATGATTTTATTAATATAGAAATTGAAATATTTGGCAAATTGCTTCGTGTTAAACTTTATCCCTTTGGTATTTTACATTGGTTAGCTGAGTCTCATCTGTTTTTCTCTAGAATATATTCATTTTAATAATACGTTTCAACTTTTTCATCATGAACCAGCTGTTTGCAACAATTATCTATAATTACAATAGGGTATCCTCTTTAGTCCTCGAATAAAACAACCAACCAACCACTCAAATACATAGCCACCCTTGTCGCTATTCATTCGCTTTGTCTGCGTAACATTGCTGCTATCAAAATCTATTTGAATAATTTAATGAGTTTTTTCTTTCAATTTTTTTTTTCAGTGAAATTCCTCATTCAATGATGTATTTGCGTTGTCATAGCTACGCACGGGTTTTTTTTTGTTGTTGTTTCATTTGATAAAATTATGAGGATCGTAGGAAAATTTCCATGATTCAAATCAATTATTTGAGTAAATTTCTTGTCTTTAGTGTGATATAGAGATGAATGTCAAGTGTGACATGCTAGAATTTCACCGATGGTGCAATGTTGCATAGTTTATAAATATTGAACTTAAAGACGATACGAACGTCTGTTGTTGGTGACTTGCCGATTGACTCGACACTATACGGCGAAATTGTTGTCGACAACATCGGGGGGCCGTCGATGAAAGAAATGTAGATGGCTGGAGACAGGAATCAAACCATGACTCACATAACACTCTCAACAGGACGTTGTATGTGATCGAAAAAGGGTGATACCGCGGAAACTGTTGTCGTCTTTCTTAAACACATGACTTAGTAGACAGTGAATCAAATCATCTGGCATTCCTGTAGCTAAATCGCGTTTTAAAGCTAGTGCATACTCGTTACCATGCACGTTGGTGGAAAATGTAAAACGTCAGCGATAATTGGGGTAATTTCGTCATTTGCACTGTCACCAAGAACGAGTAATTTGCCAAAATGTTTTCTCTATACCAGCACGCTCTGCGTCGGTTACCAGATTTCCATTTGTCTTTAAAGTAGTGGTCGCCACCACCTTGCTGTGCGGTGAAATAAATATTTCAATCCTCGATATTATTGATTCTGGAAACTATACGGTCAAGATCTCAAATAACGTTGGCCGCTGCATCCTCTGACATGGCTGTCCCATTGATGGAAGGCAGTCCTTCTTCTCACGGTTACAAAGCCAAAGCCAAAGTTGACCTAGAATTGTTGATGCGAGAAGAGCAACTCATCACATTGCACGAAATTATAAAAATCTCGATTGGATTAATTAACGGACAATAATAGCAGCGAAGAATGCAGTTCTCCAGCAATTTGACTTTCTAATTTGATGATTGAAATTTCGTACAAATCTGTTTACAGCGTGAGCGACGAGGATGAAGCGACCAACAATCCGACCGAATGTTTCAACTCGCTTAATATGCCACATGATTTACAGATGAAGGGGGAATGATTATAATCATATTGCGGAATCTGAATCAACCGAAATTGTACAATGGTATTTGATTGTCCGTCAAGTATCTGAATGGCAAATTTAAAAAAGAGGAAGTCCTTTTCTTACTAATTCTGGTTATTCCAACGAATCATCCATTCCAATTCCCCTTTCGGTTTGCTTTAGCAATGACAATCAATAAATCGCAAAGCCAATCGTTGGAAGTATGTGGGATTATCGGATCCCGCCCATTTTTTACCGGATAATATTGCTGCCAAATGCATCAATACAAATTTTCTGCGAAATCGGTCCAGCCGATCTCAAGTCTATACGGTACATAAAAAATGCAAACAAACTCATCCCAATCCTAATAAAATTATTGTGGCTCAATCACGCCTAAACGACTGACCGTATGGAATTACCGTAGGCTACATATCGTCGGCTAGCCTGCAAGTAGTGTTATGTGTTTTTGAACAGGTTTTCAGGAGAGGCAAAAAACTGATTTATTTTGTCCATTAAAGATATTTTTTTTTAACCATAGGCTTAACTGAATGTCTACCACAAATACCAGAGTACTGCATTAAAAGATATCCGATATTGATATCTGTTACGGAGTGCTATAGGTTTTTTAAGAAAAACTACACATAACACTTTTTGTAGGAACTTTTTTTTTAAATATATTTATATGAATTCGTACACATAACACTTTTTGTTTAGATTTTTTATTTTATTATTTTTAAGTATTTTTGCCATTAAAAGACGCCTAACGCTAGCAAAATTGGTGGTACAATATGTAAGATGAAATTCATTAACATTAACAAACTTAGATAACTAAACAAAGAAAACTTAAACAAATAAATTTTAATGTTGAAGATTATCATAAAAGGAGTGGTAATCTTTGTGCATATATTGCTTTAATCTATGGAGTCTCTTGTATTTAGATTCATCAATTTTTAATGGAGATTCATATAAGTTTCCTGGTTCATTTATTTTAAGTACCCTTGTTCGCTTTTTTGGCTCATTAATCCCCAATTATTGGTGTGGCGCAGCTTGAAATAAATTTCATTGTCTTTAAAAAGCAATCCACGGATGTTGTTTACTTTTGCATCACCTGCACGTTCACCAGGTCTGATTGAGGTAAAGTTGCCAGGAACGTGTTCGTAATCCTTAAAAAATTATACTCTTAGTAGTTTACTGTGTATGAATGTGTTGGTCTTCCCTGTCTCATGCGACTAACATAATCTAGTGGCAAATATATTGGAGCTGTAAACAAATTTTCTAACGTTTAATGGACACTGTCGACTTCCATCATTGTATGGCCTTTTCCTAATATAATTTGCTCCAACTCTTGTCCAGTAGCTACAGAAAGGTTTGCTAAAGCGCTACACAGTACCTTATTTTTATTTTGGTAGGTACATCCATCCGATATTAGCATAACCTTTACTATATAAAAAATAATAATTACCATATAAAAAAACACATAACACCTATTGCAGGAATATTTCGTATATGGGTTACACATAGCACTTTTTGCTATCTTCTAAACCCATTAAGATATCGCAAAAAGTCTTGGTAGGCTTATGTATGACCAGTAGAGATTCACAATGGTACAATAAAAAAAAAATTCCAAAATTACACATGACACTACTTGCAGGCTAGCCGACGATATTTTTAGATTGCTTACCCTATGGGCGGAGTAGGAGTGACAAAATTTTTTTTTTAATGCTTGAGAGGTACAATTTGATACACATATAGCAATTGGCAACTTAAAAAAAAAACTTAATTTCCCTTTGCACCCAATGAATGAGGTATGGGATAGTTTCTCGCGTTGTTGTGAATTAACACGCTTTCTATTTTTAGATTCACAACTAACGGCACCTACTTGTTTATCGACGAATGCGAACGTCACTGTTTGAGAATATCTTACTAGACACGACGATTGAATCGACGCTTAATACTGCGTAGTTGCTGTCAACAACATTCGAGGGGAGCCGACAATGAAAGAAATTTTTTTTTCTTTTAAGATGACTTGAGCCATTTTTGAACCTGCGATCTCACGTGTTCTAACCACTATGCCACGGCCGGTCCCGTTTATACACACAATTTTTATACCATCACCCTGTAACACATAGAAGGAGGCACTTTAGACCCTAGGTTTCTTTGAACGTAATTCGATTCATGACTTTTTAAGTTCTTTGAGCCATGTCCGTCTGTCTGTCATGATAAAAAAATTATTTTTATTTTTTTTCTTTTTAAGATGACTGGAGCCAGGTTTGAATATGCGATCTCCCGCATGGTAGTCGAGTGTTCTAACCACTATGCCAAGGCCGGTCCCAGCAATTGGCAATTGGCAAAACGAATGTGAATATGCGGACGGAATTTAAATTGTTGAGCCAATTGGCGGAGTGGGCGTGGGAAAAATTTTTTCTGAGCAAGGGAGATACACAGATAGTACTTGGCAACACTAATACAGTAAACTACGGATAAGTGCACATCGCATAAATGCAAAAACCGCATAAGTGCACTGGAACTTGAAGCCATTAGCCTTTTTATATGTTTACATACAAAAATACACGGATAAGTGCAACACGCACAAATGCAAAAACCGGATAAATGCACAAATTTTGCTAACCTGAAAGTACTTTTTTAGTACAACTTCGCATGCATAAATGCATATTACATAAATGTAGATTATGATTTAGAGAAACTGGAGAAAAAAATATATAAGGTTGGAACAGAAAACACTATTCAAAAAAAGATTTCAGACTTTTTCAGCACACGTTGTTTAGGTGAATCGAATTGAGAGCAATTTAATATGTATTTTGCAAAAAACAATGGAGCAAAATATGATTGCAATGATTCATTAAAAGCTCTTATTTTGGCACAGATCTGAATATTTTTAATCGCGCACTTATGCAATGTTTGTATATATGCAATAGTTGTGCACTTATCCGAGTGTTGTATAAATGCAAAAACCGCATAAGTGTACAAAAAGTCGCGCGAAAACTTATGTGCACTTATCCGTAGTCTACTGTATGAATATGTGGACGAATTTAAAATTTTTGACCAGTGGTCGGAGTGGGCGTGGCAAAACTATATTTTAGCCTTAAAGAGGCTAAAATATCCTACGGGTCGAGTTAGGTCCATTTAAAGTTCCGGGATATACCAAAAAAAAAATTGAAAAAATGTGAAAAAATCATGGAAAAAGTTAAAAAAAAAATTAAGAAAATAAATTGAAAAAAATTAAATTAAAAAAAAAATATTTTTTTCTGAAAAATACCGTAAAAAATTAAAAAAAATGGGGAAAAATCATGGATAATTTCAGGAAATGAATTGAAAAATTCCATAGAATTTGAAATGTCATCAAAAATGTGTGAAAATTTAAAATTTTTTTTTGAATTTTTTAAGGTTTTTAAAGAAAAATTTCAAGAAATATTTAAAAAAATTCAATAAAAAGTCTAAAGAGAAATATTTGAAAGAAGAAAATTGATTAAAAAAAGGATAAAAGTGGAAAAAAATTAGAAAAATATTTAAAAAATAGCTATGTGTAGTAATTTTATATTTTTTTTTATATATATCCCTTTAAAATATTACAGTGGGCCCTCGCTTAACGAACACAATTCGTTCCAGAAGCGTGGTCGTTATGCGAAACGTTCGTAAAGCAATACCATTATTTCCATATATATCAGAGCAAGATAAAATAATGCGTTCCAAGTCGAAAAAAAGATCGGAAAAAGTCGGAAATGTATTTAAACTCTTCAGTGAGATCATCTTCTAACCCTGGTGAATGGGAAGGAGCGTTGTCCATAACAAGCAAGGCACGAAGTGGCAAATTCATCTCAATCAAAAATTTCTTCACAGACGGACAAAAAACTTTATTGACCCACTCAGTAAAAATAGCACGTGTTACCCAAGCCTTTTTGTTGGACATCCACATGACATTTAGACTGCTCTTGTCGACATTATGCTTTTTGAAGGCACGTGGATTCTCTGAGTGGTAGACGAGGAGTGGTCTTATTTTCAAATCGCAGCTTGCATTGGCACAAAAAAGCAGGGTAAGGCGGTCTTTCATTGGTTTGTGGTCTGGCATTGCCTTCTCCTTTGCTGTTATATAGGTTCGTTTGGGCATCTTTTTCCAAAAAGGCCCGTTTCGTCACAATTAAAAACCTGCTGGGGCAAGTAACCTTTATCATCCACAAGCTTCTGGAAATCGGCGATGAAACTCTCTGCTGCGTCAGCGTCTGAACTTGCTGCTTCACCATGTCTCACAACGATATGGATGCCAGTACGTTTTTTAAAATTCTCGAACCACCCATTGCTTGCTTTAAACACTTCTTCTCTGACCAGTGTGACCATTTTAGCATTTTTGCAGCTAGATTTAGCATTTTATTTTTGTATTTAGCCGCAAAATTATCATTTAGCATTTTTCTTAGCATTTTGCAATTACTAATTTAGCATTTTTTGGCATTATTCTATCTGACACATTTGCTCTCTTAAATTCCCGGTTAGGAAATTTTTTTGTTCCAACACCTTACTTTATTTACAACTTTGAAGATTTTTTAAAATCAAAGAAAGATGTTATCAATTCTGAAGAAGATAATGAAATAAGAGTTACTTGCCGAAAGTTTACAGCTCAGTTAATATATCAGCTTAGACAACGATTGCCAGCAAATTTTCTAAATCCAAAAAATACAATTATTTTTCTGTAGAAAACAGTTTAAAAACTAAAAAATTTAAATTATATGAGCATTTTGAACATCGAATGGAAGATTTCACAGTGGACGAAATTACTATTTTAGAAAAGCAATGGCAAAAGATAAGTACATATGAATGGGAAAACAAAAACTCAACAATTGATTTCTGGATAAGTGTATACGAATATAAAAATGATTTAAATGAAAACCCGTTCAAGGAATTGTCTTCTTCTGTTATGAAGTTTCTAGTTTTACCATTTAGTAACGCAGAAGTTGAAAGAGTTTTCAGTAAAATGAACCTTATAAAAACAAAAATTAGAAATAGAATGATATTGAACACTATGAATTCACTTCTTTACATTAGATGCGGATTGAAAAAGTTAAATAAATTTTGCGAAAATTTTATAATTACCAATGATAATGATATTTCGACCGACTTTTCGGGAGTTGAGGAAGAATATTCATTTGATAACGAATATAATAATATAATTATATAATAATTAAATTTCATGATTTGTAAACAAATGATATTTAAAATGTACTGAAATGCTATTAAATAGTGATTTAAATTGTTATGTTATTTTTATACCCTTCACCATGCGCATGAACAGAGTGAATGGTATATTAATTTTGTTCTTCCATTTGTAACGCCCATAAGGAGGCGTGGTAGGTATGACAATATATATATATATAAATAAGTCTGAGTCGATTTAAAGCGGAGGTTAAGTTCTAAGATGAGCCCGATCGGTCAAAAACTACTCCCACCTCCCATTCAAACTCCCCCTTTTTGGGGTCTGTCCCTGCGATTATAGTCGTAGTATAAGGGAAATCAAGCTGAAATTTTGTATGTGAGCTTCCCTACACCAAGCGGAGGTTGAGTTCTAAGATGAGCCCGGTTGGTCAAAAACTACTCTCACCTCCCATACAAACTCTCCCTTTTTGGGGTTTGTCCCTGCGATTGCAGCCGTATTTTATAGCTGACATTTTGTACGTAAGATTCAATATATAAGCGGAGGCTACTTTCTATGATAAGCAATGTTGGCCAAAAACTACTCCCACCTTCCATTCAAACTACCTTTTTTGGGGTGTCCGTGTAACTGCCCCCGCGATTATAGACGTGGGTTAGGAAATATTGAGCTGAAATTTTATATTCTAGCTTTTATCCTCTAATAGGAGCTAACGTTCTAAGATGAGCAATATCGGACGAATACTTCTCCCACCTTCCATACAAACTCCCCCTTTTTGGGGGTGCCCGTCTGTATGTCCCAGAAGCAGAGGTTAAGTTCTAAGATAAGCATGATCGGATTTAAACTATTCCCACCTACCACACAACTTCCCATTTTTGGGGAGTTACAAAATATCGGTAAATCGAATAAAATCGATACAAAATTATTGACTAAATGGATGTGTGAAGCTTAAGTACCGTCCACTTCTCACCAACTCCCCTGTTTTGTGGTACAAAGTTGAATAAAATAGTGCAAATAACCAGTTTGATCACCATTTTTACAAATGGTGAAGAGTATCTGTGCTTCGACACAGCCGAAGATAACCGCCATACTAGTTTTTATATAAATATACATATATGTATGTATGTACAAACCAATGTGATATTGAATTGAATGGACACTTTATTTATGTACGTAGGACTTTATGTTTCTTTTTTACTCCATAAATAATTGTTTCTTTCTTGTTTATTATTATTCTAATGAAATATATTTCTATGGCAACATTGAATACAAAATTTTAAAAATTAAATGCTTTATAGTGATCATTTTATTAAAAAAAAAAAGTTTTTAAATTTAGCATTATTTTTTTGGCATTTTAATATTTTTTTAAGCATTTTTTAGCATTATTTTAATGCTGATTTAGCTGCAACACTTTTTTAGATCTGGTCACACTGTCTCTGACTGTTGATGTTCCTGGTGTTCTTTCAACAAGATCGGCGTATACCGCTTTAGCCTTCTCACAAATTATGTTCTGCGAAATACTATCACCTTGCATTTGCTTTTCGTTAATCCATATTAAAAGTAATTCCATTTTGCGTTGGTCGTTATACGAAACTTTGTTCGTTAAGCGAAATTTTTCTTTCTTTTAAATTTGTTCGTTGTGAGAAATGTTCGTTAAGCGAAGCGTTCGTTAACCGAGGGTCGACTGTATTTGTTTTTTTAAATTGGAGTTGTAACTGTTGAGATAGTTGCTGTAGCGCCGCAGGCAATATATATATATATATATATATGGTATATTCCGTGAAAAATATTTTTTTTTGTAAATTAGAGTGAAAATGGATATGTTGGGCATAAAAACGCCGCAGGCAAAAATTGTCTCTAAAAAAAGTCCGCGATTTTTTTAAAAATAATTTTTTTTTTGGTATGTCCCGGGAAAAATATTTTTTTTTGTAAATTAGTGTGGAAATGAATATGTTGGGTTTCGTAGCGCCGCAGTCAAAAACTATTTCGCGCGATTTTTTTAAAAATTATTTTTTTTTGTGGTATATCCCATAAATTCAAATGGCTCTAACTCGGTCCAGGAGACCCGTAGGAGCCTAAAAATAACATCGCCTCGAAAATATCTTTCATTTAAGTACCCGCACCTGGGGGGTCATCATAGAACCGAAAGGGGCCCCTTTTTTGACCCCCCCGGGCCCAAAGGGCCTGAGGGCCTACCATTCCGATGTTTGGGGAACAAGACGAAGACAATGACATATTTTTTTTTAATCGAGCTCCCGCCCCATATTCTGCACTTTAGCCAAATAAAATATGGTATCAAAAAGTACCTCATTGTTACCACAAACAAAAATTTATTGTACTAAAAAGTACAATTTACTTTTATTACTTTATTTTATTGTACAAAAAAAAACAATTAATTGCACCACAGAGTACCGTTATTGTACCAAAAAGTACTTAAAATTTACTAATAAGAACTTTTATAGTACACAATTAAAGTACCAACAAATTATATAATTGTGCCAAAAATTACTATTATTGTATAAAAAAGTACTTTTATTGAAGCAAAAGGCAAGAACTACTATAGATGTTTTCACTTCATAAATTTCTTAAATTGTATTAGCCGACACTTTTTCAGCATTTTGATAACATGTTACTTATAATTGTGTCAATAAAGTTTGAGGACTATTTACACGACGTCAATTTGTTTTATCGCAAAATTTGGGCAATAATTCGTTAGAAAAAAGGATGTCGGTAAATTGTGACAAACAACCTCAAGACACACATTGAAGCGAAAAACTGACAATGACGTCAATAGTGTAAATGAGCTTTTATAGAAGTGAAACGTTGTTAGTTGAGCGGTAACTTTGGGTAACGAATAGTTTACAGAGTGTATATGATCGACGCTTAAACTTAGACTTTTTAGTAAGCAAGCCAAATATATAATAAGCATTCGTCAAGTATGCTATAGCGAAGCATTTGCCAAGTCCATTAGTTTTTATATATTTAGAAGATACATATATAGAAACATACAATTTTTGAAAGCTTATCCGATATGATATTCCAGACTTTTGACAAAACTGACAATTTGAGGTTATTAATCATACACACCTCTTATTGACATCACATTTAGATATACCATATAACAAATTTTAAATGATGGAAGCACAACTAGGCTGCCACTTCCAACGTAACATAAAAAAATACGTTTATATAAAATTGTATTGCATTTATTTCCAATTTACTTATAACTTTTCACATTCGATACACTTCACTTGTCTCCAATACTGCTGTTACTTAACACGTCACACATACATACAAAAAAAAAACTTAAACTATACATTTATTACAAAACAATATGGTTAAACTTTTATTTAAGATTCCATTTACAGAGTGTGTCGTTGAAATTCGTATTCGTATGTATATCATCGACCTGCAGTCCTTACTCCCTCATTCCCTGTTTAAATTATTCAACATTTTTATTTACACATTTGACTCAACGGAAATTTTATACGTTTACAAGGGCGTTAAAATGTTAGCGCAGTCATTAAATTGAGGCTGCATAAACATTCGTATTATGGCGATGTTCCTCTTGAGAATGATGGCATTCATGGTGGCGAGAACGTTGGCATTCATGTTACTGGTATTAGTAAAGAACCAAGTTTCACCTTTTCAAGTGTGTGTGATAATAAAAACAGGGACATTATTGTAATGAAAAATACATTGAGTTCAATAAAATAATGTACAATATATGTGTTAAATAAAAACACAAGTCATGATAAATTTCTAATAAAACTTGTCATTTTATTAATTAGGAATGCAGTGGAACAAAAATATGCATTAAATGCTAGAACAAAATAAAAATGCATATATGCAATAATGGGCGTGGTACACTCTATATGGCATGATTTTAAAAATTACCTATCTAGGGTACACAGAAAAAAATTACGACAAACTAGTTGTCATATTGAATACTATTTCGTCAATACAATTAAATATTTAATTAAAAAGGCGCCAACAACCAAAATTGTAAATACAATAAACAGTTTTGTTATAGTTACAATTTGTGTATTTTAGTTAAATTTGAAAAGTTGTTGAAAATTTGTCAATATGACAATTTACAAACATGTTCAATTGGAAAAGTTGTTATAAATCAAAATTGAATGCTAACAATAATATTTAATTACTTAACAACAGTTGTGTTTTTTTCTGTGTAATGTTACAAAGAGGGAGACCATATTTCTCATTCGATTGGGAGATAACACCATGTGGTGTTATCTCCCAATTACCAATTACCGTATTACCAACACGGCTGTGCAATAACACCATATTTGAATTCTAGTCAAAGTGGAAAAATAATTGTGGTTATTATAACGCAATGCAATGCTAGGAAGTTAGTTATCGGTGGCACTCTCTTTACCCATAAAGATTGTCACAAGTAACGTGGCTGTCTCCCGACAGGCATAACACCGCCAACCAAATTGACCACTGCGCCATCAGCCATCGTTTTAAAAAATGCCTGCTTGATGTACGTAGTAAACAAGGTGCGGATATTGGCCAATCTCGAGACCACTACCTAGTAGTAGCCAAAATACGTAACCATACAAAACAACAGGCAGAACCTCCGCCCAGGAAATACGATGTTAGTAGATTACGGAATATGAACGTCCGAAACAACTTTACCTCCCAACTCCGACAGGCGATGAATACCACCGGAAATGTACTTCCTGCTTCCATTGATTCGAAATGGTACCATCTTAAAAACACAATACGGTCATGTGCAGATATGTCAATCGGACCAACTCCCAAAGGAAGAGAAGATTGGATGTCTGAGGCTACTTGGAGTTTAATTGCAGAACGCAAAGAGCTGAAAGATAAATTCAATGCTTTCAAGAACTCCAAAGAGAAGAATTTTCTAGAAAATAAGTACAATAAAAGCCATAAAACGGTACAGCGTGCAGTGCATAGGGACAAACGAAGAAGTATAGATTGTCTCGCTGAGCAGGCTGAAAATGCCGCAAATTCTGGCGACACTCGCACAGTTTTCCATGTCACCAAAAAACTCGCGGAACGCAAATTGCACACTGAACTTCCTATCTGAGATCTGACTGGAAATCTTCTCAGCACCGACCGAGAACAACTGCAAAGGTGGAAAGAACATTTTTCCATAGTCTTAAATAACATAATAGCTGAACTGTAGCTGAACTACCTATACCTGCAAGTTCAATAAATACCACAAACTTCAGGATTGGAACCTCACCACCTAGTTTATCGGAAATTATAGCTGCGATAAAACAACTTCTGAGCGGTAAAGCCGCCGGCACAGATGGTATTCCTGCTGAAATATATAAGTGTGATCCAACACTCACTGCAGAGCTATTACACCCACTTATCACTGAATCATGGGAAACTGAATCCTTCCCTGAAGAATGAAAAGATGGGATAATTGTCAAAGTTGCAAAAAAGGAGACTTAAAAAATTGTAACAACTGGCGGGGTATTTGTGTTCTCCCAACGATAGCAAAGCTAATGGCAAAAATAATTCTAAACCGAATTAAAGAACACCTAGAATGTAGTATTAGCACCTGTTTTCGCAGTGGATATTCCTGTGCAGATCACATCAATACGCTGCGCATTATTGTGGAACAATGTTTGGAATTCAATTCCAATCTTCATCTTCTCTTTGTGGACTTTGAGAAAGCGTTTGACAGCATCAACCGTGAATACATATGGTTAGCCTAGCGAAGGAGATATATACCAGAAAAACTAATATTTCTGATCAATGAAAGTTATAACCAAGCTTCGTTCTCCATGAAGCAAAGTTCTCAGACCCATTCCATGTTCAAAGTGGAGTGCGTCATGGATGCATATTGTCACCTCTATTATTCCTAGTAGTTATGGAAGATGTTCTTAGTTCCATCGAGAACCGAAGCCAAGGAATACAATGGCAAATCAACGGCAAATACCTAAATTACCTGGCCTATGCAGACGATATTTGCTTGCTTTCTCATAGGCTGTGTGATCTAATACGGACAACATTAGATCTCCAGGGAAAGCTGCAACATACGGGTCTTAAAATAAACACCAGCAAAACAAAGACTCTTAGCATAGGAACAGAAACAACAGCGCCATTAAGGGTAGGTGATGAAACCTACAAATATGCTCCTAACTTTTGCTACCTGGGGTGTGAGATTGATGCTGAAGGAGGTTCTGAGGGCAGAATAAACAAGGCAAGATCGTCGTTTGCTATACTGGCTCCAATATGGCAAAGTAACAAAATCAGCCTCCATACAAAACTGCGAATTTTCGAAGCATGTTTACTTCTGTATGGATGTACAACTTGGAAACTTACCAGTAGTATTACCAATCGGCTTCAAACTTTTGTCAACCTCTGCCTTAGAAGAATACTTCGTATATTCTGGCCCCATACCATCTCAAATGCAGAACTGTTGTCGCGGTCACGGCAAATACCACTGGCAACGGAAATTCGTAAGCGTAAGTTTCCGTGGATTGGACATACTCTTCGCCGAAATGATGACAACGTGGCTAAGCAAGCACTTAAATGGAATCCCTTTCATCAGGCAGGTCGTCGGCGTGGAAGACCACGTATAACATGGCGACGCTCCACCGAAAGCGAAATGAGTAACCTCGGCGTATCCTGGAACCAATTAAGATCGATTGCACAAAACCGTGTCCGATGGCGGACGGCTGTAACTGACGCCCTATGCTCCAATGGGAGTTAGAGGAACACGTATATATATATATCATATAACGCCAAAAGAATGACTTTCCAAGTAGTGAAAAGGCTTGATGCAGGGCTCTCGCCCCGTCCACAACACTTAATTTATCGCCCCCATTTGCGATCTTGTATGCCTTTTTTCAATGACTTTTTTTATTTTAACTGAAAAATATTATTTCGCAGCATCTTACATTCGAATACGACATGCTGCAAAGCTGTATCATGCCATTTCATCCTACGGTAGCCGCAAAGATTTTTAAACAATTTCTGGTATGGTGAAGCGAAATCTTAAAGAAATGATATGCCAGAACAATGGCAAATGTCGCCTATAGCGTAGAAAATAATTTCTACAGTTTTCTCGGATGGGACTTGTTGTTCACATTGGTATGGTAAATGCCATTTACCTCTCTGCCTTCCAAGAGTATAGGATCTCCTGTTGTCGCTTTGATGATTGTTTGTGGGACTTAGTTGTTTTGCTGCCACACTCCTGTAGATATTGTCGTAATCGTTTTCCCGTATTTTATATTGAGAGTATTGTTGTTCACTTTATTTTTGCTCCTGTTTGTGTCATCGACATCTTTGTCATTTACTTTAAGTGTAAATTACACTTTATATACGTACCTAAATATATATGTATCTGTATCTGTATGAACCTTCGACAAGAGATAACACATAATCTCAGAGACAAAGGACCTGTTGGGACGTGAAAGCAGCGACGTCGTTGACAAACTATTCTACCCCCCTTCACATCCAATCTCATGCAAAGTATTTTAAATTGTTTTCTCTTTAAAATGGAATAAACTCACATTTTTTACCACATGGATGTAAATACGTATACGAGGAATCTTAAGAAAGTACTTTCTGTTGTTTTTATTCCTGAAGATATGTTTGATTTATTTTAAAAATGATAAAAATTGTAAGAACAATTTTGAGTCTACTTTTTTAATACCTCGGACACAACGAACTTCTCATATAACGAACTTAAATACCTAGTCCCTGTGAGTTCGCTATAACCGTACTCGACGGTATTACGTATAAACACGATTTGTATTGACACTTTTCAAAATTCACCTCGTAAACAATAATCTAAACGCCAAAGTTGTTTTTATTGGGTTATACACATAACTATATAGGTTTGTATTGTATTTGCTTATAATACCATTCAGAAACCATATCCGCATCCGCTTACCCTACCCATAGTTTTAGTCTATAGAAAGTCGATGATTACGGGTTACTTCTGTGGTTATTTCGTAACGACCCCAGTAGTACCAGTGATGCTATAAATAACTATGGTTATGAACACATACATACATACATACGTACGCACGCTTTGTTGTACATTAGGGTGGAATGTAAATGCAAAGTTCATGTAACAGGGTAATTGGAAGGGAATACCAGGGCAAATATGTTGTTAATATTTGTAACTTATAAAAATTATTTTACATATATAATATACTACTAGTGGACCCGGCAATGCTCCGCTATTGCTTAATTGTCGAATACCTATAATATGTTTGGCATGCCTACTTAAAGGGGTAAGCTTAAGCGTCGTTTCTGTACGCTCTGTAAACTTTTCGTTATCCCAAGTTACTCCTTAACCTGATCAAACTAACAACGTCCCCCTAACCGATATTAAAACGTACGTCAGCAAATTCATATCTATAGCACCAATTACTATCTGTATACAAATATTACCTTATATAGCCCTAAAAACATGTATATATTCATGGCTCATTTATAGCACTGACATCGCTCTCAGTATTTCGCTTTAAATTTTTTCTGACTACTTATTGCCAAAATTGTTGACAAAATAAATTGACGCAGTGTAAATAGTCCATACAATTTACTGACACAATTCTGAAAAATAAATAAATTTTTATTTAAGAAAAAAAAAATCTTTTAAAACAGTTTTCACACTCTCCCACCCACTGGTCCAAAATGCCATCTACATATTCATATTCGTGTTGTCGTGTACTATCTGGGTGTCTTTAGGGCTAAAATACAGTTTTCCATGCACACTCTGCCAACCGATCCAAAATATAAATTTTGTTTGCATATTTATATTTGTGTAGTCGAGTACTACCTGTGTATTTAATTTTATGTCTCTGGGACTAAAATACAGTTTTGACACGCCCCCTTCCCCGAATGATGGAAAATTAAAATGCCGTCTACATATTCATATTCGTGTTGCAGTTTACTATCTGGGTGCTAAATTCTCTCTATGGCTTAAATACAGTTTTGCCACGCCCACTCCTCCCACTGACCCA
Organism: Muscina levida; assembly: GCA_964034835.1. NCBI lineage: Eukaryota > Metazoa > Arthropoda > Insecta > Diptera > Muscidae > Muscina > Muscina levida. Next base: position 98,788,800 of record OZ035880.1, read on the forward strand.
AAATCCAAATTTTGTTTGTATATTTATATTCGTGTTGTCGAATACTATCTGTGTATTAAATTGTATCTCTCAAGGACTAAAATACAGTTTTGCCACGCCCCCTTCGCCCTCTCGCTCACTGATCGAATATATAAATTCCGTCTGGATATTCATATTCGTATTCTCGAGTACTATTTGTATACCGAATTTTATTTCTCTGGAGCTAAAATACCGTTTGGTCACGCCCTCTCCGCCCACTGATACAAAATTTAAATTTCGTCAGCATATTCATATTCGTGTAGCCGAGTACTATCTATGTACCAAATTTGATTTCTCTAGGGCTAACATGCAGTTTTGCCACACCCCCTCCGCCTATTGACCCCAAACAAAAATCCGTCTTGATATTTATATTCATGTTGCCGAGCACTATCTGTGCATCAAATTTTATCTCTCTAGCTCTAAAAATTGTTTTGCCACGCCCACTATGCCCATCGGATCCAAAAATTAAATTTCGTCTGAATATTCATATTCTCGTTGTTGAGTACTATCTGGGTACCAAAATTTTATATATCTAGCTCTAAAAAAAATTTGCCACGACCACTGCGTTTGCCCAAAATTAAAATTTCATCTGCAAATTCGAGCACAATCAGGGTATCAGATTGTATCTTTCTAGCTCTAAAAAAAGCTTTGCCACGCCTACTCCGCCCATTGGGTCCAAAATTTAAATATCGATTGCATATTCATATTCGTGTCGTTGAGTACTATCTGGGTACCAAATTTTATCTCTCTAGCTCTAAAAAAATTTTTGCCACGCCCACTCCGCTCACTGGTTCAAAATTAAATTTTCGTCCGCATATTCTTTTTCGTGTTGCCGAGTACTATCTGTGTATCAAATTTCATCACCCTAGCTCAAAAAATATGTTTTGCCACGCCCACTCCGCCCATAGGATAAAAAATTACTAAATATATAGCCTATACTAATTTCCATATAGTACACTAACTGTCTTCCAAATTTGATTGAAATCGGTTCAGCCGTTTAGGCGTGATTGAGCAACAAACAAACAAACAAACAGACAGACATTCACATTTATAATATTAATAGGATATTACAAAACAAAAAACAAAGTTAAATATATGGTCAATAATTTATAACGCCCGAACAACATATGAATGCTTGCTGTTTTTTAAATGCTTAAATATACTTCCGGTGGTCATTGATTTTTGTATAAGAGTCCCCTAAGGGGGTGGAATCTTTGTTCGTCTAAACAAATAGCTTAGTTTTGTCCTCATTAATCACCAGACCCACTTCCGCCGACTGCTTTCAATGCTCGAAAAAGCCGCAGTAACATCCCGCAATCCACGGCCAATGATAGATATCATCTTCGGCATACGCGAGCAACATGTGACTTTTGTTGAAGATGCTACTATTTCTGTTTACTGCAGCCTTCTGCATGATCATCTATGATACGATAAAGCCCAGCTTGGTAGAAAATAGCTCTGTCAGATTTTTGACAATTTTCACTGAAGACCTCGTGTCAGTCAGTGTCATCCCGCAAAGTCGTATTAGCTTCGCGGGGATACCAAACTAAGCCATAGCATCCAACAATTTCTGTCGTATCGGACTGTCGATTGCAGCTTTGTAGTCGATGAACAGATGGTAGGTGTTGATCTGCATTTCTTGGGCCTTCTCCCGGTTTTGTCGTAGTGTGAATATCTGGTCGGTCGTAGATATACCAGGTCTAAAGCCAAACTGATAAGGTCCAATCAGGTTCGCCAGAATGGGCTTTATTCTTTCACATAACACACTAGACAGGACCTTGTATGCGATGGGTAAAAGGCTAATCCCGCGATAGTTGGATCACACACTTGAATTGTCTTTCTTAAGCATGGAACATATGACACTCAGACTCCAATGCGCTCCCTGAGCCAAGTTGTATTTAAGAGCTGGTGCATGCATGTTACCAGCTCATCGCCGCCGGCTTAAAAAAGCTCTGACGGCAGTCCATCGGCTCCCGCAGCTTTACTATTTTTAAGCCGTGCAAACGCCGACTGTCGACTGTCTCGTTTGTTGACAGTCTACTCCATCGTCAATGATTGGTGTGATTTTGTCACTTATGCTGCCTTCAGGAAAGAGTAGATACCGAAAGTGTTCCCTCCATATTTGCAGCACGCTCTGAGTGTCCGTCTCTGTCGTTACAGATGGGGATCCTTGTTCCAAAACCTTTGCTTTTAACCCTTTGGTGGAACTTTCGTGCCTTACCTCTATCCCTGTATTTTTCGATATCCTGACTCTCTTTTCTTTCACAGAAGCTTTTTCCGCCTGAACAGGTGTTTCCTCTTCCTCCTTTTCTCATTGTAACGCTGCGTATGCAGCATCCATTTCCTCAGATATTACGCGACATTCATCATCGTAGCAGGGCTTGTCTGAGATTGGTTATTCATAACCCAGTACCGTCGTTGCGGTTGTGGTCATAGAATTCGCAATATTCTGCCACTGTGAGTCGGGAACATAAGAACAAGGGGGGTTTTCTTTGGAGTAATTGAGAGAGTTGGTTGGAATAGGCATTGGCTATCTCGGTGGTATGCACATAATTTGCGGTCTCAACCAGAGCAAGACCAGTGACTGGTCGGTCCGCGTGGCGCTTGACTTATCGAAGGTTTTGGATACTGTTAACCACGCCACGCTTTTCGAGGACATCGCCAACACGTTCCTCCCCAACTGTTTGAAACGTTGGATCCCAAATTACATGTGTGGACGCCAGTCATATGTGGAATTCAGAAACAAGAAGTCCAAGCCCCGTAGAGTTAAACTCCCCAAGGTGGGGTGATATCTCCGGTACACTTTAACCTCTGCCTTTCTGCAATTCCGCCACCTGACGGTGTTAATATGGTATCCTATGCCGATGATTGTACGATTCTGGATTCTGGAAGGTTGAACGCCTACTAAGCTGTAATTGCCAATTTCTTCGCTGCGAGAAAGATGAAAATTTCCGCCACCAAATCATTCACACAAGTGAATGATAACCATTTCATTGTCATTGCCATTGTCACATTTGACAGCCTCCTCAGATTCAATGCACACGCCACAGATATCTGCAACAAGATGAGAAGTAGGAACAAAGTCCTCAAATCGCTAGCCGGCAGCACTTGGGGAAACGACAAGGAAACCTTGTTGACCTCTTACAAAGCGATACGTCGGTCTGTGGTAAACTATGCAGCTACAGTGTGGTCACTGAATGTGAGAGAGAAGAAGAGCCTGTCAAAAAAAAAATAACTTAATTTCCCTTTACACCCCATGAATGAGATATGGGATAGCTTCTCGCGTTGTTGTGAATTAACACGCTTTCTATTTTTAGATTCACAACTATCGGCATCGTCACTATTTAAGAAGCTCTTACTAGACACGCCGATTGACTCGACACTAATACTGCGAAGTTGCTGTTGACAACATTCGAGGGGAGCCGACAATGAAAGAAAAATTTATTTATTTTTTTTCCTTTTTTAAGATGACTGGAACCAGGATTTGAAACTGTGATGTCCCGCATGGTAGTCGCTTGTTCTAACCAATATTCCACGGCCGGTCCCATGAATCTGTAGACATGTCAGAATGCCACCCTGAGAACTGCGACAAGTTGCCTCCTCATGTCGTCTGTGGACCACCTATATGAGGAGACGAAGGTCATACCCGTGCGTCGTCACAATTTCCTTCTGTTGAAACAGTATCTGCTTGGATGTTACCGGTCCAGCCATTCAAACCAGCATCTATAGATAGCCTCCCACGCCCAGGCTGGTCAGGAAAGACCTTCATGATCCAGAGCGCGAGCTCCAACGTTAAAAGAGAGAGCCTCTAGATCAAAGAGCATTTCAGGTAGGCTTAGCGGACATTCCCTCGGACGCAGTCGTCGAAGCCGTGAATAACTATAAAGTGAATGTGACACAAAGCGAACCAATTAACACTTAATGGACAACAAGACACATATAATGCTACAACTTCAACCAAGTCAAACAGAGGTAAGAACATCAAAATCGCGTCTTTTCTTCACCGGAAAAGCTCTGTCGGTGCCGACGAACGTCCGTCCCTCTCTCTCCCGACGGACAATCCAACTAGTCCAGATACTGGTTTTAACTGTCTTGATGTTTGGTTCGGAGTTCTGGATTATGACACAAGCGGATAAATCGGTTCTGGAAGTATTCGAGAGAAAAATACTCCGTAAAATATATGGGCTCATCATCGTTAACGGAGAGTATCGGCGTCGTATGAGCTGTACGAGCTGTACCAGGTTACTAAGAACCTTGCAGAACTTTGTGTGACGAACATACAATATTTTTCTAAATGCGGCAATTAAACCCGTACAATTGCAAAGAAGTGTCAGTTAAGTAAGTTGTATAACATTTCACGATATTTAAACAGCGTCGGGAGTGTGATGCAAGTTAAAGCTTCTGATCGGTTTAACTTGGCAAACCCAGAGTGATCCTTGCCAATTGCATTTCAAGTCTACTCACAGAGCTCCGTATTCGTAGTACTACTGCAGACGGAGTACCTCCACGTGGTGACGCCTGGAAACGTACTTCTGACACCCGTCAGAGCACGACTAACTGTGAGGGGCGAAACCTAAAACCCAGGCACGTCTGCTCAGAGTGAGCGGTACCCTGGTCAGCGTCTGACCCAGAATGGGCGGCTGTAATAAAATCCTGGCAGGAGGAGAAAACTGCGGCGTGGTACGCTGGGCTTGCAACCCGCCACCGACGTATAAACTATTGCAATGAAAAGAAGTAAGAAAAGAATAAAATGGACCCCCAAAATGTTGACGACCACCGCAAACGAATTAAGGACCATGATTAAGGGATATGCACCTGGAATGTTAGAACACTGTATAGATCAGGTGCCTCCATCCAACTGGCGGAAGTCCTCAAAGAATACAAGGCTGACATAACCGCTTTACAGGAAATCCGGTTGACGGGACACGGGTGCTCGCGCATGAAGACGTGCGACATCTACTATAGTGGCCATGCGGACAAGCACGAGTTTGGATGTGGATTTGTGGTTGGCAGGAGACTGCGACACCTAGTCTCAAGGTTCACCCCGGTGTGTGAACGTATAGCCACCATAAGAGTCAAAACTAAGTTTTTCCACATAACACTTATATGTGCCCATGCTCCGACAGAAGAGAAAAGCGATGAGGACAAAGACGAGTTCTACGAGAGCCTAGAAAATGTATATGACCGTAGCCCGAGCCATGACATTAAAATTGTACTAGGCGATTTTAATGCTAAAATAGGCAGGGAAACCGCATTTGAGCCTACCATCGGAAAATTCAGTCTGCACACCGAAACGTCGAACAATGGCAACAGACTGATTGATTTCTCTGCGGCAAGAAATATGGTAGTTAGCAGCACTAGATTTGACCATAAAAATATTCATAAGGCAACATGGTTATCTCCAGATCAATTGGCGAGGAATCAGATTGATCATGTGGTAGTCGATGGAAGGCACGCATCGAGTGTTCTGGACGTACGAGTGATTAGGGGTGCGAACATTGACTCCGATCACTTCCTTACCGCAGTTAAGGTACGCACAAGGCTAAGCATGGCGAAAAACGTACGTAACCAGGCGCAACGAAAGCTGGACATCGGTAAACTGCGGACCACAGAGGTAGTGGACCCCTACTCCAACCACCTAACTCAACTGCTGCGGAATGCTCCAACCCCTGACAATATAACCTCGCAATGGCAAAATATAGCCGACTCCTTAGAACGGGCTGCGAGAAGCGTACTTGGGTACTCAAAGCCGTCTCAAGAAGATGCCTGGTACGATGATGAATGTCGCAATGCCACGAGAGAGACGGTTGCTGCATACAGGGCGAAACTGCAGCCAATGGCAACGCGAGCTGTTCGTGAACGGCACAGGGAGAAGAGACGACAGGCAACTCGTCTTTTTAGAAGAAAAAAGAAGGAGCTGAAGAAGAGGCAGGATGAGTGCACTGAGTTGCTCCGAAGTAGAGGGGAAGCCCGAAAATTCTACAAGAGAGTTAAAGCGAGAATGCGTGGAAGAGGGTTGCCCTCCTGCAAGGACAGCGATGGTCAGCTAGTGACGGACCCGGATAACGTTCTGAAGATATGGAGAGATCACTTTAGAAATTTACTGGATACTGACACCACTCCAGAAGACCCCGCTCCAATCCATGACGATGGTATTAACTGTCCACCTCGGACCAGAGCGAGATACGTATGGCCATCTCCCGCCTTAAAAACAACAAAGCTGCTGGAGCCGATGGTCTCCCTGCTGAATTGTTTAAGGCTGGCGGAGAGGAGCTGATTTGGAGCATGCATCATCTCATGGAGAACATCTGGCAAGAGGAGAGCATGCCCGGGGATTGGAGTCTCAGTCTGTTATGTCCCATATGCAAGAAAGGAGATCGTAGTGAGTGTAAGAACTATCGTGGAATAAGCCTATTACCAATTGCGTACAAGGTCCTTTCAAGCATATTGTGTGAACGTCTAAAGCCAATTGTAGAAAAACTAATTGGACAATATCAGTGCGGCTTTAGACCTGGCAAATCTACGACGGATCAAATATTCACCTTACGACAAATCCTGGAAAAAACCCATGAAAAGGAGATCGACACCTACCACCTCTTTGTCGACTACAAAGCTGCCTTCGACTTTCCGATAAGGAATAGGCTTTATGAGGCCATGTCTGAGTTTGGTATTCCTGCAAAGCTGATTCGACTTTGCAAATGTACCTTAGACAACACCAAATCCTCGGTTAAGATTGGTAAGGATCAGTCTGAACCATTCAACACGGAAAGAGGTCTCAGGCAGGACGATAGCCTGTCCTGTACACTATTTAATATAGTTATGGAGAAGGTGATGAGAAAGGCTGGTGTCAACATGTCTGGCACCATATTCCACAAGAGCCACATGCCACTAGCCTATGCTGATGATATAGACATCATTGGCCGTAATCTGCGGGATGTTACTGCAGTTTTCTCATCACTAGAAAAGGAGTCAGCAAAAATGGGTTTAGCGGTCAACGAGGACAAAACAAAAATAATGATTTCGACGAACAAAGAGTCCTCTCGATGGGGACGCACCGTGAACGTTGACAATTATTGTTTTGAGGTAGTCGACGAATTTACCTACCTCGGATCTTCCGTCAACAAGAAAAATAATGTCAGCCAAGAAATTAAACGGAGAATAGTGCTAGCCAATAGATGTTTCTACGGACTTCGGCAGCACTTTAGTAATACCACCTTCTCTCGGAATACTAAGAAACAGCTATATTAAGTGCTTATCCTACCTGTTCTGTTGTATGCTGCCGAATCATGGGTGCTTACTACAACGGACATACAAAACCTGGGAGTATTCGAGAGAAAAGTACTCCGAAAAATATATGGACCTATCTGTGTCGAAGGCGAGTTTCGCCATCGGATGAACCATGAGCTGTATGAGCTTTACCACGACATCGACGTAGCTAAAAGAGTCAGAATCCAACGACTACGATGGCTGGGACATGTTGCCAGAATGGATGTAAATGCTCCAGCGAGAAAGGTGTTCGAAGGCGAACCTAAAGGACGGCGCAGAGCAGGGAGACCCGAACTCCGTTGGAAGGACCAAGTGGTAGGCGATGTGCCATTATCTGGTAGGACTAACTGGAGAACACACGTAGAAGACCGAAGCGTGTGGAATTCTTTATTACTTCAGGCCTCAAATTTATGAACTACGTTTTGTAAATTGTAATTGGCCACTTAAGTAAGTAAGTAAGATATTTAAACATCAGAAGGGGGGTCTATACCGCCCAGTTACAATCACATTACTTTGCCCAGTAGCTATCCAGCCAGACAGACGATCATGTCTTAATCGTTGTAGAAAGTTTTGATATTAATATGATCTAAGATACTTTAATGCGTTACACTTTCTCTCGTATCATCTCTAACGATGAGGGTATAAAAATGTTTTTACGATATAGATAAGTTTTAAATACGAAATTACAAATTGGCAACTTCAGTCACCTTAAGTTATCTTTTTGAAGTTCCGAGGCAAAGGTTTTACCCACATTTCCATACCTCCCTAATGTACCTCTGTGCGTATGTGGGTACACAACCATAGTTGGTGGCCGTTTGTAACCGTCGATTCTTCAATTTGCTGCATTTGGTATTGGCAGCATTAACTCTTGGTATTTCTGCTACCGGAATGTATTCCATTCGGAAATTTCATAAAATATTAGTATTGAGAGCTTCATTTGTACTTTCGCCGAGCGTACCACAGCGCAACCACATCATAGTCCAATGTGGCAGCGTCCGGGGCAAGTAGAGCAAGAGGGTGTTTTTTCTAGCCGTCATTGTTGGCCCTCCCGCTTTAGCGAATGTTAAACATTCCACAGAATGACTATCCCTTTCGCGTCTGAGTGGCGTTGAAATAAAAATGTGTAGATTATACGTACGAATGCGTGTGTTTGTGGTACACGCTCTACACTACATAATATCTATCTATATATGAGTTCAAATATGATAACGAAATATTTTTATTGATTTTATGTTTTTTTTTGTTTTGCATAAAAGCATCGGAATTTATGTGAGAATATTAAATATAGAATATTGAAATTTTACATGTATAAAATGTTAACACAAAATTTAAAACATATTGCCGAGCAATATAAATATTTGATTACTGTGCTTGAAAAAAATAATTAACTAAATGAAATCGTAGTCAGGTTTTAGTCTTTTCATACGGAACATGTGTACGCTTTTGATAAATATGTGCAGATCCGTCATACTTAAAATCTGTCTGAAACTATGTTTAATAGATAATTACAGATAACAGGTATCCAATCCAGGTATCACTAAAATGCATATAATTCATGAACCAATAACCACAAGCAAAATCGGTTCACTCATTACGGAACACCTATAACAAAGTCAATCCAAAATCTAAACCCAAAAAAATTTTGTTTGTACCTGTCGACTAATTTTATTTCTTAATAATTTTAATGTTGTTAGGCATCAATGGAGAATCATGAATAAATGACATAAATTTAAATTTACGATATAAATCCACCCCAGGTCAACCTACCATGTCGAAACTACATGGTTCGAGTACAAACCGAAGCTATGGTGTGAATAGGGCTTGTGTAGCTCTTATCGTTATGATATTATGCTTGGCCAACGTACTAGGCTGGGGCCACACTGGCGTTTTGTTAACGCGCGATTTCAGAAGCTCGAACGCCAAAAACAGCTCGACGTCGAATACGTTTCGGAGGTGCCACACTGGCGTTTTGTTAACGCGCGTTTTGTAATACCAACAACGTCACTAATAAAACAAACACACTCACGATGAGAGAGTAAGAGCTTTTGAAATCGCGCGCGTTTTAAAATAATGAAATAAAAGAGAAGCTATCTGCCTCTTTTATTTATTCGATCTTTTGCGATTTTTCTCCAGTTAGTTACACTAGTTCTGAAAGGTCCTCAGTAACCTGGTCTTTCCAACGGAGTTTTGGTCGCCCTCTTCTGCACCGTCCATCGAGTTCATTGTCGAAGACTTTTCGAGCTAGGGCATTTTCGTCCATGCATACAATATGACCTAGCACCTTAATGCGTCTGATCACGTCAATGTCATTGTACAGCTGTACATTTTCCGTTAACGATGATGATCCCATATATTTTACGGAGTATTTTTCGCTCGAGTACTGCCAGAACCGATTCATCCGCTTGTGTCATAACCTAGGATTCTGAAACATACATCAAGACAGGTATAACCAGTATCTGGTATAGCTGGAATTTTGTTCGTCGTGAGAGGCCTCTGTCATTAAATCACTTGGTTAGTCCGTATTAGTATTTATTAGCTGACAGGATACTTCTCCGGATTTCGAGGCTGACATTATTTGTTTTGTTGATGGCGGATGCTAGGTAGATACAATTATCTACCACCTCGAAATTATAGTGGCCACCGTTCACGCAGTTTCCCAAACGAGTAAATTCTTTTTTCGTTGAAACAAAAAACTTATTTTTGTCCTCGTTCACCGTTAGATTCCTTCTGTATACCTGAGAAGGCTGCAGTCACAGCCCGATGATGTCTACGTCATCATATGGATTTTGTTGAATATCGTGCCACTCGTGGTTACTGCAACTTTCCTCATTATCATCTTCATCACAATGTTGAAGTGGTCTTACGATAGGCCGTCGCCTTGTTTCAGGCCTCATCTGGTATAGAATGGCTCCGTAAGCTCCTTGTCAATCTTTATTAAAGACTTCGTACGTGTTCATCTGTTTCTCTAGGGTCTTTTCCAAGGCTTGCCGAAGTGGTAATATCTGGTCAGACTTTAAACTTACCCGGTCTAAAGCCACACTGATAAGGCCCGATAAGGTTGGATAACACTGGCTTTAGTCTTTCACATAGCACACTCGACAGAACCTTATATGCGATGGGCAAAAGGTTGATCTGGCGGTATTTTAAACACACACTTGGATCACCCTTTCTCTCCCATATAATACGCTTGGATTCTAATAATCAGGCATGCACTCGTTAGACTAAACCGTGCATAGGAGCTGATGCATACTCGTTATCAGCTCCTCTCTCTCAACCGGACTTGATGAGCTTTGCCGGAAGTCCGTCGGCACCGAATAATGCTCTTCTTACCTCGGCTTGACTTGGAGGGGGGCAATCTAAGCTGTCGTCGACAACTGATGTGATACTTTCACGTGCGCTGTTTTCTGGAACCAGCAGTTGCTGAAAGTGTTCTCTCCATATAATCAGTATACTCTGCATATCTGTAACCAGAATTCCATCCTTGTCCATACAGAAGGTGAGCCCATTTTACTTTCTGGTAAAATTTTCGAGCCTCACCTCTATCCCTGTATCGCTGTATAATCTCGATCTCCCGCCTTAAATAGCTGTCTAGCCTGTTTTACTGACTCCTTGTGCGGTTTCCTAACAGCACGGGTTACAATTGGCTGTAGCGTTGCCCTATGAGCGGCATCCTGTTCCTCAGACGCTATGTGACATTCTTCATCGTACCATGATTCGTCTGAGCGCCGTTTTTCATATCACGGTTGTTGCGGCGGTTGCCATGGAATGCGCGATATGCTGCCACTGTGTATCGGAAACGTCAGAAGTAGAGACGCAGTGTCGTAGAAGTTGTGAGAGCTGGTTGGAGTAGGCAGTGGCTATTTCTGGGGTTTGCAGCTTTATCTTCGTTCTCTCGTTCGATCGTCTGATGTTTTTTTCGCTTAAGTAGCTGTCTCGCCTGTTTTACTGTCTCCTTGTGCCGTTCCCTAATAGTCCTGGTTACAATTGGCTGTAGCGTTGCCCTATAAGCAAATCCACATCCAAGTTATTGGTTTTTTGCATGGAAGTTGTAATAGATGTCGCAATTTTTACGTCGCTAGCATCCTTATCCTGTCCATCTTAACAAACGGCAGCAACAATGATTATGTAAGTGCTAAATTCCATAAAGATCGAATGTCAAAAAAATTCACACTAGGTACAAAAAAGTTTGAAACTACCCATATGTATATCCATAGTGACAATGTTTTTAATCCGCGTGTGGCTGGAAGACTTATCGATTCTCTCACAACTTTGTACGCAATATTAGTAATGGCTTATATCGAGCGACCCCTTTTGGTACCATCCTTATTTGATCTATTATCTAGAAATATATATTTCAACCATAATTTCTAAACGAATAGTTTAAAGAAGTAAAAAAGATTGTTAGTTACAGAGAAATCGTTGCTAAAACCTATGGAAATATCATTTAGCACAAAATATTAAAATTGGGTTCATTTAGATCAGCATGAGTTTGAATGTATGTTTTAGAGTATAATATAAATAATTAATACAAAACAACGATATCTTCGTCGCAGCATCACAATTTCGTTGAATGTACTTATGGAGAAGGTATGTGTAAGTCGTTTCCCCCGATCATATTGTACTGTTTAACAATATCATTTAAACTAAATCTCTTTAAGCAAATGTTAAAACAACATTATTTTATTTCGGTTCGTTTTTTATTTTGATGCTTATGACAATTTTCTACATCAGTTGTGACAGCTAACCTATGTGGCTGGTTACTTAATACCTAACCACTTTAATATCCATATGCTTGCTATTCAGCTTAGTACTTTATTTCCGTTGTGCGATATGAATAGCATTACTTTTTGCAACCCCCTTTTTGAGGCCCTTTTGTTGCAGAATTCGGCGATCTAGTAACTTTATGGCTAAGTCGGTGTATAGAAATAATACCCAAGAAGATATTCGTCAGAAAACACAACGAATTACTTTCTTCCTAGTGCTGCCAAGCAATATTCCCCTATTTTGTATGTTTTGTGATGATGATGCATTGATGCCAGGCAACACATTAATAATAGGCTTAAGTCGAAGTACGAATTGTGGGAATTTGTTGTTGGCAAAGATTTATTACTGCAGCTTAAGTGTTGGCACACGCAATAGGTTACCACCAAAGGGTGGCATAGAAGAGTTGGTAGAAATTGGTGGAGTGTGTCGAGCAACTAATCATAGAAGTCACACTCTTCGGTAAACACAAAAAAAATATAGATTTTGTTTCTTTGTGCGAGGACAACAAGGAAAGTTTTCGGAAACGAGTAACATGTTCATAATTTTGAATGTTCGTCAGGAATATACAGGTATTTGAAGCAGGGATTTGGTGGGGTCTAATTTTTTTTCGCTACGCTGCGGTTAACATATTTTCGCTTCCACCCGCTCTAAATAAGACGGAAATCGTACCGCTGCACAGTGGGGTAAATTCGCGATCTGGGCGGCCAATATTCGATTTCTCAAAAACCAATGTTTTTAATAATTTTCGATTGTAGGGTTAAGAGAACAGAATGCTTAACTAGATTCTCTTGTTTTTTCATTCCATTTTGCTTGCATTCGCTTATTACACGCTGTCAAAGTTACTTGTTGCTAATTGTGCATTTTCTATTTTGTTGCGTTAAGGTAAAGCAACATTTTTAGCAGGCTATGGGAAGGCGTGTGTTTAGTTTAAACATTTAATGGAAAATTATAAAGCAGGTTAATATTATTTAATCCACTTAGCTAAATAAAATTATTTTTCAAATTCATACTAGTAAAGCAGAATTGAAAAATATGGTATTTTTGTTAATTTCATTGGGTACCAAAATCGAACTATGGACAAAAAGTTATGCATCACCACTTTTCACCCTTCAATCTGTAATTAAATATAATCTCTAACATCGTATTGTTCAGATGAAAAAAAAAATTTTGCGGGTTTTTGCGGTTTTGTGTTTTATTCCCATTTTCCTACTGCGGAAGAATAGACCATGATTTCTGCGGTTTTACTGAACCCTTTTAGTTAACATACTGGATGTCCTATATCTCTATGCATTTATAGTAAGAGGGTATCCAGACGAATAAAAATTTATAGGGAGGTAGGGCTCTTAAATGCAACCTTGTAGAGATATATGGGAAAAACTTGGAATCTTAAAATTTTTATAAAAACCATTTTTTGTATTAAAACGGTCGTAACCTCTACCCCCCAATGTTAACATATTTTTATTTTTTACGCCTCACCGAGTAATTTTTTAACATTCTGCTTCATAAATTTGCTTCAAATAGTTTTGGCCGCCCAGATCGCGAATTTACCCCACTGTGCGCTGGTTACAAACTCATACAAGTATGTATATTGAAATATTTATATTACTCAATTTCAAAATTAAAATAGTTCAAACTTACTAAAAATTAACAACAATTACAATCTTCTTATTTGAAAACTTCTGTAATATTCTTTTAATTTTTGTTGAAAGTATTTTCAAATAAATCCGCGTACCTGAGAATATGTTAACATTGTTAAAATTTCTTTTTTGGGTTCTTGTATCTTTCTACATTTTTCAGTTTTTTAACTTCGAGAAGAAACCTCGTACGTGCACAAAACCACTTATATCCATATTCCATACAGTCACTTTCTACCATATCAAGCCTAAGGCAAGTGTTAATATGCCACATACACAACTTGTCATCAATTTCTACAATACAATTATGGCCTTCTAACCATTTTCGCAAATCTTAAGTCCTTCAATGTTCTTATTTTAATCTTTTCCCAACGTCATTAATCCTTTTTGCCTTAAACTGTGAAACAGAATCAGTTTCATATTGGCACTGAAGTTGTTGGTTGAAGCCACAGCTCAACGTGCCTAATATCTAACTTGAAGCATTAATTTCTATTTATTTGTTTGTTCATTTGCATCTAAATCTAAATTCATGGTTCAGTGTTGGTTGATACACACTGTTGAGAAACATATCGTAACTGGCAATACAACAATAATAAATAATGCCTTCGCATAAAGTATTCCTAAGGGCTTATCGAGAAGTGAGCAAAAATCAATGAACTCAACCTAACAAGATATCAATTTAAGATATTCTATTTTTGTTTTGTTAGCCCTGTGTTAAGGACACTAGCATAACAGGAAGTTAAGGATGTCTTTCACATTTTGCTACCTTTTTACAAATATGGTTGTCAACGAAAAAGCAAAACGTTTGGGTTGGTTACTGTGGGCAAGTTATTTGCAAGTGTTTTATACCTTTTACTATAGCTCTTCAAGCGAATTTGTGATCGTACTTGTTAAACAGTGGTGTTAAACCACTAGTATAAGAGGTCGAAGGAGAAAATTTGCATGCCACATTTGAAATCATAAATCATATTTCAATTAGCTATTATTTATTATTGCTAATACAAAATTGTTTTCAAAAGTTGTGAGATTCATCTTGTGGCAGCTAGGCGCTATTTTTATAGTAGGCACCAAACAAAACATTTTTAGGAAAAAACACATTCTCAGAATTAATTTTTTTTCCCATTAAAATCTGCGGCTTTCAGCAATTTAGTATTGTGTTGAATCACAAATTAATTGTACTTGCATGTGTATTACTAAAGAAATATTTACTATTTCATTTCAACCAAATTTACCATAATTAACAAAATTTTACATGATTGGTGTACTATGTTCGCCAGCAAAAATAAAGTGAACAAAACGGTGTGAAATGGGGAAGCGATTCCGAGAAAAGTTATTTACGATAAAGGGAATTCTATTGAACAATGGAAGTTAGCCAGAAAAAAAACTGAACAAATTTCAAGGGAAATCTTTTGAAATTACATTATTTATTGTTTATTTGTCGATACCTAACTTTAGCAATACATATATATATATTTTCCAAGAAGTTCCTAGGTTATATTTTCAGGTGGATTAACTGTATGATTGCCAACCGAACCCAACTCAAAAACATTGATTTAATTAAAAAACCAGTAAGAAAGTTTCATTTGGGCAACCCGACTTACATATACTATCACCCTCCGTAAAACAAAAATAAATCTGTTATATTGATATTATTACTCGATTTGTAAAGTGGGCGGAGTGTAACATTTGTGTGGGAGGTACCAGAAGGGGCGTGTCTAGACTTTTTGATATTTCTCCAAAACTTTATCCTGTTATAACTTTACTAAATACAGAATTTGGGCACGATCGTGTCGAGTGTATTTATATTATTACTCCATTTCTAAAGTGGGCGGAAAGGTACATTTGTATGAGAGGTACCAGAAGGGGCGTGTGTAGACTTCTAGATTTTTTCTCTAAAACTTTATCCTGCCTGAACCTTACTAACCTATCAGAACCTTACTTACTACCAGATGTGTATTGGAGGTACCAGATGGGGCGTGGCTAGACTTCCAGTTTTTTTCTCAAAAACTGTATCCTGCTATAGCTTTACCAAATAAAGAATTTGGGTACGATCGCTTGGATTTATTGATATTATTACTCTATTTTTTGTTTCGTTTGATATCGTTCGGCTTGAGGTCAATGATATTAATTTGAGAAAAACACTGATTTTATTGTATTTTTCCTTATTACTCTATCTCTAAAGTGGGCGGAAAGGTACATTTGTATGGGAGGTACCAGAAGAGGCGTGTCGAGACTTCCAATTGTTTACTCAAAAACTTTATCCTGGTATAGCTTTACTTAGTTCAGAATTTCGTACGATCCCGTTGGGTGTATTGATATTTTAACTCGATTTCTAAAGTGGGCGGAATAAAGTATTTATATGGGAGGTACCAGAAGGGGCGGGGTCATTTAGCCCATTTGCAACACTGTAAGTAGTTTTGGAGAAATATTAACTCGTGTAAAATTTCAAAAAATTTGGTTGTGTCTTATCGTTATCGTGCGTACCAGCCGAACAGCCAGACAGACGGACATGGCTCAAACGACTTAAAAAGTTCCAAGAAACCTAGGGTCTAAAGTCACTCCTTCTATGTGTTACACTTTTGGGTCGTATCAAATGATATATTCCCTCATCCCTAAGGGTGATGGTAAAAATATTACAAAAAATTCATAAAATTGACCAAAATTGGATTAAATAGTACCACAGAATAAAAATTAATAAATTGTGCTACCCGGAAGTTGGAAAAACGTCATCTTAAGATGATTTCAAAATAAAAAAAACATCAAAGGTATTTTGATGTATTTTCAATAAAACACCATTAAATCGCTTGAGGGTCGATACAAAATTAAAAATGGAAGAAATCTTAATTTTGTCAGGTCACAAACCTTGATTATATGTACTTGGAGATTTATTTTATGGGTTGAAAAATTGGGCTGCAGTAAGCCTTAGGACGCGCCAATGGTATGTAACGTGACGAAATTAATATTTCGTCAATCCTATTACGAGGGCTGCTATATATATTTCTGGCCTAGGCAACAATAAGTGTTGCCAGGTGCAATCTGATATTTCCATTGGAAAGGTTGACATTTTTTAGCATAACATCACTCAGAACGTGTTGTCATTTAATCGTGAATTGTTAAACTTACAGAGCTTTGAACAATTCAATTCCGTTAAAAAAATGGAATTGACACGTGAGCATTTTCGTGCGATCATTTTTCACAACTTTTGACGTGGATTATCCAGACAAGAGTGCATCGATGAACTTAAGTCTTTGTATGGTGATCAAGCACCATCATATAGCACCGTGAAAAACTGGTATAACGAATTTAATCGTGGTCGCAGTTCGCTCAACGACGAGTTCCGTGAAGGTCGTCCAAAAACGTCCGTTGTGCCAGAGAACATTGATGCCGTGCGTGAACTAATAATGCAAGATCGTCATGTGACATACCGGGAGATAGAGGCATCCTTGGGCATTTCTCCCACCAGCATACATTCGATATTACATAAACACCTGACCGTAAAAAAGGTTTGTTGTCGTTGGATCCCGCACAATTTGACAATCGCTCAAAAAAAGGCTCGTGTCGATTGGTGCAAAGAAATGTTCAAAAAATACGATCGCGGTGCTTCAAAAGATGTTCATAAGATCGTCACAGGTGACGAATCTTGGATCTATGCGTATGAGCCCGAAACAAAACAACAATCGACCGTGTGGGTCTTCGAAGACGAGCCAAATCCAACGAAAGTTGTTCGTGGAAGAAGCACTTCGAAGCAAATGGTCGCCTGTTTCTTCGGCAAAACTGGTCATGTGGCGACTGTTCCGCTTGAGCAACGAAGGACGGTCAATTCTGAGTGGTACACCACAATTTGTTTGCCTGAAGTCTTCGGAGAAATTCGAAAAACAAACAAGAGAAGACGAATCATTCTTCACCATGACAACGCGAGCTCTCACACATCGGCTCAAACCAGCGCCTTTTTGACCGGCCAAAACGTCGAATTGATGGGTCATCCGCTGACAGCCCTGACTTGGCACCCAATGACTTCTTTTTATTCCCGCACATCAAGAAAAAAATGCGTGGTCAACGATTTTCGTGCCCAGAAGATGCTGTTGAAGCGTTCAAAAACCATGTTTTGGAGGTGTCTCAATCGGAGTGGAAAAAGTGCTTCGACAATTGGTTTGAGCGCATGCAAAAGTGTATAAATCAGGCTGGAGAATACTTTGAAAAACAATAAGACAATTTTTGATGATAAATATTCGCATTTTCATTATTAGGCCAGAAATATATATAGCAGCCCTCGTAATATTATAAATGTGAATGTCTGTCTGTTTGTTTATTTGTTTGTTTGTTTGTATGTTTGTTGCTCAATCACGCCTAAACGGCTGAACCGATTTCAATGAAATTTGGAAGACAGTTAGTGTACTATATGGAAATTACTATAGGCTATATATTTTGTAATTTTTTTACCCTATGGGCGGAGTGGGCGTGGCAAAACTTTTTTTTAGAGCTGGAGAGATAAAATTTGATACCCAGATAGTACTCGACAACACGAATATAAATATGCAGACGAAATTTAAATTTTGGACCCAATGGGCGGAGTGGGCGTGGCAAAACATTTTTTAGAGCTAGAGAGATAAAATTTGATACCCAGATAGTACTCGACAGCACGAATATGAATATGCAGACGAAATTTAAATTTTGGACCCAACGGGCGGAGTGGGCGTGGCAAAACAATTTTTAGAGCTAGAGACATAAAATTTGATACCCAGATAGTACTTAACAACGCGAATATGAAGATTCAGACGAAATTTTATTTTTGGATCCGATGGGCATAGTGGGCGTGGCAAAACATATTTTTAGAGCTGGAGAGATAAAATTTGATACACAGATAGTGCTCGGCAACATGAATATGAATATCCAGACAGAATTTTAATTTTGGGTCAATAGGCGGAGGGGGTGTGGAAAAACTGTATTTTAGCCCTAGAGAAATCAAATTTGGTACATAGATAATACTCGGCTACACGAATATGAATATGCTGACGAAATTTAAATTTTGTATCAGTTGGCGGAGAGGGCATGACCAAACGGTATTTTAACTCCACAGAAATAAAATTCGGTATACAAATAGTACTCGACAATACGTATATGAATATACAGACGGAATTTAAATATTCGATCAGTGAGCGAGAGGGCGAAGGGGGCGTGGCAAAACAGTGTTTTAGTCCTCGAGAGGTAAAATTTATTACACAGATAGCATTCGACAAGACGAATAAAAATATGCAAACAAATTTTGAATTTTGGGTCAGTAGGAGGAGTGGACGTGGCAAAATTGTATTTAAGCCCTAAAGAGATAAAATTTAGCACCCAGATTGTACACTACAACACGAATATGAATATGTAGACGATATTTTAATTTTCCATTATTGTGGGAAGGGGGCGTAGCAAAACTGTATTTTAGTCATAGAGACATAAAATGAAATATACAGGTAGTATTCGACTACACGCATATAAATAAACAAACGAAATTAATATTTTGGATCGGTGGGCGGAGAGGGAGTGGAAAACTACATTTTATTCCTAGAGACACCTAGATAGTACACGACAACCCGAATATGAATATGTAGATGGCATTTTGGACCAGTGTTCGGAGGGAGCGTGACAAAACTGTTTTAGCCCTAGAGCGATAATATTTGATATACAAATAATACAAATTTATTTAGTGTACTAAAAGTACATTTATTGTACCAAAGAGTACAATTTAGTGTACCAAAAAGTGATTTTATTGTACAAAAAAGTACAATTATTGTTAAAAATACATTTAAGGTATCAAAGAGTACTTTATTGGTACCAAAAAGTAGATTTTATTGTATTGAAAGATACTTTTATTGTGCACAAAAGGAGAATTAATTGTATCACAGAGTACCTTAATTGTACCAAAAAATACTTTAAATTTACTAATAATTACTATTATTGCACCAAAAAGTTTTTTAATTGTGGCAAAAATTATGTTTACTGTATCAAAAAGTACTTTTATTTATGTCAAAAAGTACTGTTATTGAAGCAAAGAGCAAGAATTGAAGAATTGTGTCAGTCAATCTTATGGATTATTTACACTACGTCAATTTATTTTGTCAAAAATTTTGGCAATATGTCGACAGAAAAAGTTTGTCGAAAAAATTTGAAGGGAAATACTGATAATGATATCAGTACTATAAATGAGCCATACATGTTTTAAGGGCTATATTAGGTAATATTTGTATACAGATAGTAATTGGTGCTATATATATGAATTTGCTGACGTATGTTTTAATATAGGTTACGGGGACGTTGTTAGTTTGATCAGGTTAAGGAGTAACTTGGGATAACGAATAGTTTACAGAACGTACAAGAACGACGCTTAAGCTCAGCCCTTTAAGTAAGCATGCCAAACATATTATAGGTATTAGACAATTAAGCAATAGCGAAGCATTGCCGGGTCCACTAGTACATCTATATACACTGTGGTGCAAAAATGAGCCAATGTTTTAAACAAGGTATGTTATTAAATATTTTTTATACTTTTTATTATATTATTTTCAACCCTTTTGCTAAATTTAAAATATGCATCTGTAAAATATGTAAAGCAATACCAAAAACAAAACTTACATTACTGTAAGTATGTAAAAACAAAACATTTTCAAAATCAGACCATTGGCACACTTTTGCTCCAAGGTTTTTCTTATCTAAATTTAATAATTAGTCATGCGTATTTTTACTTTCTTCAAATGATTCACCCTATTTGGCGTATATTGACAAAGTTGAGCAACATTATATACAGGAATTTTATTTCATTCAGCCAGAACCCACTCCCACAGCTCATTTATACTTGTCGGGGCTCTTTCGTTTCTGTCAGCCCGCGTTTTAGGTAAGCTCACAGATTTTCGATCGGGTTCAGATCTGGACTCTGCAGTGGTTACTCCCTGACCCCAAACACCTGAGAACTAAGCCATTCCTTGACAATTTTTACAGAATGTCTTGGGACGTTGTCATATTGGCAGACGACATTCTCTGGTCCACCTGGAATTTGGCCAGGGCTATGGGGCAAATTATCGTGCAAAATGCGTAGATTGTCTTCCTTTCGCATTATTCTTTCGATCCGTATAAGTAGTCCCACACCATCTGGGGTTACACATCCCCAAATCATAATAGAACCGCCTCCGTGCTTAATGGTTTGTGATACATGAGCTGGATTTGGTGTGTTTGATCAATTGGCCCAATAAAAAACCTTCCCAAACGATTGGAATCTATTGATTTTGGTCTCATCTGACCACACGACCAACAAGTTAATCATATATTTAATTTTTATTAGTTGAAACAAATACTGATCAGGTGCCAATCTCAAACAATATAGCACGGAGGCGGTTCTATTATGATATGAAGATGTGCAACCCCAGATGGTGTGGGACCACTTATACTAATCGAAGGAATAATGCGAAGGGAAGACTTTCTTAGCATTTTGCAAGATAATTTGCCCCATCGCCCTGGCCAAATTCCAGATAGACCAGAGAATGTCGTCTGCCAATATGACAACGACCCAAAACATTCTGTAAAAATTGTCAAGGAATGCCTTAGTTCTCAGGTGTTTGGGGTCTGGTAGTGGCCACTGGAGAGTCCAGATCTGAACCCGATCGAAAACCTGTGGGCTTACCTGAAACGCGGGCTGGCAGAAACGATAGAGCCCCGAAAAGTATAAATGACTTGTGGGAGTGGGTTCTGGCTCAATGAAATCAAAATTCCTGTTTATTATGTTGCTCAATTTGTTAATATTCGCCAAATAGGATGGATCATTTGAAGAAAGTAAAAATATGCAGGACTAATTATTAAATTTAGATAAGAAAAACCTTGGAGCAGAAGTGTGCCAATGGTCTGATTTTGAAAATGTTTTGTTTTTATATACTTACAGTAATGTAAGTTGAATTTTTATTATTGCTTTACATATTTTACAGATGCATATTTTAAATTTAGCAAAAGGTTTGAAAATAATATAATAAAAAATATAAAAAATATTTAATAATATACCTTGTTTAAAACATTGGCTCATTTTTGCACCACAGTGTATATAAAAAATTGTTGCAAGTGTGTTGTGACTTCATAACTCACGAACGGCTGGACCGATTTGCATAAATTTTTTTGTATGCGTTTGGGTGGCGCCCCGGGTGGTTTATATTTACAATTCGGTCCAATTGGACAAAGGGGCGTGGCACCGCCCATACAACTTGAAAATCAAAAGGGCTGTATCTCATGAACTATCAGAGGTATGAAGATGAGATTTGGTATATATGTTGTTGGAGCAGTATTAATTACAGCCAAGGTGGAAGTGGGCGGTGCCACGCCCCCTTTTCAAAAATCGCTCTAACGGCTTTTCTAATAGACCGATTGATACGAAAATTTTACCAAATGGTACTGTTGACCTGTTGATAGTCCCTGGCTATAATAGATTGTGGTTGGATAAAGGGGCGTGGCACCGCTAATACAACTTGAAAATCAAAATCTCATGAACTATCAGAGGTATGAAGATGAGATTTGGTATATATGTTGTTGGAGCAGTATAAATTACAGTAAGAGTGGAAGTGGGCTGTACCACACACCTTTTGAAATAAACAGTTATAACTGTCAAAATTCCACAGTATATTGCAGTTCGCCTAGAGATATGAACAGTAAGGTGGGCCAGTTTTTTTATTCGCAAAAATTGTAACCAAATCTACGATGAATTGTAAGAAAATGTCACCAATAAACTTTGTGTGTAATACCAATTCCTAGCTCGCGCTGGGAAAGCTTAATTTAGTGCAGAAAACTTAAATTTTGATAGAAGTGTCTTAATGCTGAAGTCTGTACGCTTTCAATAATCATGGAGCAACGAACGTAACTTCTAAAAGAAGCTCAAAATGGAGTAAATAAATGAAAAATCCTTTTATCTTAAAAAAAGTATCAGCTAGGATTTTGAATTATGTGGATTTTTAATGTTCAATTGACCCCCAACAAAACACCATTTACCGTTTTTGTTGCCATTTTAGGTCAACCAATTCGTCATTCAGGCGAGGTGTGTGAAGTGTGATAGACTTTCATTGAGACTTTCTTTGAAAAATCACCATGTAAAGACTACACAAGAACAACGTTTACAAATCTTGCAAATTTATTTTCAAAATGCACGTTCTGTTTGCCATTTGTGAAGTTTATGGTGCATATACTCATCCATCTGAGCAGCTAATAGAAGCCATCGACGCTGTAGACGTAAGTGTGACAGGGGACTCGAATTTATCGGACCGACGCCGTTCTCAGCAACTCGGTCTCTGCAAATGCTGAGGAAAGATCTTGGCCTACATTCATATAAAATCCAACTGGTAGAAGAACTAGAGCCAGTGGACGATCAATTGATTTATTTTATTTATCATGTCATGCACATTATTTGAAGGAGAAATGGTTCCAACACGACGGCGTAGAATGCCATACAGCGCGTGAGATCATCACTTTGTAAAGCCAAACGTTGGTGACCGAATTATCTCATAGAATGGTAATACGAGTTCAATACAAAGATAGTATTTGGAAATTTTCTTGATGCATGTGAGAAGAAGAAATGCAAAAGATGTTTTTATGGCTAAAGGCATGAAGCTTCAAACGAAATTTTCAGTTTCGGTCAATAGGCGGAGAAGGCATGTCAAAAGTGTTTTTTACGCCCAAAGAGATAGTTAGTATACAGATGGTTACCGCTACTACATTGAATTTTGATCTTTAACGGAATGTCTGTTTCCGATTTGTAAAAGATATGACTTTGTTGATGAACTTTTTACTATCGTCATAGAGCCTATGATATTTAGAATTTAAAACAACAACACTTAGTTTGTTAACTTTCATGTTAAGGAGTTGCTTGAAATTAGTTACATAAGTTAATAAACTCAACATATCATTATCGAGCTTAAGTACCGTTTTCAAAGTACTTTGTAGACCTAAATGTGAAATATATTACAAGTTAAAAAGCAATAGCGAAGCATTGCCGGGCCCACTAGTAATAATATAATATTGAGAATAATATAATAAAATATAATGTAATTCCTTTAAAATAAAATATTTAATGTACTGTAAGACTCCTAAAATAAAATAAAAAAGTTTTAAGTGGGTTTCGAGCCCGCAACCTTACCATTGCCAGTCAAATGCTTTCACACTTCAACTGGTTGCGACGCGAACTAAAAGAAAACATACCATACCACCACACAACAGCGGCGTTCAGCGCAAACATAAAAAAGACAACTACTTCATAATTCTCATTTGGTTCATGTCATTCATAGTATAAGGAGACGACGGAGAAGACGAAGTTTATTGTCGAGTCAAGGAATGTTATCTGATCTTCTTGATCCTTTTAGATTGTACGACGAAAAGCATCTTTCATAAATGGACACTAAATCTGTACAACCGTGATATAGGCCTGTACAATCGGATCTTGAGTCTGTCCAATCGGACAATAAGTCTGTACAACCGGGCTTTAAGCCTGTACAACAGGGACCGACATAGAAATACCACTGTAATTTGTCATTGTATATGTGAGATGAAACTCTCTTTCTCTCTATGCACTGCAAAAAATTTTGAATTCGATTTAGATACGCACTACGCGGCGTTTATTTTTTTCATACATAGAATAAGAGAAAACAAAATATAAATTTGCAATACGCAAATTTCTGAATAGAATAAGGACATTTTTTAATATTATATTCAATAACAAGAAATCATTCTCCCACTTGTCGTTAATTTTTATTTTTTGAGTGTACGCTAAACAACAAATTAATGTGCGATAAAACAACTACTACGATCAAGTAACGAGAAACCAAATTGATCACGTGGTAATCGAGTGTCTTAGACGTACGAGTGATCAGGTGTGCGAATATCAACTCGGATCACCACCTCACTACAGTGAAGGTGCCAATGGCAACGCGAGCTGTTCATGAAAAGTACAGGGAGAAGAGGCGGGAGGCGACTCGACTCTTCAGGCGAAAAAAAACGAGAGTTGAAGGAGCGGAAGTATAGAAACAGAGGTGAAGCCCGAAAATTCTACCAGAAGATAAATGGCAGGGTACATGGAACAGGGCTTCCCTCCTGTAAAGACAAGGATGGTCATCGCGTTACTGACTCCGAGAGCGTACTGAGAATATGGCAAGATCATTACTGCAGCCTGTTGATGTCTGAAAACTCGGTTGATGAAAACTGTGTACCAATCCGAGAAGATAACATAGAGTGTCCACCTCCGAGCCAAGCTGAGATAACAACTGCCATATCCCGCCTAAAAACAACAGAGCAGCTAGGGCTGATGGTCTTCCAGCTGAGTTGTTTAAGGTGGGTGGAGATGAGCATGTTTTAAGTATGCAACAGCTCATAGAGAATATTTGGCTTCAGGAGAGCATGCCATAGGTGACCGCAGTGAGTGTAAAAACTACCGTGGAATTAGCCTCTTACCGATTGCGTATAAGGTCCTGTCTAGCATAATGTGTGAACTTTTAAAGCCAACTGTGGAAAACCTGATTGAACCTTATCAGTGCGGCGTTAACCAGGCAAATCCACGAGGGATCAGATATTTACACTACGGCAGATTCTTGAGAAAACACATGAGAAGCAAATCGACATTTACCATCTCTTTGTCGATTACAAAGCTGCCTTCGATAGTCCCATCAGGCATCGACTATACGAAGCCATGACTGAGTTCGGTATTCCTGCGAAGATAATTCGTCTCTGCCGGTGTACCCTTACGAATACCAAATTCTCTGTTGGGATTGTCAAGGATCTCTCTGCACCATTCGATACGACGAGAGGTCTTAAACAGAGTGATGGTTTGTCATGTATACTGTTAAGGAAAGCAGCGGTTAACATGTCTGGCACCATATTTAATAAGAGCCACATGCTGCTCACATATGCCGATGATATCGACATTATCGTTCAAACGATGCGAAAGGTAACAGCTGTCTTCTCATCTGTTGAAAAAGAGTGAGGGAATATGGCTTTGGCAGTGAATGAGACGAAGTTAATGGTATCATCGAACAAAGTGTCCATACGTTGGGGACGCAGCGTGAAGTTGAAAACTATTGCTTTAAGTTAGTGGATGAATTTATTTACCTCGGATCCGCCATGAACAAAAACAACAGAGTCAGCCTTAACATAAAAGGTTCTGTTCCAGGACATTAGCATATTTCAACAGAAAGTCTTACCGAATTTACCTGCGAGTCCTCGACGTCCAACTCCACCCGAATAACCGCAATGTTAAACCCGTCCTGTTTTCAATCACCGAATTACCGCTGCGACAAACGTGATGTGTTTCCACTTACCGAATTACCGCCGCGTCAAGCCCGTAATTTTTCCCGTCACCGAATTACCGCCTCTCCTTAGACAATGAGGACAAGGACAACAACCGCAATACATTACACCAGACACCATCAATGATACGAGGACACCGACCAAACATAATCCCCAGACATCAAAACCCGCCATCTTACTTTATTTAGACTTAAAAAAGTGTTTCTTTCTATTTAGCTTGTGGATTGTAAAATAAGGAAATAAATATATAATATCTAGTCCTAGTCAGGGCTAGAGATTTACTGAGTTACTGTATATAACCTAAATTTCTTAGCTGGCAAGTCTTTGCAGTCGTTTGTTGGGATTAAATGCCGCTTGTAGAAAAGTTTACATGCGCTTCGTTTTTCTGCGCCTCTTCTTCAGTTCGTCACACTAAGTTCTGCACGGTTCTTAGCAACGTGGTATTTCCACGAATTCGCCCTTTTCTGGAGAATTTTCATTCATCAGTGCAACCTAGCCAAGGCATATGACGTCGATACTCTGCGTTATCTTGTTTAAGGCCACATCTGGTAATGAATGGCTTCGTAAGGTCCTTGCCAATCTTCAATGAAGACTTTGTGTCAATCAGCGTCATTTCACAAAGCCGTGTCAGCTTCGCTGAAATATCAAACATGCCATGGATTAGAAACATTTGATGTGTTTTCGTCCATAATATAAGACAAACGGCGATAAAATGTGCTTAGACAACTGACCACAATAACCTACAAAGTAGTTCTTATTGCACTTACATCTTGTTATCCATAAGTACTTCTTTAAAAGGTTCCTTTAACCTTTGCCGAGCCAAATCTTAATAGCAACGCAAATGACTTAAAAGGACATCACTCAACTAAGAAACTAAGTGCCAAATAAATTTACAAATTCTCTACAATCAGAAATGGCATTAGATTTTCCAACCGCATTTTGTTGTGGACAGCCCTTGCGGAATAGCTGCATTAGTAATGCTGTATTTCGCAAACACATTTACACATACAGAGATATAAATTAAACTCTTGTTAGTCATTGTTTTTTTTTTATTAGCTTGGACCTGAGCAAAAGTTACAACCTGATTGATTACAAATTTCAATTAGAAAATTGTTTTTCACAATATCTCTAAGTACTTGTGTACACATGTTGACTCACACGCACACGTGCACACACTCATCCTTGAATGAACAGGATGTGGCTGTAAAGCTGTGGACCATTAAAAGACCAAACGTGAGTGTGAGCTTTTAGGCGCATACTCCTGTAAATGGATTTGATAATTAACTTATGATGTCTAATATAAGTGTTCCACAAGTTAGGAAATTTTTTTTTATTAATTATATTGACTTCCTATTTTTTTGATAAGATTTTAATGAAAATAAAACAACATTGCTTAAAGTAGTTTACGAGTTCTAGCTGAACTTTCAGTACGAGAGTTTTTTTTTTTGGTTAACCTATGTTAACGTAAATTTTATGACATTATTATTAATATTTTTTAAAATAATTAAAAAAAATTAACGGCTTATTCATAAAAAATTTCTAAAGTAGGTATGAAGCGTTCTCTAGCTAAAGTATTCATTTGCTCTAAAAAATCTTTAATAAGAAATTGTATTCATAAACGTTTGTTATCAGCCCTTTAGCCTAATGTGTTCCGGTGGGAACGCCGACTGTTATTGTTTATTAATGATGCATACAAAAAGCTTTATTATCCGATTCAAAAGCTTTATAATCGGATACCAAACATGTATTTCCACTTATAATAACTATGAACATTATTGTAGCTCAATTTTTTATTGACTACGATTCTCGTGATGACAAGAAAGACGTTAAACTAAAAATTATATTAAAAATTTGTATTTTCTTTTCCTCATGTTGAAATAATATCCGGATACCGATTACTTTGTTTCCTTGTTTTGATTGTTTATACATCACGAATATTATTTCAATATTTAAAAATTACACTGTGCTACACACAAAATATACAGGGGTTCTCATGTAACATTTCTGTTAGACTGGAGTCCATAGAGTAAAGTGGTACTTTTAGTTTTTCTCGGTCACTTCGTTAAGTAATGTTTTTATAGCAAATTAAGTGAAATGGCGATATTCCTAAAATTACAAGTTCCAAAATTCATAAGTCTTCTCTTTGTAAACCAATCTTCAAAAGCTTACATCTGTTGTAAAGCTATGACTTTCACCTTTTATTAAAAAAAAGAATTTTGAAAATCGGTTAAAAAATAGTGAAACGGCGGCTGTTTAAGCAAAACAACCTCGAAAAAAAATTGCGAATTCTCATTTTCTCAACGCTCTCAGTTGATCATGAAGCAGCGTAATATATATTTTTTATTTTTGTATTATGCTATATTAAAGTAGTTTTCTAAAATAGGTAAGTTTATAAGAATCGGTGGAAAAATGAATGAGTTATGCTAATTTTTGTAATATATTTTTCGACATTCTTTGGAATATGTAGTACGAATTTCTTGTTTGTGATACGTATACGTCACATGTATTTGTACAAAGTGACACACACTCTCTAAGGAAAAACCACAAAATAACGCGAACATGTTATTACAAAATTTAGCATAACTCATTCATTTTTCAACCGATTCTTATAAACTTACCTATTTTGGAAAGCTACTTTAATATAGCATAATACAAAAATAAAAAATATATATTACGCTGCTTCATGATCAACTGAGAGCGTTGAGAAAATGAGAATTCGCAATTTTTTTTCGAGGTTGTTTTGCTTAAACAGCCGCCGTTTCACTATTTTTTAACCGATTTCAAAATTCTTTTTTTTAATAAAAGGTGAAAGTCATAGCTTTACAACAGATGTAAGCTTTTGAAGATTGGTTTACAAAGAGAAGACTTATGAATTTTGGAACTTGTAATTTTAGGAATATCGCCATTTCACTTAATTTGCTATAAAAACATTACTTAACGAAGTGACCGAGAAAAACTAAAAGTACCACTTTACTCTATGGACTCCAGTCTAACAGAAATGTTACATGAGAACCCCTGTATATTTTTTTTCTTCACATTTGTATCACTGTGTTATTTTTGAAGAATTTTGGAGAAATATTTTTCAAAATGGAATTCATGAATGAAAAGTGTCCATTTAGATACTATTCTATATGCGTAATAATTAGGAAAAAAATTTCCTACACAATGAATACATGCAACAACTCTTTCCAATAGGAAAAATGCCGAAAAACTCAAAATAAAGATTTCAAATTCATAAATATACAATAAATTGTAGAAACGTCAAGTTATAGCATGCTTAAAGTAGAGACAACCCTACTTTAACTTATTGAAGATGTGAATCGTTTATGAATATTGTTTTCTCGAAAATTGCTTAAAAATGGTTTATAAACCTCTTATAATTTTTTATGAATAAGGCCATACATTTTTAGTTAGAAAACTAAGTCCAAATACAAATAATTTAGAGAACTAGTCTACTTAAAGGCAGAAATAATTGCAGAAGAGAAAGTAAATGTTTAATGCTGAACTTATGTCCTAAAAAACCGGAAAAGCAGTTTTCGTAAGAAATTATTATAACCTTCAACACGCACACAAACGGAGTGAAGGGTATATTAACATTGTTCTTCAATTTGAAACGCCCATAAGGAAACGTGGTGGTTATGACAATATATATACATATATATGTAAATAAAAGATCAATAAATGTCCGTCTGTCTCCGCGATTGCAGCCGTAGTTTAAGAGATATCGAGCAGTAATTTGGAATACAAGATTATATCCTCAAAGCGCATAATTGCATCATATTAAATGAATTAACAATATCTGATTATATGAAGTTTTTATGTTTTCGATAGAAGTTCCGTGAACGGAAAAGTAATAGCAGAATAGTTATGAATAAACAATCCGGTCATTCCTAAAAACCTACGTAACAGCTTAATTGACTTCGTTGATACCATTTTCGCACCGGTGTGTTTGGGCTTCACGATGGTTTCTTGAAGCTTTTAACATTTAAGGTTGTGCTAATGATTAGAGAAGCCACAGCAAAGGGTACTGATGAAGATGGTTTGGAAACCATCGAAATTGGTATCTGACCTGCCAGCTGTCAACATAATCCATTTCACACAACTCTTGTAAAACAAATTCTATTAGCAATAATAGAATAGATCTTGAACCGAACGATGAAAACACATTCATTATCTCAAAAGACTTGGGTGACTGACTGATCACTTCCCAGCCCAAATGGCTAAAGCTAGAACCATTAGAATGTATGTTTCTTTTATGATGTAGGCGCGCACTAAGAAAGGATTTTTAGAAATTCGGACTGAAAGGGGGTAAAATGGGCGTGGCACCGCCCCATACAACTGGAATTTCAAAATATCTGTATCTTTTGAACCATTATTGGTACGAAGTCGAGAATTGGTACCTATATCGGTCGTATAAGAAAAAATACTTTGTTTGTGGAAAGTGGTCGGTGCCACACCCCTTTTTTAAAATAGTAATATTGGCCAAATAAATTGAATTTTCTATGTGTTATACTGTCCATAGAGTCTCTATCATAATCTACATGAAATTATAGCTGGACAATTGGGCGTGGCACCGCCCACACAAGCCGAAATTTCAATCGGTCTTATCTCAAGAGCCATTAGAGGTATGAAAATTAGATTTACTACATATGTTACTGATATAAAGTGGAATACGTCTCGCTAGAAAATGGGCTGTGCCACGCCCCTTTTGAAAAATTGTTATCTGGGCGAAATAAATGAACCGATTGCAATAAAATTTTCACTGAGTAGTACTATCCGTAGGGTCTCTATCATAGGCTACATGGAAAATTTCAAGCCATTAAAGGTATAAAGATGAAATTTGCTACGTAAGTAAATTGTACATGGGGGATTACGTATCGCTAGGAAATGAGCAGTGCCACACCCATTTTGAAACAACGGATTTTTGGAAATTCGTACTTTTATGAGTTAAAAATTACCAATAAGGGATAATGGTATAATCGCGAAATTGATATGGAAATGCTTACTATCAAATTGGATTAAAGAATTTTTTTAAATCCGATGTTTTTGTGTACAAAATTCGTAATAGGGATAAAAAAAGTTACTATCGCCTAGACCAAACGGCTAATGATGTAGTCATGATAAGTTATACAGGCTTGCTCCGTATGGAATTAGAACAAAGCAAGGAGGGTTTTCGCAATTCTTACCTTTTAAGGGAAAAGGTAAATTTAGTCTCAAAAATTGTGCGATGTGAAGTAATTTTAAAATTCGTTCTTAAGTTGTACAAATACCGAAAAAGGGATAAAACTGATGATATCACCCAGATCAAATACCTAAATGTAGATTTACGAAAATGTATACAGAGTTGCTTCCTACAGAATTAGAGAACTGTCAAATGGGGGTTTTATAAACTCGAATACTTAGGGTAAACTGGTACCATCGCCCAGACCAAACGGCTAAAGCTATAATCGTATATGGGCATGTTTCCTATTTAGTTAGATGGGGTTCCGGTCCATTTTAGTTCTGCGATACGAAAATATCTTTTCAAATTCGTACTTTTAGGGATAAAAAGGACTAAAGCGGTATAATCCCTCAGGCCAATTGGATAAAGCTGCAATCACATAGATTGGGTATTTGTTCGTCTTACGAAGCGTTGACATTTTACCTGTATTACTTAAAGTCATAAGAAGGTTCATTGTAAGAACGGGTGAGGCAACGCGAGCCGGGAAAGCTAGTTTACACATATAGATCAACAATACAAAACAAGAGCAAAATAAAAAATTTTAACTTTTTAGGAAATTTTTTTTATAAATTTATTTACAACTACTAAACTGTTCCTTATGCAGAGAAAAAATATATGAATTAAAGGAATTGTAATTGTTTATTTTTGGCCCCCAGCGTCACTGGTTAACATACTCCAATCGTGAACAAACTTTGGCTATCATAAAATCTGTATAGACATAATTTTGAGGGGGTTGCACTGACAAAGATTCAACATCGATTTTTACGACTACCCAGTCTCCGTAGAAATTACGGATAAGGTTCCCACACTGAATGAAAAATAGGTTGACCTGAAATGGTAACAAAAACGGTAAATGGGGTTTTGTTAGGAGTCAATAGTACATTTAGTATTCACTTGAATCAAAATTCTAGCTGATCCTTTTTATTTAAATAAATGTATTTTTGGTTTTTATCTCCGTTTTGTGCTTTTTTGATTTCACCATCAAATCTTAGAGATAGTATATCGTGTTATATCTCATTGGAAGCGTATGCTTTAAGACACTTCTTCCCAAAAGGATCTTTTCTGCACAAAAGTTAGCTCTGCAGAAAAAATACTAATAATCTGTCGTATTTATTTTTCCCAAAAACTTTATATTTTCCCATATGAAATTTAACAAAAAAAAAAAATGCTACACCATCTCTGTCCTTGGAATGTTTTGTTTTCCTGATGAATACTCAGTTCTTTCCAGAAAGAGTGGGCAAATGTTTCTCCATCCAGGAATTGAGATGGACAGGACAAGTATGCTTGCGACGTAAAACTTGCGACATCTATAACAGCTGTCATGCCGAAAAGCACGAATTCGGATGTGGAGTTGTAGTTGACGAGAGACTCATGTCTCGCGATTCAAATCACGCTGATTTGTGCTCATGTCCCAAAGGAAGATAAAGACGATTAGATTAATGCTGCTGCCCTTGCCAAGAAATTAAAA
The DNA here is from genome assembly GCA_964034835.1 of Muscina levida. Classification (NCBI taxonomy): domain Eukaryota; kingdom Metazoa; phylum Arthropoda; class Insecta; order Diptera; family Muscidae; genus Muscina; species Muscina levida. The sequence continues at coordinate 98,821,477 of OZ035880.1, forward strand.
TTGTTCTGGGAGACTTTAATGCAAAAGGGAAGCTTTTCTTGGTCTATCGATCGGCAAATTCAGCCAGCATACCAACATGGCGGAACAAGCAAGACTTCATCACAAAGATATCCACAAGGCAACTTGGATATCCACCGATCAAAACACTAAAAATTAAATTGATCATGTAGTAATTGATGGCAGGCATGCATCTAGTGTCATGGACGTGCCTGTGATGTGCTAATATTAGCTCGGTACGATGAAGAATGTTGCATAGCGTCTGAGGAACAGGATGATGCTTAAAGGGCAACGCTACAGCCAATTGTAACCTAAGCTGTTAGGGAACGGCGAAAAAAATTTAGATAAAGGAACGGGAGAACGAGGATATGGAGCAATACAGGGATAGAGGTGAGGCCCGAAAATTTTACCAGAAAGTAAGTGCAAATGGCTACGATAATGGCCTCCCCTCCTGTAAGGACATAGATGGAAATCTGGTCACGGATACGCAAAGTGTGCTGCACATATGGAGACAACACTTCCAGCAACTGCTGGTTCCAGAAGGCAGCGCACGTGCGGTTATCACACCAATTGTCGACGACGGCTTAGATTGCCCACCACCAAGTCAAGCCGAGGTAAGAAGAGTAATATCGCGGCTGAAAAATAATAAAGCAGCGGGTGCCGATAGATTTTCGGCAGAGCTCTTCAAGTCAGCTCTTTCGATCAGCTGATAACGAGCTCGTACCAGCTTTTACGCACGGTAAGGCTTAACGAGTGCATGTGCGATGATTGGAATCTAAACATATTATGTCCTGGGTTGAAAAAAGGAGGTCCGAGTGTGTGTGCGGGATCAGCCTTTTACTAGGGTGATCAATTATTCGGGTTTTTGCGAAAACCGGTTTTCGAATTATTCGAAAAATGACATTTAAAAAAAACCGGTTGCTTTTTTTGAAATTCACAAAAAACCGGATAATCCGGTTTTCAAAATTATGCCAAATAACAAATTAAAACACAATTTTTGACAAAAAATTTTATTAAAAAATAACAGAAAACAAATCAATTATACCTATAAAAAGTAAACTTTTAGTTTTATTATAATTACAATTTTAACAAAAACAAACGAAACAAAACAATTCATTTGTAAATAATTGATTATATATAAATATATTTAATTTATTCTTTAGTTTTACCTAAAGTAACATTTAAGAAATAAGATACAATTTAAGAGCTTGGGTGTATGCCTATTTTTTTCTTTCGTTTTTATAAAACTTGACATTGAAAATGCTCTTTCACTCAATGTACTAGTTGGACTTATAGTGTACAAGGCGTTTAATATTGAATATTTTAGACATGCGTCACTAATTGGGAGTTTACTCGTACTTAAATACAAAATGAGAGTATTCAGGGTTTGAACACGTCGTTCGGATATACGTCTTTTGAAAATTGCATATAAATTTATTGATAATTGATTTTGAATTGTTGAAAAGTGTTAAAGTAAAAATTTAAAAATACCTTCAGCATCAGCTAAAGTCGAAGAGTTTGCAGAAAGTTTTTGTATAGACATTTCCAAAGGTTTAAGGGTGTCACTAAGCACAGACAAAGTTGCGATATCATTTTCACTAAATGGTGTCAGTCCTAACCCCAATAAAGTATGATTAACACATTTGTGTAATTTTAAAAATTGAGAAACCATATTGGTTATAGAATTCCATTGGTGCTTAACATCATGGATAAGTTGAAGCTCCTTATTAAATTGGTCTTTTACAAAGATTTGTAATTTCTTTCGCTTTTCAGCCGACTTATTAAACAGTGAAGATTTATAAAACTAACAATTAGGTTGTTCTTCCGAAACACTGGGAAAAAACAAGTACGAGAACACATTTAACACAATTATGAATAAATTTAAATAAAAAATATCGAACGCCAAAAAACCGAGATTCGACAAAAAATAACCGGATTATTCGATATTCGAAAAATAGGGATTTAAAAAAAACCGACGGTTTTTATGAGTGAAAAAAACCGAGTAGCCGGTTTTTGAAAACCGAACTGATCACCCTACCTTTTACCCATCCTGTCATATAAGGTCCTGTCGAGTGTGCTATGTGAGAGACTAAAGCCAGTGTAATCCAACCTGATCGGGCTTTAACAGTGTGGCTTTAGAACTGGTAATTCAACCGACTAAATATTCACACTTCGACAAAGAGCCTAAATAAAGCCCGATACAACAGAAATTACTCGAAGCCATGGCTGAGTTTGGTATTCCAGCGAAGCTGATACGCCTTTGCGCTATAATGCTGACTGACACCAAGTTTTCAGTGAAGATTAGCAAGGACCTTACGCAGTTATTTTATACCAGACGAGGCCTAAAACACGGTGACGGCCTGTCGGGTGACCTTTTCAACAAAGTGATGGAGATGATAATGAGGAAGGCTGCAGAAAACACGAGTGGCACGATATTCAACAAAAGCCACATGCTTCACGCGTACGCTGATGACGTTGACGTAATCGGTATACAGACGGAATCAACGAAAATGGGTCTAATGGTGAACGAGGACAAAACGAAGTTATTAGTTTGAACTAACAAAGAATCTACTCGTTTAGGAAACTGTGTGAACGTTAATAACTATAATTTCAAGGTGGTAGATAAAAGTATCTATCTAGGCTCCGTCATCATCTTCATCCGAAATCCGGAGAAGAATCCTGCTTGCTAACAAATGCTAATACGGACTAAGCAAGCGATTCAATGACAGAGCCCTCTTTCTTGGCGAACAAAAATCCAGCTTTACCAGATACTGGTTCTACCTGTCTTGATGTACGGTTCAGAATCCTGTGTTATGACTATAGTGTTCAAATACTTTAATTTTTTAGAAAACCGGTTTTTTGGTTTATTCCAACAATTCGGGTTTCAAATACTTGATTTAGTTAAAAACCGGGTTAACCGGTTTTGTTCGGTTTTTCGGAAATTGTTAAAAAAAATATGCAATAAAATATGAAAAAAAATGAATATCGATACCCTAATCCTTTCAATTAATTAGAGCTTTTGAATTCAGTTTGCGTAATTTACATCCAGTTCATGCGAACCGAAGTTATTGGGTAGTTCCAAAACTTTTCGACCCACTCTGGATTTTATGGCTTTCGATATTATGACATTTAGCACTTATATTCTCCTTGTTGTTGCCGATACAATACGGTCGAAACTCCTCACTGTTCATGTTTTTTAGCTGTCTAAAGCATTTTTGTGAAAAGATTAAGACGACCATGGTATCACCTGATAGGTCTCCACCTTCTTTAAAGACACAAGAAACATTTATTTATGTCCTTTTTAGCATTAGACGCTTAGTATTGGAATATTGACGGCTTCTCACTCAATTCGAGGTAAGATCCCCATATATTTAAAGATGAGATCCTAACTGTATCTTGAAGATTTTCCAAATATTGTATGGTTACCATAAATTAAGCACTTTGTAATCGGACACTTAGTCTAGGAGATAACTGGATTTAAAGTTATTCGTATGAATATCTCCGGTTTCCCCGTCATTACAAGGTGAGATCCCAACTATATCTTAGTCATTTCAAAAATGTCGTGTAAGGATCTCAAATTAAGCCCCTTTTTTCGGAATAGAATGTTTTGTTTAGGAGAAAGCGACAATTTAATTTTTTTTTATATAAATGAGAGGAAACTGTCATCTAGAAGCATTTTCCAAACAAATTTTCGTATTACATAAAGATATTTTAATGAAAGCATCTATATTGAGATTTGCGCAAACAAACAGGACATTTTAAGATGACATTCTAAACAACATTCTAAGACGATTTGCCTAGTTAACCTGGAAATTTTCTGGGAAAATACTCCTTTTTGGAAAACCGATTGTCGGTTTCGATTTTAAACACTTCAGTTATGACACAAGTGGATGAATCGGTTCTGGCAGTATTCGAGAGAAAATTACATACTTACTTACTTAGCTGGTACTTCTATGCAATCCCAGTGGATTATATACCGCACGTAGAAAAATATTATAAGCGCCTCGATCTTCTGCGCTTCTTCTCCAGTTAGTCACACCGAGTTCTGTAAGGTTCTCAGTAACCTGGTCTTTCCAACGGAGTTTAGGTCGCCCTCTTCTGCGCCGTCCATCGAGTTCATTGTCGAAGACTTTTCGAGCTGGAGCATTTTCGTCCATGCGTACAACATGACCTAGCCAACGCAACCGTTGCACCTTAATGCGTTTGACCACGTCAATGTCAGTGTACAGCTCGTACAGCTCATGATTCATACGACGCCGATACTCTCCGTTAACGATGATGGGCCCATATATTTTACGGAGTATTTTTCTCTCGAATACCGCCAGAACCGATTCATCCGCCTGTGTCATAACCCAGGATTCTGAGCCATACATTAAGACAGGTAGAATTAGTATCTGGTATAGCTTGAGTTTTGTTCGTCGAGAGACGGCTCTGTCATTGAATCGCTTGCTTAGACCGTAGTAGCATTTATTTGCAAGCAGGATTCCTCTCCGGATTTCTAGGCTGACATTATTTGCTTTGTTGATGGCGGAGCCAAGGTAGACAAAATTATCTACCACCTCGAAATTATAGTTGTTAACGTTCACGCAGTTTCCCAAACGAGTAGATTCTTTGTTCGTTGAAACTAATAACTTCGTTTTGTCCTCGTTCACCGTTAGGCCCATTTTCGCTGATTCCTTCCTTCGCAGTTTTCGACCGATAATATCTACGTCATCAGCGTACGCGAGTAGCATGTGGCTTTTGTTGAATATAGTGCCACTCGTATTTACTGCAGCTTTTCTCATTATCATCTCCATCACAATGTTGAAGAGATCGCACGATAGGCCGTCGCCTTGTTTTAGGCCTCGTCTGACTGAAGACTTCATTCCGCAAAGACGTATCAGCTTCGCTGGAATACCAAACTCAGCCATGGCTTCAAGTAATTTCTGCCGTATCGGGCTGTCAAAGGCAGCTTTAAAGTCGACAAAAAGATGGTACGTGTCGATCTGTTTCTCTTGGGTCTTTTCCAGGATTTGCCGAAGTGGGAAAATCTGGTCAGTTGTTGATTTTACAGGTCTAAAGCCACACTGATAAGGCCCGATCAGGAGAGAAAATTACTCCGTGAAATATATGGGCCCATCATCGTTAACGGAGAGTATCGGCGTCGTATATATCATGAGATGTACGAGCTGTACACTGACATTGACGTGGCCAGACGCATTAAGGTGCAGTGGTTGGGTTGGCTAGGTCATATTGTACGCATGGACGAAAATGCTCTAGCTCGAGAAGTCTTTGACAATAAACTCGATGGCGCCGTCCAGAAGAGGTCGACCAAAACTCCGTTGGAAAGACCAGGTAACTGAGAACCTTGCAGATGTAAGTGTGACTAACAGGAGAATAAGAATAGTATTTTCTACGTGCGATATATAATCCTACTAGTGGGCCCGGCAATGCTTCGCTATTGCATATTAACTTGTAATATATTTCACATTTAGGTCTACAAAGTACTTTGAAAACGGTACTTAAGCTCGACAATAATAGGTTGAGTTTATTTACTTATGTAACTTATTTAAAGTAACTCCTTAACATTAAATTTAACCAATTAAGATGTATTGTCGTAAATGCTAATAAAAAGTTAATCAGCAAAGTCATATCATAGTGTCGACATGTAGATAAAGTTATTTCTGTATGTAGGGCGAAAAACCACTTCTTCCACAAATCAGAAACAGACATTCCTCTAAGGTCAAAATTATTTATTTTGATCCGTAGTAGCGTGAACCATCTGTATACTAACTATCTCTTTGGTCACACGGATCAATAATATTCCCGAATACTATCTTTGTATTGAGCTCGTATTACCATTTTTTGAGATAATTCGGACACCAAAGTTTGGCTTAACAAAGTGATGGTCTCACGCGCTGTATGGCATGTTACACCATCGTGTTGGAAATAATGTTCAATGACATGATAAATAAAAAAATCAATTGATCGTCCACTGGCTCTACTTCTTCTACCAGTTGGATTTTACATGAATGTAGGCCACGATCTTTCCTCAGCATTTGCAGAGACCGAGTTCCTGAGAATGAAGTCGGTTCGATTAATTCGAGTCCCCTATCATACTAACGTCTACAGCGTCGATGGCTTCTATTAGCTGCTCAGATAGATCATTATATGCACCCTCAACTTCATAAAGGGCTCCATAAGTTTGGCGAACAGAACGTGCATTTTGAAAATAAATTTGCCAGATTTGTAAACGTTTTTCTATTTTAGTTTTTACATGGTGATTTTGCAAAGTATACTAAAAGAAAGTCTATTACACTTCATTAGTATGACAGCTAGATTTACACTTATACCTATCAGAAGTTCCATATGTCAAGAAAAATACCCCATGCATAGGTTAATTTTAATTGTTTGCTAATGTTACATCTGATATACTATAAAAATTTAACCATTGTAGTATAACTACAACGAATATTGCTTTATTCGCCGATTAGCTATCCTAAAAAGTAATTGAAAAATACATACCTGTGAAGTAAATTAAAAAAAATCACTATTTTAGTCAGCGCATCCTACACTGCCTGGTGTACGGACCATTATTTGATACAGTTAAAAAGTTAACTATTGAAGTGCGAGGGCAGCGCCTCGGTACATTTAACTTATTTTGATCGAAATAGACTGATCATTAGGGGCGAATACATTAGTTCGCGTCAAAAAAAACCTGTTAATCATATATCAGTATTGGAATGTACGAAGAATTCTAAGAAAATTTCACTAAGAAGCTTTATGTTTAAAATTAATTCCTAGTTCGCGCTGAGAAGCATGAAGATTTCAGGTAGAGATATTTTTTTTTAGCAATGATCAAATATTCTGAAAAATGAATTATAAAAACTTAATTTCTGTATGCCAACTCTCAGAGGCCATAACTTTTTAACCAATACATAGATTTGCTTCTGTAATACCTCATTTAGTTTTTTGGGAAGTCAGTTTTACGCAGAAGGTCTGAAAAAATATATATCTGAAGTTTTCGGTTTGTGCTCATTTAAAAACAAAAAAAATCTCTATCTGAAATCTTCATGCTTCCCAACGCGAGCTAGGAATTGATTTCAGACACAAAGTTTATTGGTGAAATTTTCTTAAAATTCATCGTAGATTTCGATTTTGGTTACGATTTTTGCGAATAAAAAAATTGGCCCACCTTACTGTTCATATTCAGCAATCTACTGTGGAATTTTGACAGTTTTAACCGTTTGTTTTAAAAAGGGTGTGGAGCAGCCCATTTCCACCGTTACTGTAATTCATACTGCAAGCCCTTTTAATTTTCAAGTTGAATGAGCGGTGCCACGCTCCTTTATCCAATCACAACCAAATACAGCCAGAGACTATCAACCGGTCATCAGTATCACTGTCTAAAATTATCGTATATATCGGTCTATTAGAAAAGCCGTCGATCTATAAAAGGGGGCGTGACACCGCCCACTTCGTTCCTGGCAGTAATTAATTCTGCTTCAACAACACATATACCAAATCTCATCTTCATACCTCTGATAGTTCATGAGATATAGCCTTTTGAATTTTCAAGTTGTATGGGCGGTCCCACGCCCCTTTATCCAATCACAACCAAATGTAGCCAGGAACTATCAACAGGTCAACAGTACCACTTGATAAAATTTTCGTATCAATCGATCTATTAGAAAAGCCGTTAGAGCGACTTTTGAAAACAGGGCGTGGCACCGCCCACTTCCTCCCTGGATGTAATTAATACTGCTCCAACAACATATATACCAAATCTCATCTTAATACCTCTGATAGTTCACGAAATATAGCCTTTTTAATTTTCAAGTTGTATGGGCGGTGCCACGCCCCTTTATCCAATTACAACCAAATGTAGTCAGGAACTATCTACAGGTCAACAGTACCTCATGGTAAAATTTTTGTATCAATCGATCTATTAGAAAAGCCGTTAGAACGATTTTTTAAAAGGGGGCGTGGCACCGCCCACTTCCATCCTGGCTGTAATTTATACTGCTCCAACAACATATATACCAAATCTCATCTTCATACCTCTGATAGTTCATGAAATATAGCCTTTTGAATTTTCAAGTTGTATGGGCGGTGCCAATCCAATTACAACCAAATGTAGTCAGGAACTATCTACAGGTCAACAGTACCTCATGGTAAAATTTTTGTATCAATCAGTCTATTAGAAAAGCCGTCTGAGCGATATTTGATAAAAGGGGCGTGGCGCCGCCCACTTTTGGAAAAAATAAAACCTTTTAAACCATCCGGAAGCTATAGCGAACAAAACAAAAAAAAAATTTTGAAAATCGGTCCAGCCGTTTTTGAGTTTTAGCGAGACAACTGCACATCGATTCATTATTATATATAAGATAGGATTACAGTCGAAACTCTTTATAACGAACTCCTATATATCGAAGTTTTCTTTATTGCAAAGCAATTATTAGAACACTGTGTTTTGGGTCTACTTTCAGTGTATTATAATCTCCATATAACGAATTTCCCTAGAGCGAATATTTCCTTATAACGAAGGATTTTTGCTACCGTAATTTAATTATAACTTGTTATTTGATGTCATATTGAAACAAAATTCATACCGTTGTTGTTGGTATATTAAAGGCTCCGTTTTTTCCTTTAGTCACTCTTGACTTCGAAGTCAATTGACTTTCTGTATTTCTTTTTTTATATCTATATGATGCAAATTTCTTGTAATGTCCATGAAGGCCTCTCCAAACCATGAAACTTTTACATTAAATGTATTTACTTAAATTTACAAACTAAAAAGTTATGGAGTTAATAAAAAATGTTGGTCACCAAAAAAAAATTTGGTGTTCTGAAATTGGCTTTGTGTAATCTTTAATCTTATGGGGCGACCGCCATAATATAATATGTATGAGGGCCGAACCATACTACTGTAAACCCAACTATAAGGCGATTAAAGCTTACTAGCTATTAAAGCCAGTTAAAAAATAATGTTACATCGTTCATTTTTCTTAACAATCGCAAATCATTTTAATTGTCATTTTATTATTAGCTATAAGCATCCAACAAACACATCCTAGTGCGTAGCAGCTAGCTTTAAGCTATGTTTTTTTGTAACTTATTTAAGTCATTTTCAGCAACACGCTCGTATTTGTAATAAATACACATTGCTGCAGGCATAAAACGGGTACATGTATCGTGTACATATTGTGTTTTTCCTGAAGCATACGCATATTTATCACTGCTTCAGTTTTTTTTCCTAACGCACGACTGATTTTTTAAACCATGTTTTCGTCATATCTGTTTTTCCAATATAGTTTTTGCTTTCTTTTTTTACGCACATCTCTCTACACGGTATGGTGAGTATTAGATTTGGTGTCGCCTGCTAGAAATTGGGTCCCATGTGATAAGGGTATTTGGTCTTTCAAAGCTTTTTCCGGTTTCTTCTTCATGTATATGAGTGTAATGTACACGTGTTGTGAAAATGTAATTTGTTTTCAGATCCTTTGTTTGCATGTTGCGTATCTTTGCTTCAGCATTTTTTTTTGCTTGGTTACTTTGCCATATGTATATGTGTTCCTTTTTTTAAGCTTAAATAAAAGTTGTTGTTATTGTTGTCGGTGTCAGTAATAAAATGCTGCCACTTAAAATATGCTGAAATTGTATTTAAATGTAAATTATTTTACTACCCACTGTATAGAGATATAAACAAATGTGCTCTAGCACATGTGTCCTTGTGTCTTTTGTAGCATCAGCCAATGTCTAGTTGTTAGTTTCATATATTTATGTGTGTAAAAACTCTGTTTGTGTCTGTGGTTGACCACACTTTGTTGAACCACAACATTGCATATTTTATATTTTCTATTTTCATTGTAATAACTCAGAGCTAGACTAAAGTAGGACAGAAAACTTTATGCAAACTTCAGTGTGGTAAACTGACTTACACATACATATTCAAATCTTAAGGAAAATTGTTATATTTGAAATTATTTGACAAAGAGAAAAATTAATCGAAAAAGAAATACTGAATAATCTTCGAATACATGTATTCCGAGTCAAATCAAATTGCGACTACACAATTTTACTAAGAGTTCACTTTACAGTTTGGACACTCTCACTATATATTAGCACAATTTGGAATGCTTCCAAAATTGGACACTATGTAAGTATTATATAAGAAAAAATTTTGATTAATTTCAGAAATAAGACAAAATACCCAAAAATAAAACCATTGTTGATGTTGCCAAATTTGACTAACTAATCACGTCGGGAGTGTGATGCAAGGTAAAGCTTCTGATCGGTTTAACTTGGCAAACCCAGAGTGATCCTTGCCAATTGCACTTCAAGTCTACTCACAGAGCTCCGTATTCGTAGTACTACTGCGGACGGAGTACCTCCACGTGGTGACGCCTGGAAGCGTGCCTCTGACACCCGTCAGAGCACGACTAACTGTGAGGGGCGAAACCTAAAACCCAGGCACGTCTGCTCAGAGTGAGCGGTACCCTGGTCAGCGTCTGACCCAGAATGGGCGGCTGTAATAAAATCCTGGCAGGAGGAGAAAACTGCGACGTGGTGCGCTGGGCTTGCAACCCGCCACTGACGTATAACCAATTGCAATGAAAAGAAGTAAGAAAAGAATAAAATGGTCCCCCCAAAATGTTGACGACCACCGCAAACGAATTAAGGACCATGATTTAAGGATATGCACCTGGAATGTTAGAACACTGTATAGACCAGGTGCCTCTATCCAACTGGCGGAAGTCCTCGAAGAATACAAGGCTGACATAACCGCTTTACAGGAAATCCGGTGGACGGGACACGGGTGCTCGCGCATGAAGACGTGCGACATCTACTATAGTGGCCATGCGGACAAGCACGAGTTTGGATGTGGATTTGTGGTTGGCAGGAGACTGCGACACCTAGTCTCAAGGTTCAACCCGGTGTGTGAACGTATAGCCACCATAAGAGTCAAAACAAAGTTTTTCCACATAACACTTATATGTGCCCATGCTCCGACAGAAGAGAAAAGCGATGAGGACAAAGACGAGTTCTACGAGAGCCTAGAAAATGTATATGACCGTAGCCCGAGCCATGACATTAAAATTGTACTAGGCGATTTTAATGCTAAAATAGGCAGGGAAACCGCATTTGAGCCTACCATCGGAAAATTCAGTCTGCACACCGAAACGTCGAACAATGGCATCAGACTGATTGATTTCTCTGCGGCAAGAAATATGGTAGTTTGCAGCACTAGATTTGACCATAAAAATATTCATAAGGCAACATGGTTATCTCCAGATCAATTGACGAGGAATCAGATTGATCATGTGGTAGTCGATGGAAGGCACGCATCGAGTGTTCTGGACGTACGAGTGATTAGGGGTGCGAACATTGACTCCGATCACTTCCTTACCGCAGTTAAGGTACGCACAAGGCTAAGCATGGCGAAAAACGTACGTAACCAGGCACAACGAAAGCTGGACATCGGTAAACTGCGGACCACAGAGGTAGCAAACGCCTACTCCAACCACCTAACTCAACTGCTGCGGAATGCTCCAACCCCTGACAATATAACCTCGCTGTGGCAAAATATAGCCGACTCCTTAGAACGGGCTGCGAGAAGCGTACTTGGGTACTCAAAGCCGTCTCAAGAAGATGCCTGGTACGATGATGAATGTCGCAATGCCACGAGAGAGACGGTTGCTGCATACAGGGCGAAACTGCAGCCAATGGCAACGCGAGCTGTTCGTGAACGGCACAGGGAGAAGAGACGACAAGCAACGCGTCTTTTTAGAAGAAAAAAGAAGGAGCTGAAGAAGAGGCAGGACGAGTGTACTGAGTTGCTCCGAAGTAGAGGGGAAGCCCGAAAATTCTACAAGAGAGTGAAAGCGAGAATGCGTGGAACAGGGTTGCCCTCCTGCAAGGACAGCGATGGTCAGCTAGTGACGGACCCGGATAACGTTCTGAAGATATGGAGAGATCACTTTAGAAATTTACTGGATACTGACACCACTCCAGAAGACCCCGCTCCAATCCATGACGATGGTATTAACTGTCCACCTCCGAGCCAGAGCGAGATACGTATGGCCATCTCCCGCCTTAAAAACAACAAAGCTGCTGGAGCCGATGGTCTCCCTGCTGAATTGTTTAAGGCTGGCGGGGAGGAGCTGATTAGGAGCATGCATCAGCTCATGGAGAACATCTGGCAAGAGGAGAGCATGCCCGGGGATTGGAGTCTCAGTCTGTTATGTCCCATATACAAGAAAGGAGATCGTAGTGAATGTAAGAACTACCGTGGAATAAGCCTATTACCAATTGCGTACAAGGTCCTTTCATGCATATTGTGTGAACGTCTAAAGCCAATTGTAGAAAAACTAATTGGACCATATCAGTGCGGCTTTAGACCTGGCAAATCTACGACGGATCAAATATTCACCTTACGACAAATCCTGGAAAAAACCCATGAAAAGCAGATCGACACCTACCACCTCTTTGTCGACTACAAAGCTGCCTTCGACTCTCCGATAAGGAATAGGCTTTATGAGGCCATGTCTGAGTTTGGTATTCCTGCAAAGCTGATTAGACTTTGCAAATGTACCTTAGACAACACCAAATCCTCGGTTAAGATTGGTAAGGATCAGTCTGAACCATTCAACACGGAAAGAGGTCTCAGGCAGGGCGATAGCCTGTCCTGTACACTATTTAACATAGTTATGGAGAAGGTGATGAGAAAGGCTGGTATCAACATGTCTGGCACCATATTCCACAAAAGCCACATGCCACTAGCCTACGCCGATGATATAGATATCATTGGCCGAAATCTGCGGGATGTTACTGCAGTTTTCTCATCGCTAGAAAAGGAGTCAGCAAAAATGGGTTTAGCGGTCAACGAGGACAAAACAAAAATAATGATTTCGACGAACAAAGAGTCCTCTCGATGGGGACGCACCGTGAACGTTGACAATTATTGTTTTGAGGTAGTCGACGAATTTACCTACCTCGGATCTTCCGTCAACAAGATGAATAATGTCAGCCAAGAAATTAAACGGAGAATAGTGCTAGCCAATAGATGTTTCTACGGACTTCGGCAGCACTTTAGTAACACCACCTTCTCTCGGAATACTAAGAAACAGCTGTACCAGGTGCTTATCTTACCTGTTCTGTTGTATGGTGCCGAATCATGGGTGCTTACTACAACGGACATACAAAACCTGGGAGTATTCGAGAGAAAAGTACTCCGAAAAATATATGGACCTATCTGTGTCGAAGGCCAGTTTCGCCATCGGATGAACCATGAGCTGTATGAGCTTTACCACGACATCGACGTAGCTAAAAGAGTCAGAATCCAACGACTTCGATGGCTGGGACATGTTGCCAGGATGGATGTAAATGCTCCAGCGAGAAAGGTGTTTGAAGGCGAACCAGAAGGGCGGCGCAGAGCAGGGAGACCCAAACTCCGTTGGAAGGACCAAGTGGTAGGCGATGTGCCATCATCTGGTAGGACTAACTGGAGAACACACGCAGAAGACCGAAGCGTGTGGAATTCTTTATTACTTCAGGCCTCAAATTTATGAACTACGTTTCGTAAATTGTAATTGGCCACTTAAGTAAGTAAGTAAGTAAGTAAAAAACATTAAACCATCTTATGTATTATCTTTAAGGTTGAACCATTGCTTTAGCAGTTCCATTTTACTAACGTCAACGATCACGCATCTTAAACTCTTTGTTCGTTGAAAGAACCGCAGTAACATTCCGCAGTCCTCGGACAATGATATCTATATCATAGCCATACGCGAGCAGCAAGAGACTTTCATTAAAGACTAGTGGTCCCGGCAATGCTTCTCTATAGCATACTAACATATTATTTCAAATTTCCTAAGTGCTATATAAACGTTAATTAATATATTTGTAAGTCTACTAAGTACTTTTAAAATGATTCTTAATTATGTAACTAATTTCAAATAACTCTTTAACATGGAAGTTAACCAAGGAAGTTCTATTGATTTGAATGCTAAATATCTTAGGTTCTATGATGATAGTTAAGTTCATCAGTACAGTCATATCTGTAGCTTGCCAACATGCAGATTAATTTTTTTCTGTATGTAAGGCGAAAAAACACTTATGTCACTAACTCGAAACAGACATTACGAATTATTTGTATCTGTAGTAGGGGGAGCCGTCTATATACTAACGATCTCTTTAGGCGGAAAAACTCTTTTGGCATGCCTTCTCCGCCTATTGATCGCAAATGAAAATTCGTTTGAAGATTCTATAAAGAACATATGTGACATGTCTTCCTCTCTCACTGACCAAGGATATTGCCTATTAGTACTATTTTTGTATAGAATTCGTATTACCATTTCTTCGGTCACCAAACGTTTGGCTTAAAAAAAATGATGTTTTCACGCGCTGTATGGCATGTTACGCCGCCGTGTTAGAATAATTTCACCTCCCAATGATTTGCAATGACATGATAAATAAAAAATCAATTGATTGTCCACTGGATCTAATTCTTCCACCAGTTGGATCTAATATGGATGTAGGCCAAGATCTTTCGAGGTGCTGAGATGGGCTTCGGTTCGATAAATTCAAGCCGCATGTCGGTGACGGCTTCCTCTGTATGTACAGTACGCGGTTGATTTGGATAAATATAATCAGATGGATGATTATGTGCACCATAAACTTCACAAAGTGCTCTAAAAGTTTCGTGAACAGAACGCGCATTTTGAAAATAAATTTTCACGATTTGTAAAACTTTTTCTGGTGTAAGTCCTTGCATGGTAATTTGTCAAAGTATACTGAAAGAAAATCTGACACACTTCATTATTGTGACAACTAGATTTACACTTATCCCTATCAGAAGTTCTATACGTCAAAAAAATACCCCACAAATAGAATTTTTCCATATGTTCGGTAATGCTACCTCTGACATACTACTACTACTACTACTACTAAATTTCCCTTTACACCCCATGAATGAGGTATGGGATAGCTTCTCGCGTTGTTGTGAATTAACACGCTTTCTATTTTTTGATTTACAACTAACGACACCTACTTGTTTATCGACGAATGCGAACGTCACTGCTTGAGAAGCTTTTACTAGACATGCCGATTGACTCAACAATTATACTACGACGTTACTGTCGACAACATCGAGGCGGGAATCGAACCCGGTATCTACCACATGGTAGTCGCGTGTTCTAACCACTATGCCACGGCCGGTCCCTCTGACATACAATAAAAGTTTAAATTGTGCACCCAATCAAACAAAAGCTGTTTTCCTGTCTAACTCCAATGAACATTGTTTAATTTTCTATTTATAAGATTTATTACCGATTCGCTCTCCTAAAAGCACATACCTGAAAGTAAATGAAAAATATCTCACTGATATAGTCGGCGCAACTACGATATGTCCTCAACTGCCTCGTGTATGCACTTTTTTACTAATTTTGTTCCAAATAGTTCATATTTTTCTTTGAGACCGGCCGTGGCATAGTGGTTAGAACACGCGACTACCATGCGGGAGATCGCAGGTTCAAACCTGGCTCCAGTCATCTTAAAAGAAAAAAAAATAAATAAAATTTTCTTTCATTCGCAGTATTAAGCGTCGATTCAATCGTCGTGTCTAGTAAGAGCTTCTCAAACAGTGACGTTCGCATTCGTCGATAAAAAAGTAGGTGCCGTTAGTTGTGAATCTAAAAATAGAAAGCGTGTTAATTCACAACAACGCGAGAAGCTATCCCATACCTCATTCATGGGGTGCAAAGGGAAATTAAGTTAAGTTCATGTCTTTACGCGAATTGCAACATAATGTGACATTTTGAGGAAAATCAAACTATTACTATGACAGTTATAACGGTTTATTTTAACCAATTCCACCCTGGTTGTAATTCATACTGTACCAATAATATATATAACAAAACTCATCTTCTTACCTCTAATAGTTCATGAGATATATCATTTTTAATTTTCAAGTTGTATGGGCGGTGCCACGCCCCTTTATCCAATCACAACTAAGTATCGCCAGAGACAATAAACAGATCACTAGTAACAAATTGCAAAAGTTTCGTATAAATTGGTTTATTAGAAAAGCCGTCAAAGCGATTTTAGAAAAGAGGGCGTGGCACTGACCAATTCCACCCTGGCTGTAATTCATACTGCACCAACAACATATATACCAAATCTTATATTCATAGCGCTGATACATAGTTCATGAGATGTAGCATATTTTACTTAAAAGTTGTATGGGCGGTGTCGCTCCCCTTTATCCAATCACAACTAAGTACAGCCAGGGAGTCGAATCCGGGATCTACGGGTGTTAGTTGCTTGTTCCAACCACTTCGCCACTGCCGGGGACTATCACATTGTAAAATTTTAGAAAAGGAAGAGTGGCCACTTCCACTCTGGCTAAAAT
Source organism: Muscina levida (assembly GCA_964034835.1). Taxonomy (NCBI): domain Eukaryota; kingdom Metazoa; phylum Arthropoda; class Insecta; order Diptera; family Muscidae; genus Muscina; species Muscina levida. The sequence goes on from OZ035880.1 coordinate 98,837,864, forward strand.
TCATACTGCACCAACAACATATATAACAATTACCAACTTCATAGCTCTGATAGTTCATGAGGTATAGCATTTTTCACTTTCAAGTATGGAAGGTGCCACGCCCCTTTATCCAATCACAACCAAGTACAGCCACGGACTATCAACAGGTCTTCAGTACCATTTTGTAAAATTTTCGTATCAATTGGTCTCTTAGAAAAGTTGTCAAAGCGATTTTTGAAAAAGGGGAGTGGCACCGCCCACATCCTATCTATTTTCTTTCTTCTAAACCATACGGAAACTATAGCGAACAAAACAAAACAACAACTTTAAATATCGGTCCTGCCGTTTTTTAGTTTTAGCGAGTTTACCGCACAACAATTCATTTTATATGCATAGATAGATAGATGAAACCAGTCGTGTTAACTGCATACTTTCGAATGATCATCTACGTTAGAATGTTAAAGAGATCGCATGACAGATTATCGGTATATCTAAAGCCTGAATGAATCTGTCAGATTTATTTTTATGTTCATTGAAGATTTCGTGTGGGTCAGCGTTATTCCACACAGTTGTATCAATTTCCAAGGTATACCAAACTTCAAAATATTTAGTTTTGATCTGCTTTTCTTGGGTCTTCTTCTGGACTTGTCATGGCGTGAATACCTGGTCGGTCGTGGATGAACAAGGTATTTAACTGATAAGATCCAATTAGGTTCGTTAAGATGGGCTGTAGATGTTTACAAAAGAATCTTGACAGTATCTTGTATGCGATGGGTAAAATGCTGAATCTGCAGTATATGGTGCACACACTTGAATGGCTATTCTTTAGCACAGGACATTTAGAACATTTAGATTTAATCATGCATTTCATTAGCCATCTCGTTTTTTAAGCTGATGCATGCAAGCTAATCGCCGGCAGCCTCAAAACACCGACATTCAACCGGCACTTGCAGCTTTATTGTTTTTAAGCCGTTCAATTACAGTGCTGATCACGTTATGGTTCGGTGGTGCTCTGTAATCTATGATTGGCATTTTTTCCTCACTTGTGTTGCTATCGGTGACGAGCGGAGGCCTCCATACGCTTTGCAAGTCCGTGACCAGATTTTCATCATTCTCCCTTTTCCAAAACATTTGAATTTAACCTTATGGTTGAACTTACGGGTTTTACCTCTTTCCCTGAACCTTTCGATATCATCCCTCCTGCATAGATGCAACTGCTTGCAGATGCGTTTAGTCTTTTCCTTATATCGTTCCCAGACAGCAGGCTTTACCAGTGTTGAATGCTGCATTCTTTCTTCTTCTGGTCTTGTCTGAGCGTGGTTTTTCATGATCTCGTACAGTCGCTCTGGCATTGGTCATAGAACTCGCACTGAGCGCCCAGAATATCAGAGTTAAGGGGTATTGTTTATAGTAATTGGGAGAGTTGGTTGGGGTAGGCATTGGCTATATCGGTGGTATGTAGCTTTGCGACGTCTAGCTTCCTTTACGTTTGTTTACGAGTGTTTTATTATATTAATATTAATTCCTTTGATTCCTACAAGGAACATAGGGCCTTATGAGTGTTTTAAGCACCACTTAATAGCGTGCGTACGTTGGCTGCCACTAAGTAGGTGGTGAACCGAGTCCATATTTGCACCGCACATCCCGTAACGCATGAGACACGCCTTCCATTAATTTTTAATGTCCTCGTCATTGTCTTCCGTCGGAGCATGTACACAAATCAGCGTAATTTAAAATTATTTCGCCTTGATATGGTCGGATAGCTACTATATCCGATCACTTTCTGGGTTAATCCGCAAAACTTTACTTGCTGAAAAATAAAAAATCACAAATAATGATCGTCTGTATAGTTTTTTATATAATTAAATTCGAAAGACAGAATATTTGGCAACTTTTTGGTGTTTGTGATCCCAGGAAAAGAAACAACCTCGTGAATTTCTACACATTTCGCAAGAATAGATGGAAAAGCCCAGATAGATGCCGCATTCGATCACCCTTGACCAAAGGAGCAATAGTATGACCATTTAAAAGGAGGTTGTAGCAAGCTTTAGCTGTAATCTGAAAGAGTTTTAGCATCTTTTTGTAAAACACAATTTGAGTTATTAATCTGCATTTAAACTCTAAGTTAATCAATAATTACAATAAAGGTCTGATATTTATTGACAGTTTCAAACGTCAGCTTTGCTAAGAGAGACAAAACCAGACGAAACTCGATGACTAATCGCAGTGCTGTGATACACAGCGAGGTTATTGCCGTTTAAACATGAGCAGATGATTTTGCCATATTCGTCCCTATGCTATTTTATAATTCAACTACTATGCATTCCAAAGCAAATCACATATCGTACAAAACCTTTGAATCAAATTAGCCAATTTACTAAGCTAATTTATGCAATATAAATTAGTACCACCGAACAATTTATACGATATCAGAAACACCTATACAGCATGCACCAGCATGATGTGGATGGAGTGGGGTGAGATAAAAGGGTTTAACCGACTACAAGGACTACATAAAACTCATTTACATTCCACAGACAGAAGAGGAAATACCACCACGTCAGTGTGTTCACGTGTACGACAGAGCTACACAGTCGGACGATATAAATGTCGAAAACATACGTTGAAAGATTAATTGGTAACGAAATTAAAATTTTCTGGCCACATCGAAGAGTCGACATACCATGAGTGTGTCCTTTTTAGGGTGGTACGAAATATTTTAAATATTATTTAAATGAGTTAGGTAAAGCACAAAAGTTAATAAAACCTAAGGAAATGTTAGTAATTTTAAATAATATACATATCTTATTACATAAGAAAAATATATTATTCGTAATAATAAATGTTAATTTTTTCATAGTTATATGATACTCCCAGAATTTGTTGATGTGTAATAGTTTCAAGATTACAAAAATAGTGGAAGTTTTTACTTTAAAAGTTAAAAATAATAAATGTTTTGCTGTTAACCCTTTGACGACCACAGGCAAGTATACTTGCCAAAAGGTTTTTGTAACCTATGATTGTCCAGGTAAGAGATAGAGCAAATATTCTCAAAGAGGATTTGTAAAGGAAGATCAGGGCGACAAAAACTTATATTGAAGTAAATTGCTACCTTGTCTCACCCGAGCTTTAGAAACCGCCAAAGTTGAAAAATATTTCAAAAAGAAAGTTATAATTCTAAAGCCCTGTAAGAGGCGAAAAAATGTCGCACCTTAATGAGACTCTATTATGTTCGGGATTCATACCTTGCCCTTTCAAATATTTTAATGTTGGAAGTTTTTGTGTACTTCAAGGAGACCACAGGGCCTAAAATATATATGGCAAATATACATGTCTCTGGGCGACGAAGGAGCAAAACTCATAAAAAAACAATGTACAAAAATGCCGCTACTTTTTTCATCATGTGTTTATTTTGCATGATTTGTTTTTTATTTGCCTTTGCATCTCTATTTATGTTTATTCTTTGTTGAAAGTGAGTGAAAGTATACGTATTAATTCGTGGAACATGGCCTTGGTGAGTCTGTTGTTTTACAGCTATGTGCACCCTTTGCAAAAAAAGGCATTGAAGTTTATTTTGACAACTTTACTAGTCTGAACCTTATGCACATTCTCCAGTAAAACGACATAATGGCCTGCGGCACAATTCGCAGCAATATAAAGCATATGCCAAACAATTTTCCGGCCGATAAAATAATGAAGCGGGGCGACATCAGCTACATTACATCGGACAGCATTTCCGAAGTTAAATGGATGGATAAAAGAGGTGTATATCTGACTTCTAATTGTATTGATCTAACTGCTGTGTTTCAAGTAAAACGCCGTGTTGTTGGACAAGCTGAAAAAATTTATATCAATTGTTCTTTGGTTATCCAACACTACAACAAGGGAATGGGTGGTGTTGACCTAGTGGACCGGAAAAAAGTTTATAATGAGTACCACCGTAGAAGCAAATGGCGTTTCTATATTCGTCTGTTCATCGATCTCTTTGAAATATCCATCCATAATAGCTACATAGTCTACAACAAGCTTATACTAGCCAGCAGCTTTTCGACAAACGTAACATCTATAGAATATAGGGCAGCTTTGGCCAAGGAACTAATCAGTGACTTCACGTCAAGAACGCGCGCATTTCAAGACGTTTCCAGAATTGGAAACCACAACTTAGTCAAACCCCGATCTCTCCACAAAATGGAAAAGCGCGACCAATGGAAACGGTGTTCGAATTGTACAGCAAAGGGCAAATATAACCGAACCAATGTATATTGTGTCCAATGCAACTTGTTCCTTTGCTTCACTACATCCCGTGACTGCTTTGAAATTTACCAAACACAACACTAATTGATAGTTCTAAATTTTTTCTTGTTACTTATGCACAAAAATCTTAATTGTACATTTAATTTTTGTTACTTGCCGTGAAAAATTGGGGACAAGGAGGAGACTTAGGGACCCAAATTTTTGTGAAGCAACTACCAATAGGCCATAGAAAAAAAATTATAAAAAAAATTAAAATTGCTTTGGCCAAAAATGTCTGGTCGTCAAAGGGTTAAAGCATTTATGTTATTCACAAACATGAAGTATAGAAGTTCAATACTATAAGTAGGCCACCCTATACAACCAATAAACTATTTTATGCTGTTGTAGGTTGGTGTCCTATTGAAACAAAATGTATATCGTTCTTCATGTCCTTTAACTCTACTTTGCGCTTTTTGCACACTTTTGTCTCAGACGTCAATTTTGACACTTAACTTTTTCTATACCTTATCTTACTTGACACACAAACAGTGTGTGCATTTTTATACCCATTATTACACCCAGAGGGATGATGGTTTATATTATACGATAAAAGAACCAGTACAGACATTACAGTCATATGAGAAAAAATCTCGTATTAATTCGAACAAAAATCTCAAATGAAAACATAATTTTTAGTGGGTACAGTTAATCTCACAGAGAGGAGTTTCTTTTAAGAAATTTATTGAAAAATATTAATATCTGCGAAATTGATTAATTTGAATTTGTTAATTTGCTTGGATTTTTTTTGTCAATCAGCATTCTATAAACTCTTACCATATGCAATGTTTGAAAGGGTTCAGCGTGCTTTAAAATAAGATATACAGTAGAGTGGCAGCGAAAATTTAACTTTGGATTTTTGGTAAAGGCCAAACGATATTTGGATACGATCGCATTGGGTGTATTTATATTATTTATCGATTTCTAAAGTGGGCGTAATGGTACATTTGTATGGAAGGTACCAGAAAAGGCGTGGCTATGTAGCCCATTTGCAATATCGTAAGTAGTTTTGGGAAAATTTTGACCTATATAAAGTTTCAAAAGAAATTGACATGTCTCAAACTACTTAAAAAGTCTGGAATTATCTGGAGGATAGTTTAATCAATCGGGCGTCGGGAGTGTGATGCAAGGTAAAGCTTCTGATCGGTTTAACTTGGCAAACCCAGAGTGATCCTTGTCAATTGCACTTCAAGTCTACTCACAGAGCTCCGTATTCGTGGTACTACTGCGAACGGAGTACCTCCACGCGGTAACGCCTGGAAACGTGCTTCTGACACCCGTCAGAACACGGCTAACTGTGAGGGGCGAAACCTAAAACCCAGGCACGTCAGCTCAGAGTGAGCGGTACCCTGGTCAGCATCTGACCCAGAATGGGCAGCTGCAATAATATCCTGGCAGAAGGAGAAAACTGCGACGTGGTGCGCTGGGCTTGCAACGCGCCACTGACGTTTAAACTATTGCAATGAAAAGAAGCAAGATAAGAATAAATCGGACCCCCCAAAATGTTGACGACCACCGCAAACGAATTAAGGACCATGATTTGAGGATATGCACCTGGAATGTGCCTCCATCCAACTGGTGGAAGTCCTCGAAAAATACAAGGCTGACATAACCGCTTTACAGGAAATCCGGTGGACGGGACACGGGTGCTCGCGCATGAAGACGTGCGACATCTACTATAGTGGCCATACGGACAAGCACGAGTTTGGTTGTGGATTTGTGGTTGGCAAGAGTCTGCGACACTAAGTCTCAAGGTTCAATCCGGTGTGTGAACGTATAGCCACCATAAGAGTCAAAACAAAGTTTTTCCACATAACACTTATATGTGCCCATGCTCCCACAGAAGAGAAAAGCGATGAGGACAAAGACGAGTTCTACGAGAGCCTAGAAAATGTATATGACCGTAGCCCCAGCCATGACATCAAAATTGTACTAAGCGATTTTAATGCTAAAATAGGCAGGGAGACCGCATTTGAGCCTACAATCGGAAAATTCAGTCTGCATACCGAAACGTCGAACAATGGCATCAGACTGATTGAAGAAATATGGTAGATAGCAGTGGCGATATATAGCCGACTCCATAGAACGGACTGCGAGAAGCGTACTTGAGTAATCAAAGCCGTCTCAAGAAGATGCCTGGTACGATGATGAATGTCGCAATGCCACGAGAGAGACGGATGCTGCATACAGGGCAAAACTGCAGCCAATGGCAACGCGAGCTGTTCGTGAACGGCACAGGGAGAAGAGACGAGAGGCAACTCGTCTTTTTAGAAGAAAAAAGAAGGAGCTGAAGAAGATACAGGATGAGTGCACTGAGTTGCTCCGAAGTAGAGGAGAAGCCCGAAAATTCTACCGAAGAGTCAAAGCGAGAATGCGTGGAACAGGGTTGCCCTCCTGCAAGGACAGCGATGGTCAGCTAGTGACAGACCCGGATAACGTTCTGAAGAACGTCTAAAGCCAATTGTAGAAAAACTAATTGGACCATATCAGTGCGGCTTTAGACCTGGCAAATCTACGACGGATCAAATATTCACCTTACGACAAATCCTGGAAAAAAACCCATTCTCATCCCTAGAAAAGGAGTCGGCAAAAATGGGTTTAGCGGTCAACGAGGACAAAACAAAACCAGTACAGAAATTTCAGTCAGTTAAACTGACTGATAAATACCATTACCCAATATAAGATATTGTTTAAGTCTTGTGTTATTGAAATTAACCGATTTGTAATTAAAATCAGTTAGAAAGTTTCAGTCCGGCAGCCCGACTTACATTTACCCTTACCCTCAGTAAAATAAAGAATTTTCTATTATATATATATATGTGTTCCTCTAACTCCCATTGGAGCATAGGGCGTCAATTAAAGCCGTCCGCCATCGGACACGGTTTTGTGCAATCGATCGGTGGAGCGTCGCCATGTTATACGTGGTCTTCCACGCCGACGACCTGCCTGATGGAAGGGATTCCATTTAAGTGCCTGCTTAGCCACGTTGTCATCATTTCGGCGAAGAGTATGTCCAATCCACTGCCACTTACGCTTACGAATTTCCGTTGCCAGTGGTATTTGCCGAGATCGCGACAACAATTCTGCATTTGAAATGGTATGCGGCCAGAAAATACGAAGTATTCGTCTAAGGCAGCGATTGACAAAAGTTTGAAGCCGATTGGTAATACTACTGGTAACTTTCCAAGTTGTACATCCATACAGCAGTACAGACTTCACACATGCTTCGAAAATTCGCAGTTTTGTATGGAGGCTAATTTTGTTATTTTGCCATATTGGAGCTAGTATACCGAACGACGATCTTGCCTTGTTTATTCTGCCCTCTACATCTAAATCGGAACCTCCTTCAGCATCAATCTCACACCCCAGGTAGCAAAAGTTTGGAGCATATTTGTAGGTTTCATCACCTACCCTTAATGGAGCTGTTGTTTCGGTTCCTATGCTAAGAGTCTTTGTTTTGCTGGTGTTTATTTTAAGACCCGTATGTTGCAGCTTTTCCTGGAGATCTAATGTTGTCCGTTTTAGATCACACAGCCTATGAGAAAACAAGCAAATATCGTCTGCGTAAGCCAGGTAATTTAGGTATTTGCCGTTGATTTGCCAGTGTATTCCTTGGCTTCGGTTCTCGATGGAACTATGAACATCTTCCATAACTACTAGGAATAATAGAGGTGACAATATGCATCCCTGACGTACTCCACTTTGAACATGGAATGGGTCTGAGAGCTTTCCTTTATGGAGAACGAAGCATCTGGCCTGGTTATAACTTTCCTTGATCAGAGATATTAATTTTTCAGGTATATATCTTCTTCGCAAGGCTAACCAAATGTATTCACGGTTGATGCTGTCAAACGCTTTCTCAAAGTCCACAAAGAGAAGATGAAGATTGGAATTGAATTCCAAACATTGTTCTACAATAATGCGCAGCGTATTGATGTGGTCTGCACAGGAATATCCACTGCGAAAACCTGCTTGACAGGAGCTAATACTATGTTCTAGGTGTTCTTTAATTCGGTTTAGAATTATTTTTGCCATTAGCTTTGCTATCGTTGGGAGAACACAAATTCCACGCCAGTTGTTACAATTTTTCAAGTCTCCTTTTTTTGCAATTTTGACAATTATCCCATTTTTCCATTCTTCAGGGAAGGACTCAGTTTCCCATGACTCAGTAATGAGTGGGTGTAATAGCTCTGCAGTGAGTGTTGGATCACACTTATATAATTTAGCAGGGATACCATCTGTGCCGGCGGCTTTACCGTTCGGAAGTTGTTTTATCGCTGCTATAATTTCGGATAAACTAGGTGGTGAGGTTCCAATCCTGTAGTTTGTGGTATTTATTGAACTTGCTGGTATAGGTAGTTCAGCTGCAGGGTCTATTATGTTATTTAAGACGATGGAAAAATGTTCTTTCCACCTTTGCAGTTGTTCCTGGTCGGTGCTGAGAAGATTTCCAGTCAGATCTCGGATAGGATGTTCAATGTGCAATTTGCCTTCCGCGAGTTTTTTTGGTGACATGGAAAACTGTGCGAGTGTCGCCAGAATTTGCGGCATTTTCAGCCTGCTCAGCGAGACAATCTATACTTCTTCGTTTGTCCCTACGCAGGGGTGTGGTTAGGCTTCCAGATTTATTCTCCATAACTTTATCCTGTTATAGCTTTACTAATTACAGAATTTGAGCACGATTGCGTTGGCTGTACTGATATTATTACTACATCCCTAAAGTGGGCGGAAAGGTACATTTGTATGGGAGGTACTATAAGGGGCGTCGCTAGACTTCAAATGTTTTCTCCAAAACTTTGTCCTGTTATAACATAACAAAATACAGAATTTGAGCACGATCGTGTCGAGTGTATTGATATTATTACCTTATTTCTAAAGTGGGCGCAGTGGAACATTTGTATGGGAGGTACCAGAAGGGGCGTGTCTAGACTTCCAGATTTTTTCTCCAAAACTTTATCCTGCTTAAACTTTACCAAATACAGAATTTGGTCACGATAGCGTTAGGTCTTTTAATAATATTAATCGATTTCTAAAGTGGGCGGTACCAGATGTGTATGGGATGTACCAGATGGGGCGTGGACAGACTTCCAATTTTTTTCTCCAAAACTTTATTCTGTTATAGCTTTACTAAAAAGAGAATTTGGGTACGATCACGTTTAATTTATTGATATTTTTTCACCATCTCTATAGTGGGCGGAAAGGTAGATTTGTATGGGAGGTACCAGAATGGGCGTGGCTAGGCCCTCAAAATTTTTTCCAAAATTTTATCCTGTTATAGCTTTACTAAATACAAAATTTGGGGACGATCCCGTGGGGTGTATTGATATTATTACTCGATTTCTAAAGTGGGCGGAATGATGTATTTGTATGGGAGGTACCAGAAGGGGCGGGGCCATGTAGCCCATTTGCAATACCGTAAGTAGTTTTGAGAAAATAATAACTCGTGCAAAATTTCAAAACATTTGGTTGCGTCTTTCGAAAGTTATCGTGCGAACCAGCCGGACAGACAGACAGACAGACAGACAGACAGACGGACATGGCTCAAACGACTTAAAAAGTCATGAATCGAATTTGGTTCAAAGAAACCTATTGTCTAAAGTCACTCCTTCTATGTGTTACACTTTTGGCTCGTATCAAATGATATATACCTTCATCCCTAAGGGTGATGGTATAAATAATGATTTCGACGAACAAAGAGTCCTCTCGATGGGGACGCAGCGTCAACGTTGAAAATTGTTGTTTTGAGGTAGTAGATGAGTTTACCTACCTCGGATCTTCCGTGAATAAGAAAAATAATGCCAGCCAAGAAATTAAGCGGAGAATAGTGCTAGCCAATAGATGTTTTTACGGACTTCGGCAGCACTTTAGTAATACCACCTTATCTCGGAATACTAAGAAACAGCTTTACCAGGTGCTAATCTTACCCGTTCTTTTGTATGCTGCCGAATCATGGGTGCTTACGACAACGGACATACAAAACCTGGGAGCATTCGAGAGAAAAGTACTCCGAAAAATTTATTAAACCTATATGTGTCGACGACGAGTTTCGCCATCGGATGGACCATGAGCTGTATGAGCTTTACCACGACATCGACGTAGCTAAAAGAGTCAGAATGCAACGACTGCGATGGCTGGGTCATGTCGCCAGGATGGATGTAAATGCTCCAGCGAGAAAGGTGTTTGAAGGCGAACCTGAAGAACGGCGCAGAGCAGGGAGACCCAAACTCCGTTGGAAGGACCAAGTGGTAGGCGACGTGCCACCATCTGGTAGGACTAACTGGAGAACACACGCACAAGACCGAAGCGTGTGGAATTCTTTAGTACTTCAGGCCTCAAACTTATGAACCATGTTTGTAAGTTGTAATGGGCCACTTAAGTAAAGTAAGTATAGTTTAACCAATCGGCTTTAAAATTTGTGTAAATACATATGGCAACAAAAAGTGGGCGGGATCGAATAAATATATTTGCTAGAAAAAATACAATTCCTTAATAGGACATGGGTAAGGATTTATTAAGAACTTGATCATTGAGCTCTTTGGGACACATAAAATAGTTGTCCGATTTTACTCAAATTTCCGTCTAGTATTTTTTACATCAAATGGCACATATATTTCGCCGCCGCCCTAATATACAGGTAAAACTATGGTTGTAATTTCGGTCATTTGTATTGAAGGGATCGGAACCGGCCGTGGCATAGGGGTTAGAACACGCGACTACCATGCGGAAGAGTCATCTACATTTTTCTTTCATTGCCGGCCACCTTGATGTTGTCGACAGCATCTTTAAAGTATAAGTGTCGAAATAATCGGCATGTCGAGTAAAAGCTTCTTAAACAGTGACGCTCGCATTCGCCGATAAACAAGTAGGTGCCGTTTGTTATGAATCTAAAAAGAAATCGTGTAAATTCACAACAGCGCGCGCGAAGAATCCCATTCCTCATTCATGGGGTGTAAAGCGAAATTAAGTTTTAAGTATAGGAGGTACCGGAAGGAGTATGACCCAGAGTTCGGTTTTCTAAGAGTTGAACTACAATTATAAGATAACTAAAGTGACTTAATTGAAATATTCTCGTCTTGTCCCCTTGGAAGTTTTAAGATGGGGCATTTTGTGTCGGAGGTACCAGAATAAATCGACGTATGCAGTCCATATTCAAATCTGAGTCAAACTTATATAAGTGTAGATTTCAGGCAAACTATGACTGAATTTAATGTACTTTGATTACCGTAACTCAATCATACCATAATTTTATTTGGAGAATATTAACACTGTTCAATTTTCATATGGATCAGTGAGGGTTTTGTTATACTTGGGGTCTAACACGTTTCCTTTGATAACTTTATATTGGAAAATATTAACACCGGTAAATTTTCATAAGGATCAGTCAGCCAGAAAGACGTTGCTAAATCGTCTTAAAACGCTGAAATATATTTGATCATTAGATACTTGGGGTCTAACTTACCTAAAACTTAATGTCTCTTTACACCCCATGAATGAGGAGCTAATACCAAGCTGTTATTGTCCATTAACACGCTTTCTATTTTACATTCATAACAAACGGCACCTCCTTGGTTATTGACGAATGTGAACGTCACTATTCGACACTATACTGCGAAGTTGCTATCTACAACATCGAGGGGGCCGGCAATGTAAGAAAAATGTAGATGACTAGATCCGGGAATCGAACCACGGACCTTGCGCATGGTGCGTGTTTTAACAACTATGCCACGACCAGTCCCGTCGCCTTTAATGCGTTACATTTTTTATATCCTCGTCCCTAAGGTTGATGGTATAAAAAGTATAACGCATTAAAAGAGATGAGACTAGTTAGACCCCAAGTATCGTAAGACCAAGTTCGTATAAGAAATTTTTACGATGATTGAGGCATATCCGTCTGTCTGGTCGGCTGGCTGTCGGGATGGTTGGCGTGCAGGAGTTAACTTTATTAATTCATATGAAAATTTATCAACATTAATATTTTCAAAAATTAAGTAATGCATTATAAATGGGCACCTATCTCCCACACAAAATGACCTTACTTACTTACTTAGCTGGTACTTCTTTCGGTCCCGGTGGATTATATACCGCACGTAGAAAATTATTATAGGCGCCTCGATCTTCTGCGCTTCTTCTCCAGGTAGTCTCACCAAGTTCTGTAAGCTCCTCTGTAACCTAGTCTTTCCAACGGAGCTTTCGTCGCCCTTTTCTGCGCCGTCCATCGAGTTCATTGTCGAAGACTTTTCGGGCTAGGGCACCTTATTCGCATATTCGTCCATGCGTACAACATGACCTAGCCACGGAGTATATTTCTCTCGAATATCGCCAGAACGGATTCATCCGCTTGTGTCATAACCCAAGATTCTTAACCATACATTAAGACAGGTAGAAGCAGTATCTGGTATAGCTGGAGTTTTGTTCGTCGAGAAAGGGCTATGTCATTGAATCGCTTGCTTAGTCCGTAGTAGCATATATTTGCAAACAGAATTCTTCCTCGGATTTCTAGGCTGACATTATTTGCTTTGTTGATGGCGGAGCATAGGTAGACAAAATTATCTACCACCTCGAAATTATACGTTCACGCAGTTTCCCAAACAAGTAGATTCTTTGATCGTCGAAACTAATAACTTTGTTTTGTCCTCGTTCACCGTTAGGTCCATTTTCGCTGATTCTTCTGTATACCTGAAAAGGCTGCAGTCACATCCCGCAGTTTTCGACCGATGATGTCAACGTCATTAGCGTACGCGAGTAGCATGTGGCTTTTGTTGGATATAGTGCCACACGTGTTTACTGCAGCTTTTCTCATTATCATCTCCATCACTATGTTGAAGAGATCACACGTCGCCTTGTTTTAGGCCTTGTCTGGTACAGAATGGCTCCGTAAGGTCCTTGCCAATCTTCACTGAAGACTTCGTGTCAGTCAGCGTCATTCCGCAAAGACGTATCAGCTTCGCTGGAATACCAAACTCGGCCATGGCTTCGAGTAATTTCTGCAGTATCATGCTGTCGAAGAAAATATGGTACGTGTCGATCTGTTTCTCTTGGGTATTTTGCAGGATTTGCCGAAGTGTAAATATCTGGTCAGTTGTTGATTTTCCAGGTCTAAAGCCACGCTGATAAGGCCCGATCAGGTTGGATAACACGGGCTTTAGTCTTTCACATAGCACACTCGACAGGACCTTATACGATCGGAGTACACACTCGGATCACCTTTATTCAGCACAGGACATAATACGCTTAAATTCCAATCGTCGGGCATACACTCTTTAAGCCAAACCGTGCGCAGGAGCTGGTGCATGCTCGTTATCAGCTCCTCGCCACCGGACTTGAAGAGCTCTGCCGGCAGACCGTCAGCACAGAAATAAAGTATGGAAATAAGTAAGCATGTAATTTTTGGGAAAATATAACGAATTTTATGCACTAAAACATGGAAATTATGCGCATATAATATGCACTTAAATTTCAAAAACACATAAAATATGCAATTAAAAAAATATTTTTATTAAATTTTTTTTTTCTTAAAAAAAAATAAAAAATTATATTTGGAGGAGGCGGACCCCAGGGTCTTTTATTCAAATTCTACACACGCGAAGGCATTTTTAATAAGATAATTTGATGCGACAGAATTCACTTCAATAAAATGACTTCCTTAATAAACTTGTAACCCCCTTGCTGACTTTACCATTTGGGCGCAGCTTAGATTAGAATAGAAGAACTTTTTGTTTGTTGAAATCCTCACAGAGCCAGGCAGTTGATGATTGGTTTTATCTATTGACTTTTGCAAAGATTTTTTTTGTCGCGCTATCGTCTTTCTAAATAAAAATCCCACAGTAAAATCTTTATACATAAAATTCTACTACGTGTGTTGTGACTGAACTCCTCCTAAACGGCTGGACCGATTTGCATACATTTTTTTATATGCGTTTGGAGGGCCCCCCCGTTGGTACAATTCGTTTACAATTCGGTCCAATTGGATAAAGAGGCGTGGCATCGCCCATGCAACTTGAAAATTAAAAGCGTTATATCTCATGAACTATCAGAGGTATGAAGATGAGATTTGATATACATATAGGTTGTTGGAGCAGTATTAATTACAGCTAGGGTGAAAGTGGGCAGTGCCACGCCCTCTTTTCTAAAATAGCTCTAACGACTTATCTAATAGACCGACTCATACCAAGTGGTACTGTTGAACTGTTGATAGTCCCTGGCTATATTTGGTTGTGATTGGATAAAGAGGCGTGGCACCGCCCATACAACTTTAAAATTCAAAGGGCTATATCTGATGAACTATCAGGGTTATCAAGATGAGATTTTGTATATATGTTGTTGAAGCAGAATATATTACTACCAGGAAGGAAGTGGGCGGTGCCACACCCCGTTTTACAAAATCGCTCTGACGGCTTTTCTAATATACCGATATATACGATAATTTCAGAAAGTGGTACTGTTGACCTGTTGATAGTCCCTGGCTGTACTTGGTTGTGATTGGATAAAGGAGCGTAGCACCACCCATACAACATGAAAAAAGGGCTATATCTCATGAACTATAAGGGGTATGAAGATGAGATTTGGTATATATGTTGTTGGAGCAGTATGAATTACAGTAAGGGTGGAAGTGGGCTGTGCTACACTCTTTTGAAATAAGTAGTTATAACTGTCAAAATTCCACAGTATGTTGCAGTTCGCCCAGAGATATGAATAGTTAGGTGGGCCAATTTTTTTATTCGCAAAAATCATAACCAAAATCGGAATCTACGATGGATTGTTAAAAAATTTCACCAATAAAATTTGTGTCTAAAATCAGTTTCTAGCTCGCGATGGAAAGCAGGAAGATTTCAGATAGGGTTTTTTATACCATCACCCTTAGGGATGAAGGTATATATCATTTGAAACGAGCCAAAAGTGTAACACATAGAAGGAGTGACTTTAGACAATAGGTTTCTTTGAACCAAATTCGATTCATGGCTTTTTAAGTCGTTTGAGCCATGTCCGTCTGTCTGTCCGGTGGCTGTCCGGCTGGTTCGCACGATAACTTTCGAAAGACGCAACCAAATGTTTTGAAATTTTGCACGAGTTATTATTATCTCAAAACTACTTACGGTATTGCAAGTAGCCCCGCCCCTTCTGGTACCTCCCATACAAATACATCATTCCGCCCACTTTAGAAATCGAGTAATAATATCAATACACCCTACGGGATCGTCCCCAAATTCAGTATTTAGTAAAGCTATAACAGGATAAAGTTTTGGAAAAAATTTTGAAAGCCTAGCCACGCCCATTCTGGTACCTCCCATACAAATCTACCTTTCCGCCCACTATAGAGATGGTGAAAAAATATCAGTAAATTAAACGTGATCGGAACCAAATTCTCTTTTTAGTAAAGCTATAACAGGATAAAGTTTGGAGAAAAAAATTGGAAGTCTGTCCACTCCCCATCTGGTACCTCCCATACACATCTGGTACCGCCCACTTTAGAAATCGATTAATATTATTAAAAGACCTAACACTATCGTGACCAAATTCTGTATTTGGTAAAGTTTAAGCAGGATAAAGATTTGGAGAAAAAATCTGGAAGTCTAGACACGCCCCTTCTGGTACCTCCCATACAAATGTTCCACTGCGCCCACTTTAGAAATAAGGTAATAATATCAATACCCTCGACACGATCGTGCTCAAATTCTGTATTTTGTTATGTTATAACAGGACAAAGTTTTGGAGAAAAAATTAAAAGTCTAGCGACGCCCCTTATAGTACCTCCCATACAAATGTACCTTTCCGCCCACTTTAGGGATGTAGTAATAATATCAGTACAGCCAACTCAATCGTGCTCAAATTCTGTAATTAGTAAAGCTATAACAGGATAAAGTTATGGAGAATAAATCTGGAAGCCTAACCACCCCCCTTCTCGTACCTCCCATACAAATGTACCACTCCGCCCACTTTCGAAATCGAGTAATAATATCAATATAATAGAAAATTATTTATTTTACTGAGGGTAAGGGTAAATGTAAGTCGGGCTGCCGGACTGAAACTTTCTAACTGATTTTAATTACAAATCGGTTAATTTCAATAACACAAGACTTAAACAATATATTATATTGGGTGATGGTATTTATCAGTCAGTTTAACTGACTGAAATTTCTGTACTGGTTTTTGTTTTTAAATGACCACAAACCGAAAACTTCTGCGTAAAACTGACTTCCCAACAAACTAAATGAAGTATTACAGAAGCAAATCTATGTATTGGTTAAAAAGTTATGGCCTCAGAGTGTTGGCATACAGAAAACAATGTCAAAAATATACCATTCTCTTCTTCTTGGTCTTCAAGCATCGGAATATAAGGTAAAAATTAGAGCCGGGGCCCATAGGTCTGAAGGTTTCAATAGTTGCTCATTGTTAAAAAATATGTCTAACTGAAATCTACATGCTTCGCAGCGCGTACTAAGAATTGATTTTATACATATTGTTTCTTAGTGAAATTTTCTAAGAATTCATCGTAGATTCCGATATTGGTATACGATTACCACGTTTTTTTCGACGCGAAAAAATTGATGCCCCCTTATGAACAGGCGATTTGGAACTTAATAAGTAAAAAGTGCCGAGGCTCTGCCCACGCACTTCAATATTTAACTTTTTAACTGTATCAAATAATGATCCGTACACCAGGCAATTAAGGACACATGGTAGCTGCGCAGACTAAAACAGTGATTTGTTTTCAATTTACTTTACAGATATGTATTTTCAATTTACTTTTCAGGAGAGCGAATCGGTAATAAATCCTTTAGATAAAATGCGCGTTCTGTTCGCCAAACTTATGGAGCCCTTTGTGAAGTTTAGGGTGCATATAATCATTCATCTGAGCAGCTAATAGAAGCCATCGATGCTGTAGACGTAAGTGTGACAGGGGAATCGAATTTATCGAACCGACGCCTTTCTCAGCAACTCGGTCTCTGCAAATGCTGAGGAAAGATCTTGGTCTACATTCATATAAAATCCAACTGGTAGAAGAACTAGAGCAAGTGGACGATCCATATATTTTTTTTATTTATCATGTCATTGCACATTATTTGAAGGAGAAATGGTTCCAATACGACGGCGTAATATGTGTGAGATCATAACTTTGTTAAGCCAAACGTTGGTGACCGAATTATCTCAAAAAATGGTAATACGAGTTCAATATATAGAGAGTATTCGGGAATATTTTTGGTCCGTATGAGAAGAAGACATGGCCAAGGAGGTTTTTATGGCTAAAAGCATGAAGCTTCAAGCGAAATTTTCATTTGCGGTCAATAGGAGGAGAAGGCATAACAAAAGTGAATTTTACGCCCAAAGACATAGTTAGTATACAGACGGTTCCTCCTACTACAGATAAATATAAAAATTTATTAAATTTACGTTAAGTGTATCAAATGATACATCAAATTCGGTAAAAAAAAATCAAATAGTATAAAAATTTAATTTTGATGTTTAGAAGAATTTCTGTTTCCGATTTGTGAAAGAAGTGTTTTTTCTCCCTATATACAGACAAAACTTAATCTACATGTCGAAACTATAGATATGTTTTTGATCATTTCAATATCATTTTTAGAATTTAAAACAATAAAACTTAATTAGTTAATTTCCATGTTAAGGAGATACTTGAAATTAGTTACATAAGTTAATAAACTCAAAAAATTATTGTCGAGCTTAAGTACCGTTTTAAAGTACTTTGTAGACCTAAATATGAAATGTATTACAAGTTAATATGCAATAGGGAAACATTACCGGGCCCACTAGTTTGCTTCCTATATTCCCTGGATGTATAAATTTTGTAATATTTTTTTGTAATTCAGATGAACTTTCACCCAAAGATGTAACACAAAAAAGCATTTTACTTATTAAAGTGGTTATTAATCAAAAAAGCGAAATTATCCATCAACAACATGCATTTATTGTTAAGTTTTTGAAAATATGCGCATAAAAAGCACGTATTGAATCATATTAAAGGAAAATTCATGTTTCGTAAAGATAACTTAACCGTTTCTATTTAAACATGTCCTGAAAATATATTCATTTACATAAGATTCCTGGCCCTAATGATAATAATAATAAGCATCAGTGTAATTTATAGAACGCTTGCAAATAACTAAAATTATTCACAAATACAAATTCCAATAACATTAAATTTTGTATATCTCCTCAATTGCAACTATGTGTGATGTCATAGATAAGTATATACATAGGTACTTATATGTATTTGGTATAGTATGCAATTTACCAATAAATGATACAACATACATATATTTAAACACTCGCTACGGCTTTTAACTACCCAAGAGATAAACACCGTTTCTCAAATCTATACGCACAAATGAACACAGCTACAGAGGATCATGAACTTACGTATTTGAAGTAAACCACATAATCTTACGCACACAGCCTTTCAATGTGGTTAAGTTCCGATAAAACATGCTGACTGGGCCGGTTTCCATTATAATGTACGACAAGTGTGTATGCATGAGGAAAACATCCGACAAACACAAATATGTCCAAATATGTTTGGGGTGTTCATATTTACTTAAAGACGTTCAAACAATTATATGGTCTTACTTATGTGAGGGATAACACCGATGTTACTGTTTGGTGTCATATCGTCACTTACATGACAAGATGAACAATAGTAATTATTTTTCTAAATTGGCTTTAGGTCATTCATAAATTTATTTTGTGTTTCTATCTTTTCTGAAAGTAGAACTGTGGTAGTTCGACATTAGTCTTGTTCAAATTTGGATTTTTATATATTTTTACAAAAATGTACAGGTTTTTAAACAACAATCTTTTGAAATTGCTATAAAATGTCCATAGATACGTTTTCGGTACACTTGAGGTACAAAGGATTATCATCCCTGGTACATGCACATACTCAATAAACTATATTCTGTGGCAGCTCGACAGCAGTGGCAGTGACAGTGGATGAGAATCTGGAAGTGGCAACTGCCAATAGCTAATGCAACCATCAATTGGTTGGTGGTATTTTTAACCTTTAAGTATAATCACGAGTGCTGAACAAGTACCACATACGATAACAGTTTGAAGGGAAACCAATTCCAAATGGTTGAAAACGGGGGGATAAAGCTCAAATACGAGCAAGGACGACCATGACGACGACGCCGACAACGCCACATAAGTAGAGAATAGCGTAAATTGTTTTAGATGAGAGACACAAGAAAAACGAGACTGTTAAATAACAGTATAGCATCACACTCATTTATATGTGCCTATCGGACATAGCTGCAGGCATATAAACCTAAATATAAATATGAACCACTCTAACAAACGTGTATGTCAGAAAGTACCACATACATGAGTGTGTGTAATGTGGAAGCATTGTACTGAGATAAGCGTGTAACATTATTTGACCCACTTAGCAAATTAAGTGTAAAAACCTCTTAAATAGAAATATTCTGGCAAGCAAAATTATACAACCACTATGTATCACAATCCTGCGAAAATAGGAAAGATAAAGCATGAAACGCACTCAGCAATGACAAGACAAGCAATAGGCTTCAATGTTTTGTTAAGATTTTAGGATTATTGTGAGTTGGAAAGTTTGTGGAGACAGAGATGTACTCGTATGCACATGACAAATATTTAATGGTGATTAACAGCAACGATCTATTGTTATATGCGTTGTTTTACCACGCTAGAGTTTTGGTATATACACTGTGTTAATTTTTTCACAAAGGCCGTACAATAGGGTGAATCGTTTTTATTTGAAAGGCTCATGTGTGTCATTTAGTGTGATATAACCGTCGGTCAAGGGAGCCGAGTGTTTGAATTTTCAATGACTCTGCCGCGTAGTTTCACCTAATTTACAGCGATATCCTGGGTTATGTTGACTTGAAGAGTCGATTGCGGCTTAAAGGAATATACCTGCCTTCACTGCGTGACATGAAGCTTTGGCAAAAATTACCTAATCGGATGTGCCCAAACAGTTGTTGTTACTAGTCATGAATCCAGTTTACACCAGTAAGAAAGTTTCAGTCGGGCAACCCGACTTACATATACCCCCACCCTCAGTTAAACAAAAAATTTCTTTTATATTAATACTATTACTCGGTTTTTAAACTTCCTCGATTTATTGACTTCCAGATTTTTTCTCCAAAACTTTATCCTGTTATAGCATTACTAAATACAGAATTTGGGCACGATGAAGTAATAATATCAATACATATTATTACTTCATCTCTAAAGTGGGCGTCGCTAGACTTCCAATTTTTTCTCCAAATCTTTATCGTGTTATAACTTAACAAAATACAGAATTTGGCACAATCATGTCGAGTGTATTGATATTATTACTCCATCTCTAAAGTGGGCGGAGTGGTACATTTGTATGGAAGGTACCACTAGACTTTCAGATTTTTTCTCCTAAACTTTATCCTGCTTGAACTTTACTAACTTTTAAAAGTCATGAATTGAATTTGGTTTAAAGAAACCTAGGGTCTAAAGTGACTCCTTCTATGTGTTACACCTTTGGGTCGTATCAAATGATATATACCCTCTTCCCTGAGGGTGATGGTATAAAAATTCATCTTTCGGAGTTCCATAGGGATCTGTATTGTATAGCATATTTGTCAACAATATTTTTTATAGTTAGCAAGCATTTGAAGCAGCATACAACGTCCGATTGATTACGTGTTCCCCGGGCAATGCCGCGCCCATGATAATGCCGTGAGAAGATGCAATGTTGAGTAACCTTAATGGCATGCTATAATCGATGCATCTTAGACAGTAGGTAACATAAGTTACTAAAGCTTAACACAAAAGCTCTCCTCCTAGTGGTTTTGGCAGCCTCAAAAATCCGTGACGAGCCAGAGCGAGATACATGTGCCAATCTCCCGCCTTAAAAACAACAAAGCTGCTGAAGCCGATGGTCTCCCTGCTGAATTGTTTAAGGCTGGCTGGATTAGGATCATGCAACAACTCATGAAGAACATCTGGCAAGAGGAGAGCATGCCCGGGGATTGGAGTCTCAGTCTGTTATGTCCCATATACAAGAAAAGAGATAGTAGTGAATGTAACAACTACCGCGGAATAAGCCTAATACCAATTGCGTACAAGGTCCTTCCAAGCATATTGTGTAATGGTCTAAAGCCAATTGTAGAAAAACTAATTTGACCATATCAGTGCGGCTTTAGACCTGGCAAATCTACGACAGATCAAATATTCACCTTACGACAAATCCTGGAAAAAAACCCAAAAAAGCTGATCGACACCTACCACCTCTTTGGCGACTACAAAGCTGCCTTCGACTCTCCGATAAGGAAATGGCTTTATGAGGCCATGTCTTAGTTTAGTATTCCTGCAAAGCTGATACGAATTTGCAGATGTACCTTGGACAACACCAAATCCTCGGTTAAGATTGGTAAAGACCAGTCTGAACCATTCAACACGGAAAGAGGTCTCAGACAGGGCGATAGCCTGTCCTGTACACTATTTAATATAGTTATGGAGAAGGTGATGAGAAAGGCTGGTGTCAACATGTCTGGCACCATATTCCACAAAAGCCAGATGCCACTAGCCTACGCCTATGATATATATATCATTGGCCGAAATCTGCGGGACGTTACTGCAGTCTTCTCATCACTAGAAAAGGAGTCGGCAAAAATGGGTTTATACGTCGACGAGGAAAAAATACAAATAATAATTTCGACGAACAAAATGTCCTCTCGATGGGGACGCACCGTGAACGTTGACAATTACTATTTTGAGGTAGTAGATGAATGTACCAACATCGGATCTTCCGTCAATTAGAAAAATAAGAATAGTGTTCGTCAAAAGATATTTTTACGGAC
Organism: Muscina levida; assembly: GCA_964034835.1. Lineage (NCBI taxonomy): Eukaryota > Metazoa > Arthropoda > Insecta > Diptera > Muscidae > Muscina > Muscina levida. Next base: position 98,859,961 of record OZ035880.1, read on the forward strand.
TTAGGCAGCACTTCAGTAACACCACCTTATCTCGGAATACTAAGAAACAGCTTTACCAGGTGCTTATCTTACCCGTTCTGTTGTATGCTGCCAAATCATGGGTGCTTACTACAACGGACATACAAAACCTGGGAGTATTCGAGAGAAAAGTACTCCGAAAAATATATGGACCTCTCTGTGTCGACGGCGAGTTTCGCCATCGGGTGAACCATGAGCTGTATGAGCTTAACCACGACATCGACGTAGCTAAAAGAGTCAGTATCCAACGACTTCGTTGGCTGGGATATGTTGTCAGGATGGATGTAAATGCTCCAGCGAGAAATGTGTTTGAAGGCGAACCTGAAGGACGGCGCAGAGTAGGGAGATTCTAGCGCCGTTGGAAGGACCAAGTGGTAGGCGACATGCTATCATCTGGTAGGACTAACTGGAGAACACACGCAGAAGACCGAAGCGTGTGTAATTCTTTAATACTTCGATATGCGATTATAATGCGAAAGGATGCATTAAGCACACAGCTGTTAGCGTATGCCTTTGATATAGATATCATTGGCCGTGGATTGCGGGGTATTACTGCGGCTTTTTTAAGCTTTGAAAAGCAGAGGGAAGACGTAAGTCTGGTAATAAATTTAAACAATGCTCGTGTGGAATCCCGCGTGAACTTTGGCAACTATAACTTTGTCTACCTTGGTTTCGCCATAAACAAAAATAATAATATCCGCCTGGAAATCAAGCGACGAGTATTAATCTCAATCCACTGCTACCATGCGCTAAGCAAGCGATTTAGTGATAAAGCCCACTATTGACGAACAAAGATCCGGCTCTACTAGACACTGATTCTACCTTTCTTGCTCTACAGCGCAGAATCCTGGCTAATGACACAAGCGGTTCAGTCTATTCTGCTGATCTGTGTACAAGCCCATTAACAGCCATCTACATTTCTTTAATCGGCGGTCCCATCGATTTTGTCGACAGCAAACATCGTAGTTAGTCGAGTATATCTACATGTTCCGTTATGTGACTCGAAAAGCTCTCCAATTCAGGGGATGTGAAGGGAAAATAAGTTAAGCTTATGTTAGATTAGTAAGATTTTGTAGCTGAAAAATAGTTTTATAATCACAGAATCTTTTATGACATGTTAAACTAGGTCTTTAAGTAAATGGGCTATACGTGTTTCATATAGAATAAAATGATGTCCTTATATCTAACAATAAACTGCCTTTCAACAAACAGACAAAATAATAAACACTAACACCCGCTAAGTATTAAAGAAAATGTAGTAGAACTACGAAACTGTAGGTTTAGAGGCATTGATTGTTCCCCGTTAGTTGTAACGAGCATTCAACGATAACGTTTGTCCGCTCATCTTAAGGACAGTAATGCTTCTGGATTTAACACTCTGTTAAGTGGAATTTTATTGCCATCAGTGTGAAGTTAACACTCCTATTGTCTTTCCAGAGTAATCACATAAGCATGTTTCCTATCCATACAAATGTATGTATGTTAGTATTTGTATCTGTATAATTAGTTTTTTATGTTGGCTTGCAAGTGAAACCTCCTACTCTGGCTTCTTTTCTATCCTTATTCTCTACATTTTGCTTTTATACAGCTTTTGTTTTCCTATATTTGAAAGATAAATCACAAAAGAACATAAATATTATCACCATTTAGTTGCATTGCTTCTATCAACTTTGGCCTGAGTTACAGTATTGGGACTTTTGAGTGGTATGGCTTTAAAGTGAAGCAAAAGACTGTTAGAAGAAATTTAAAGGGTGTTCTGCTGATAGGGAAAACTTATATGATGATTTTGATTCATGGTTATATTACATAGAGTTTTTTTGGGGATTAGACTGCTCTTTCCTTATGAGTTTAGATGCGCTGAATATGAATATAAAGTCCGTTTTATTCCAGCACCAAAGGTTAGGGTATTTTAAGGTTATGTCAAAAAACTGACGTGATTAGGGTAAACAGATTTCAGATTCGGTTTCACCGACCCCAAAAATATAAAGCAGTCATGGTCTAATCACGAGCTCAGTCGGAATCAGTCTGTTATTCCCAATCACGTCAGGTTTTGGACATACTTACTTAGTTATGCGGCCAATTACAACCAACGAATGTGGTTTAAAAATTAGAGGCCTGAAGTATTAAAGAGTTCCACACGCTTTGGTCTTCTGCGTGCGTTTCCCAGTTACTCCTACCAGATGGTGGCACATCGGCAACCACTTGGTCCTTCCAACGATGTTTGGGTCTCCCTGCTTTGCGACGTCCTTCAGGTTCGCCTTTCTCGCTGGAGCATTTACATCCATCGTGGCAACATGTCCCAGACATCGTAGTCGTTGGATTCTGACTCTTTTAGCTACGTCGATGTCGTGATAAAGCTCATACAGCTCACGCTTCATAAAATCAAGCAAACAAACCAATACATTGGCAGTATACTGTAAATATTCAAGCATGGGATGCGGTAATATAGGTGGAATATATCTTCTACCGATGTGTTAAAGAAGCTGATAGTTATTTCCTTTTTCTACTACATCACACTGTCTCGCCCACACACACACACACATGCACTTATATGTTCTTCCATATGGCGTGTCAGTGTTAATGTTTCTGGTTGGTGATGGTAACGATGATAATGATGCTGACGCAGATGTTGGTGATGAAGTGGGTATGCGTATTGGTGTTGGTACCGCTTAGCATTCTAATTCGTTTTTTTACAATTGTCATTTGTTTGTGCCTTCTTCTTCTTCCCAGAATCTCGCTGTCTTTCCATAGTCTACGTATCTGGAAGTGTATCTTATATCATTCTTTTCAGTTGCCATTGATATTTTCGAGTACACGTATTTGCGTTTAGATAAGTGTGTGTTTGTGTCAAACTCACAACGACATTTTCTACTCGTTTATATGTACTTGTATAACTAAACAAAAACAAACACATCTGTTTCAACAAGCGCTTATGTTACTTGTTAAGGATGTGGTGCTGTTTGTGTTTTTGTCGGCGACAATGATCACATGTGATTGGATTTTTTAATTTCCGTTTTCATTTAGAAAACTCTTATTAAATTAATACCATTTAATTTGATTTGGTTTGTCTCGATGACAATTCTTTGATATTTAAAATATTCATGGTATATTTAGAAAAAGGATCTCATTAGATATGTAAATAACGGATGTTAGAAATGAGAAAAATACACATGCTGGCTTTATGAACTGTAAGTGTCACATTTGAGGGCTAACATGTACATATTATATGGCAGATGTATATATGCCTGTGCAGAATATCGTAATATTTCAAGAATAAATTTAAATTACCTTTAAATATTTGAATGTTTAGCTGTTATTACATAGAACATACAGTCATAAGGTAACTACGACTTCATCCCATCCCTTCAGAAGAAAGTAGTGCTGCAGAAGTACTCTTCCAGTATCCCCAAAGCGATACCGACTAGTCGCTCTTCATTTCCCCGTTAATGCTTTCAAGTGACGATTTTAACATTGGGCTGTCATACGAAAACCACTACTCGATATTTTAGCATTTGCGACTACTCTAACAGTACTTGCCACCAGTCTATAAATCGTATCTGTTGCGACTACTGGCCTTTATTCCAGTATAGCACCACTCATTAGGCATCAATGCCTCTACCTTCTTCTGCAGGGATATCATCAATTTCACAATTACTTTACCAGAATAAACAAATATACTAGTAATTACACAGTGTTATAGTCAATATGGTGGGTGAGAAATTCAAAGTCCGATTAAAGGTGAAGATTGAAATAAGAAATTATTAATTTTTTTAAAAAAAAAAAGAAAAACACCACAAGTTTGTTCTTATTGTTTTGGAAATTTGTATTAAGGCATGAATTTACCACATAGATCAATTTCGAAATTAACAAAATGTTTATGTGTTTGTTTACGAAAAAACCGTTTGATTTGGTAGCTACATCGGGCAGTGGCTATTAAGGGAAGAATAACCTGCATTCTGCGTACGCGAGTACGATTTTTTACTTTAGCGCAATGGACATTTTACGCTTATCACAATTTACGGCATAGAAATGCAAAAATACAGAACATTTTACAAAACTCCTGTCAATCTGTCATTAAGTACTTCCGCACCAGGTTATAGCAGTGTCAAAAAACTCAAGGATCACATATGGGCAAGGCCACCGTCAGTAACGTCACGTTCGTACACATATTTTGGTAAATATCTTTACTAAATACTATTATTTCTTCCAACTTGAGAGCGGCAAATGAAATAACTCGTCATAACTGTTGTTTCATACACAGACAATTTTGCTGTATCTCGTTTTGTTGAGAAGTTATGACCATTTTAAGCCGTCAGTAAAGTCACCGGATTTTGGAAGTGTGTTTTTCTCTTGGGTTAATAGAGGGACCCTAAACGACCAAAAAAATCATCGTAGAGGAGTTTTAAGATGCAACCTGGGGAGAAATAAAGACTAAACCAGTTAAAAATAAATTGTAGTAAATCCGGCTCGACCTTTAGAGCTGATTTTTGTATGATAGAGTGTTAGTTAATAAAATTATCTCTTCAATAATGTGTATAGCTTGAGGGTTGAAATTGGTTTTTGATCACTGTTGAATCATTAAAATTAAAATTTGTAATTTCTCCCTACTTTTCAGTTTTAGCGGCTATTTAGTACGAAAAACGTCGAATTAATTTCTGTCTTTGTGATACAAATTTTGTGTGAGTACTTTGAACTAAAGCCAGGACACTGTGTAAAATAAAAACACATTATTATTGGAAAAAACAAAAGTCTTTATTAATTCAGTCTTGTTAATTTATGCAAAATTCAAGCATCAATTCACTTGAAGTTTTTTTTTAACATAAATAAACATAAAATATGACAAAAAAGAAAAGAAATGTTAATTGTATCCCTGCTGAGATGTAGCATGTAGCGTTTACGAAAATTGTGGCCGTATCTAAAATGGTGTTTATTTTCTAAACTCTTCTTCAGCAGCTTCCGCAACTAATATTTGCGATTGTGTATATTGGAACGCCTCAACGAATTCCCATGCACTGTTTATTATGCAGTGACGAGCTTTTTCCTTTTGTACTCGTCGTATTTGTTGGTTTCTTTTAGCTTTTTAACATAACGCTTGTCTCTTTTTGCACCAGGAATCGGAGTCTAGCAATTAAATACCAAATTGTTAAGCAAAAAAGTAAAAAAAATAAAATTAAAATATTACGTCAGTAACGTCACACAATCTGTTTTTGCAAAAATACCCTGCTATGTGCTAATAAGGCTTCATTTAAGCATTGATTATGAAAGTACTTCAAAAGTACTCAAAAAAATCAGCTCATCCAACCTCTTTGCAAATTAGTTAATGCATAAAAAAACATTTTATAAAAATTTGTCAGTAACGTCACCATTTATTTGCGGCTGATTACTTTAAGCCTTAATTGGTCCAAAACCCAAGCTTTGTACACAAATTTGCTTGCTAATCAATAGTTTGATTTGAATTCTATCCAAAGAAAGTAAACATCTGTCTAAAGTATAACAATAAGAACAAAATTTACCTTTTTCGCCGACATTGGTATATTTTCCAAATACACCTTGCATGTGCCACTTATGAAAAGGATGTAAAATATCAAAGCAGACACAAATTTTGCACTGGCATACATTGCTGGCATATTCTATACATATTAGACATTTGAAATATAAAAAAAATTTTGGACCTTGTGACAAGAAAAAAAAAATCTATGTGGTTTCATTTTTCGTGGCCTTGCCCATATGGATGATGTAGTATTTAACCATTTTATGGCAAACGCGGTAACTATTCAAAGTCGACTCTTCAACGTTTGGTGGCCATATACTCTAATTTTAGCAGACTTTAACATGGCGAACTTTTCTTCGGGACTTGAGACTGCATCCTTACAATATCCACATGGCCCAATAGCTCAAAGTTAAATAGCATACAACGCTGTTTGTTCTCTGAGTATGCTTCGTCCAGAAAAATAATGAAACGGTAAAATATCAAATTTTGAAGATCGGATTCTGACACCGAGATGGTCCGACATTTAGGAAGGCGAATTAAGCATTCAACTAACATACTTTCTGCTTCCACCACCACATTTACAGCTTTCTCACATTATCTTAAACTGGGGAGCAGAGGGCCCATATAAGAAAATGTATTATTTTTTTTTCGCACCCCCCGCATTTTCTAATAGGTTGGACATAATACTTACTTACTTACTTTCCCTTTACACGCCATGAATGAGGTATGGGAAAGCTTCTCACGTTGTTGCGAATTAACTCGCTTTCTATTTTTACATTCATACTTGAGAAGCTTCTACTAGACATGCCGATTGACTTGACACTTATACTGCGAAATTGCTGTAGACAACATCGAGGGGGCCGGAAATTAAAGAAAAAAATTTAGATGACTGGAGGTGGGAATCGAACCCGGGATCTCCCGTATGGTAGTCGTGTGTTCTAACCACTATGCCACGGTCAGTTTGGTTACAGGCGTTTTAAGAATAAGAATTACAATTCCTTAAATCTGTCCATATAACGTTTCCCTACATAAGTTTCACAATTTCACTTTTCTATTCATCAAATGATTTTGATCTGGGTTAATTTTGTAGCAGTTACAATAAAACTGCTGTGCTCCGTGGCGTATCATTTACGTATCATTTTTCAGGGGTGAACCAAACAAATATCAGACGATAGCATTTGACCTCAGTAACAAAACCCTAAACTCCATTTTGCTCCACTACGTCACAATTTTTTTTTACAGTGGTTTAAAATTTGATTTTTTTTTGGTCAAAAGTCGAATCCAAGAATATGAAAAATTATCTGTAAAAATACGTTTGGTGTATTTCATGTCTTCGGAGACCTATATTAAAACCATCAGGGGAATATTTTCTCGGAACATTTTAACCCTCTAGCTCCCACCTGTATGGGACATTTTTGGCCCCATTTTGAAAAAGTCAACTTTTGACGGAGGTCAAGGATTAGAATCATCGATAGAAATATTCTCCGGAAAATTTCACTAAGAGTCACCAAAGACAAATAACCTCTACGAGTCAAAGGTTCCAAAATAAAATCAAAATGAAATGTTAAAATGTCTGTATTTGAGCAAACAGTGCAACGCACTTTTTCGGGAGTGAATTAAACCAATATCAAACGATAGCATTTGACCTCAGTAATAAAACCTTAAACTCCATTTTGCTGAACTACGTCACAATTTTTGTATACAGTGGGTTAAAGTTAGATTTTTTTAGACAAAGGTCAAATAAAAGAAAATAAAAAATCATGTGTAAAAATAGATTTGGGATAGTTCATGTCTTCGGAGACCTACATTAAAATTTTTCGGGGAATATCAAATCCTTTGCTCATCATAGAACCAACCCGATCTATGCCCTTGCTTAACAACTTACCATCTTATATTCGTTATTTCCTTCTTTTTCCCTCCTAATACCCTGTTGCGACAGTGAATCAAGCGATCTCTGTTGTGTTAGTGGCATACCTCAGTGATTATACCGCTTGTTCCCCAATGTAAACTTGCCAAAAAAGTAAAATTATTGGATTTCGCAAACTTTTTGCTTTACATAAAGTTGTCAGTCACTCAAATACACACATTATCATGCAAATACCTACTTGAAGTATCTTGTTTAAAAAAAAGTGCCTCCATGACAGCAGCCGGTATCAAAAGTGACTTATTCGTTATCATTTTGAAAGCGGAAATTGTGCGAAAGACAACAATAAAATTGGTATAGTTCTATAGGAATAAAGCAACGTATATGCCTTCGAATTTACATATTTGTATCTTTTATCTTAATGTCTAACACAAATAAAATGCAAATTTCATTTCTGTCTGTTTAGAAGTGGAAGGTATTACAAGTGCTAAACGGTGTTGACAAAAAGTCAATAATAATACCCTTTAAAGACCCTGAATACACACGTATGCCAAAGGACAAACACATATGTTCGTGTGCGATAATTTGACAAGCTTATCTACATATCATACACACACACACACACACAAATAAAAGGCATTGGAGTACGTATGCGGACATAGCCCATGTCTATCGTTTTGCATAAGGGTGAAGGGGAAATCTGCTATTTAAAAAGGTATATTTACACTTGTATTACCTTTCACTAGGAAAACACGAAAAATTATTACGCGTTGATGCAGATTAGTTAATTTGTATTCCCTATTCAGCAGTTTTAGCTTTGACCTCAGCAAAGTAAATCCTTAGAAAAAAATAGGTTTGCGACAAAAATACCTCACCTTAGTTTTGTCATCGGATAGCTGACAGCTCTCAATTTCGTTGCATTGAATTGCAGCAACAATAATTATTACCTGTATTTTATGATATTTAAGTAAAGATATAGTGTTATTATAATTCTTGAAATAAATTATGTAGTTTTTAAATCTGGGGACTTCAAGAACTAGGACAACTGTTTTGAAATATGGGTATTTCCTGGCGTTGCGGACGCAAGATTTTTTTTCTTATTTTGTACTTTTCTGGAAAAGTTGAAATATTTTGAAGATTATGTTCATATTAAAAAATATAGATTTTGGACAATACTATAATGTTCTTTTATTTTTTTTTATTTATTTATTCATTTATTAATCAACTAACGCCCTTAAGGACAACATGTTGATAGAGTTATTAAACAAAAGATTTGTATAATTAAGTTATAAAACAATTAATTAATTAAGTAACAAAAGAAAAAGAAAAAAACTTAAAACTAAAACTAACTCTTACGCACAATCTTTTTTTATTTGATCAATCAACTACAAAATTATTTAAAAGTATTAATTATCACGGGTGAAAAAGGATAATTGTCAATGATGAGACATGAAACATTAACGATTAACGAGCGTTTTCCAAGGAAGCGAAGTAGTTAAGCAAAATACGTTTAAGAGTGAATGGCAGTGCAGAAAAGTTCTTAAGATTATGTGGCAAAGTATTCCATAACCTCGCTGCACGTACTGAAAATGATCGTTCCAGTACTACGTGAGAAAACGGCTCTAAGCGAATTTGAGTATTTCTGCTGGAATGTAGGAAATTTATATTATTAAAAAGATATGGAAGACTATACTTTACTACACTAAATAAAAAGTAAAGACATTTAAGGTGCAAAAAATTTTCGAAGGAACAACCCAAGAGCTGCAAAGAGTACAAATCATAGTCATTACGAGAGCGACGGCCATAAACAAATTATAAAATTCCATGAAAACAAGTATTAAGCTTACGTAAGTTCGCTAAACAGGTTCCGGTATAAACCTCTAACCCATACATTATATGAGGCATAAGTAATGCATGGGCTAATTTGTATCTTACATTAGTGGGTAATATGACGTCAAGACTATACAGGCGCCGTAACGTCATATTAACCCTTGAGCAGGCACGTGCGATGTGGTCAGTAAAATTCAGTTCACAATCTATTTCAAAACCTAAGCAAGACACGGAATCAGAATAAAATACAGTGTTGTTTTGAACCCTAATAGACGATACCGACGATTGTGCACGCCCACAACGAAACAAAGTACATTAAGTCTTACTAACATTGATACTGATATTATTATAAGAGCTCCAATTGCAAATTCGGCCGATGTCAGAATCCAAATCTCTAACACATTCCGCAACTGACCCAGTATGACTAGATGCAAATAACTGAATATCATCAGCATAAATACCTAGTTTGGAATTCAGAACACATTCTCGAAGATCATTTACATATAACATAAACAGTATTGGACCCAAAATGGAACCCTGGGGAACACCGAAATATACGACACGAGTAGTGGACATACTGTTATTAGAAACAATGTACTGAAATCGACTAGAAAGAAACAAACGAATTAACATACAAGATAAGTAAGAGAAACGAAATTGAGAAAATAATTTATTAAGCAGTATATTGTGATCAACAGAGTTAAAGGCCTTACTTAAGTCTAATATTGCTAAAATACAAGGCTGCCTAGAGTCCACACAACGTCTAATCTCATCAGTCTGGTGAAGTATAAGTGAAGTTGTATTATGATGTTTTCGAAAAAAAGATTGACAATGATCTATTAACGAATCCGAATCCAAGTGGGAAAATATTTGATCCTTAAGTATAATCTCGAAGACTTTTGAGAAAGCTGGAAGAACAGAAATGGGTCTAAAATCTGAGCACAAAGATCCGGTGGTTCCCTTTTTTTGAAGCGGAAAAACTTTCGCAATCTTCCAGTCTAAGGGAAAATTACCAGTCATAAAAATAGTATTAAAGAAGTGAAGAAGATGTGAGCAAATAAAAGGATAGACTAATCTAATAAACTTAATTGCTATCTTATCAGCACCAATAGCATTGGACTTAATTTTACATATTGCATAGTAAAGCTCATTTTCATCGATGCTTCGAAAACTGAGTGTTATCACGATCTACATTATCTAAATTATCAAAACTAGACACAGAGGGGGACGACGCGGAAGTAAAATAATCATTCAAATCGTCAGGGTCAATATCACAGCTGTATTTATCACATCTGGTGGCACCAAAGTGCTTCATGCGAGACCAAAAATCACGCGGAGAATTAATTCCTGAAAACAGACGAACGCCTTCTACTCTTTTAGCCCTTCTTATAATGTTTCGAGCTATAGCCCTGTAATGCTTGTATATAACTTTATTCCTGTAAGTCTTATTTTCCGTGTAGGCCCTTTATGCAAGATCCCTATTATAAATGGAAACTTTTTCTTTCGGGGTAAACGAGAAACGGCCATTGGTATTAACAGGCCTAATTTTTTCAGGTACAAAACGGTCAAAAAGATAAAGTCCATTTAAAAAAGATAATTGTATATTTGTATCATTGGATGTATATAATGACTAAAAATCCCTTAAGAACAAATCTTCAGTTAAAGCATTCATATCTATAGAATCGAAATCCCTATATGTCACATATTGAACTAACAAAAAGGCGTGATACGAATTAACATCAGGGAAATAAAACTGATTACTCTTAATGATAGAGTTGCTATAAGTGACTAGGCAATAATCAATCAAAGAACTTGATTCGTGGTTTGAATTATAGTGTGTAGGTCTATTATTGTGAAGCACTAACAGATTACACCGTGTTAGCATGCGACGTAAGGTAGTGTAATTACGAGCAACGAGAATATCGTAATTAAAATCACCCAGAAGAACGACATGTTCATATCTAGTGATAATGTCAGAGACACAACTTTCGAAGGCATCTATCTTACCATGCGGTAAATAAACTGCACCATCGACAAGATTAGCCGGAGAAGTATTAATTTGCAGAAAAATAGCCTCACAATCTGCCTCCGTAACAGTTAATAAGACTCTAGCCCTAATGTTAGCAGATATATAAAGTGCAACACCGCCACTACGCATACAACAACGATCATTTCAGAATAAATTGTAACCAGTAATATTAATACTTTTACTGGATACATACGGTTTTAGCCAAGTCTCTCCTACGCCAGAAACATTGAGTTGACATCCATTTATAATATTTTCAAGTTCATCAAACTTTGTAGATTTTATGCCAGGCTTAAGCGACTGAACATTGCAAAAGCCAATGTTAATATTTCCGGAGCCGTTCGAACAAATTCGCCTTCTATATAGGTCTCATCACTAACAATTTCACCAATGTTATTACCTGTGGTCATAGATCAAACCTAAAAGATTGTGCGTTAGAAAAAAACTTACAACTAAAATTACTTTTATGCATAAAAAACAATTCATTACTCATTTAAAAATGCTCAACCATTTATAAAAAAAAGATTTAAAAAACAATATGAATAAATACAAAAGAGCTTTCAATTAGTTAACCGTATCACGGACAGATGTTGGAGTTCCAAAAACCGGTGTGTCACCCGCCTGCAGCTCCCTAGCGGAATGACCAGATTGCCGTCCCCGCTGACTTCTTATAAATGAGGTTTCAGCGTCTCTTTCATAAACCAGTAGGTCATCATAGGAACACACCTTTCTCACCCCATTAGCATCAAAAATTACGGCCTTAGCTGCTGAGGACGTTTGATTTTCTTCTCCTTAAGCAAAGAGCGGCAAGAGTTTTAGTTTTTAATGCGTCAGGTAACAAATTGTCATTGAGGTATATTCTGGCATCTATGTCAGTTGCAAGAACTGAAGAAATTTTCAAGTTTTTGAAAGCCATATACTTTTTCATGACCACGTCTCTCTTTGCAATGGAACAAAATTTCATTATCATCACTTTCTTCCTTTTTCCAAGGCAGAATGATGCACTAATGTCACGGCTAACCAGATGCATTCCAAGCGCTTCTGGTATTTAAAAGCTATTTCACTTGGTTTGGCATTTGGCGGCAAACCAGATACTAGGATATCATTTCTTGCAAGTTGATGACGTATTCTGCTGTTTTCAGCTTTCAGAGAAGACATCTCGGAAGCAACCGCAGCATAGTTCGCCTCACATTTTTCTTTATTTGCTTCAACCGTTTTCAATATTGGAGGTACACATTTATCCATTTCAATCCGCACAACGTTAGACAGAGCGTTGAGCAGATCGTCCATTCCTTTAGTGAGGTTATTAATGGGATCATAAATATTAACCTCGACGAATGAAGAACATCCTCGGCACTTCCAGCCAACCGCACCACTTTTCTTTTTAAGCACACTGAAGGAAAAAAAATTCGTTGCTCCCAAACGAAAAATTAGACAAATGAACTTCGTTTGAAGTTTTCATTTGCCGCAAAACAAAACTTGTTTACCACAAGTAGTTGTGTCTATTGTGGGAATGAAATAATCGTTTATCGCAAACTCAATATACGTTTGTAACAAACGAAGAACGACTACGGCAAACTATTATTTCGTTAGTCGTAAACGAAAAACTCTTTTGAGGCAAAATAAAATTTCTTTTGCCACAAATGAAAAGAACGTAGATACAAACTTTTATTTCATTAGTCGCAAATGGAAAACTCGTTTGTAGCAAAAACGATTGTGTTTGCCGCAAAATAAATCCACGTTTGCCACAAATGAAAAACGGGTAGAAACAAACGTTTATTTCGTTTGTCGCAAAAACAATTGTATTTGCCGTAAAATAACCCACTTTTACCACAAAATAAATCATTTTTTGCTGCAAACATACAAACTCGCTTGTTACAAACGGTAAACGCCATTGGCCCGATCGGGATTTTTGCTTTACCAAAAATTAAATACCAAATTTTTTTAAATAGGATTTTAATTTATTTTTATATTCATAAGTAATATATACATGGATTTGGAATTTTACACATACATTTACAATTGGTTAATTTTTTGTTCACTCTGAAGTTCTCAAAAGTGATTTAGTGATTCCTTTCCAAAAATATTGTGAATTCCTGAAAAAAAAACACCAATTTAGTAAATGAATAAAATTAACAGACATATTTTAATATCATACCATTTAGTATACAAATTTGCATTTGTGTCCAGGTGTAGTCGAGAACGACTGTGACTGTGTTCGAATAAAAGAATTCCATATTCAATAATACGATTAATTCGCTTCTGTCTTTAGGGCCTGCAATAACATAAAAGTGTAAAATTTTCATAACCATATCAAATAATGAAGTTGCTCTTCAAGTTTCATTTGGTGTTCAGCTTCTTGAAAAATAAAATACTTACCCTTTATGTGCAATAGCTTATATATTGTGAAATATATTCATAATATCTTCTTGCGCAATTTCCAAATTATAATTAGCGATATATAACACCACTGATAGTTCAAACATTTTCTTTAATTTATTATTTAACTCGTCAAAAGTGTTAGTTTTTTCACAAGATTGTCTTTTCCATTGAAATTCACTTTTAATAACATTGTCTTTACATAAAGAAAAAAACACCGACACGACGCTCAACAAACTGATGTTCACAATTCAACCACAAACGAAAAACTAAAAACCATAAGACTACACGATAGCGATCATTCTGGAACATCTCAATGATTGATACACCCAATCACTCATTTGTCGCAGCGAACGAACATTCGTTCTTGACTAACGTGGAAGACGTTTGTGCAAAATATAAAACTTTTGTTTAGGAGAGTTGAGAGAACAAAAAGCATGTTCTCTCAACTCTTCTAAACATAAAAGATTTAAATATTCCCCAAAAATCTTCTACGGTTGTCCCAAACGAATGTTCGCTTGCTGTTAGAAATAAGTAACGCTCATTGTTCTCTCAACTCTCCCAAATATAAAGGTTTTATATTTTGCACAAACGTCTCCCATCGCTGTCCCAAACGAAAAATTAAACGATGTAGGAGTAAACAAATGTTCGTGTATTGTAAAAAAAGCAATGTTGATGGCAACTGTTTCATTTTGCTTCGAATACTTCAACGATTGTGGTAAACGTTGAATTTTCGAAACAAAACAAATTTTATTTGCAGCAAGCGAGCAACAAATAGGTTTTTTTTGAGTGCACCATCTGATAGTTCCGAGCAATTCTTGAGATGGAACCAGTTTCCCATATGGAACAGCAAACACCACCAGATGATTTAGTAACATTTTTGTTACAAACGGGACAGCTAGCGGCCGGCATTTCGTAAACAAGCACAAAGCAAAATCAAAAAATAGCAAACGGTAGAAGCAGCAGCAGCAAGTTAAGGCAAGAAAAATTGCAAGTATTCTAATTTACAGAACAGTAAGCGAGAAAATTTTATAGTTCTCGTAATACCGCGCCAAGAAATTTACGATATTTTTTTATTTTAAGAAGATAGTACTTTTAAATACTTTAAAAAATCAGAAAGATTGAGCAGCGCGCAAACTTTTTACTCTTGCATTGCGTAGTCTTATTTGACTTCTTGTTAATGAAACTTTACTTAAAATGTTTTATTCAAAATTATGACTAATACAAAGTACGTTACGGACACACGCAAATTACCCCAGCAACTTGAGGTGTCTACGAAAATTTGTGAAATTTAGCGAAATTTCTTATGTGGCTTGTATATTCTTTTTTGTGAAATAAAGAAGACATATTGGGGTTATATAAACAACTTACTTCACACCTAAAATACTTTTACCTTTTATGCTACTTCAATCTATATGTGCGTTGCGGACACACGTTTCGGACACACGCATTTTTCTATGAACAACACAGAGCGACAAAAAAATCAATCCCTGGGAAATTATACTATTTTGCTAGTAGGTGCCGTTAAGCACTACAACAATCTGTTTTTCAAATTTCCCAAAACCCCCAACATCTTGAGTTACGGGTAAAAAACCGGTTTTTCGAATTTAGAGAAATCAAATGTATATTACGATCATATTGTCAACAGTTTGTATGTTATAAATGTATATGAAATACATAAAAATAATAACTAATGTACAAACCGAACGTGGGATGTTCGATATATATATATATCTTCAACCTCGATATATCTCCAACCTCTTACAATTTTAAATTCATTTGCGTACATGGGTCTGTGAAAGATTTTTAAAACATTTATTGGTCATGCATTTTTATAAGCAGTACAAAGTTTACGACGCATTTATGAGTTTAAATAAAAATCATTTATAATTTTTTTTATTTAATGTTCATTTAACATTTTATCTTCTCAGAAAACAACTTATTGAAAAAATGTTTACTGGTAACCCTATTGTAAAGTACAAACAAAGATTGTAAATTTGCTGGCAATTTATTAAATAAAATAACATTTGCCAGTAAAGAGCACAATAGAAGAAATCCAATAAACATTTCCAATCGACGCAAAATGCAGAATGTTAGAGTATTATAACTGATAACACACAGCCTTACACATGCACACTGCATGCGGCTATATCAACAGTAACTCTGATCATATTTCTTAAAAAAAAAACATTCATCCGTTTACCCATACGCAACGATATGTACAAACCCATACATCATGTATGTTGGTTTGTCGTATACCCGTATAAGTACATCCAACTTCCGAACTTTTTACGTCCGTAAAATAAGTGGGACTCTATGTGATGCACACACATTGATAATGTATGCAGACGATTATGTATGTTTACTTGGGCCAAAAGCTTATTGAATTGCAAATCAAGCAGAAACGCATAAATAAAAACACACACACACACACACACACTGAAACTCACACACATGCCATATGGCTACAATAACATCAAGAAAAAAGGCTACGCGCACAACAAATCCACATGGTAAAGGAGGAGGAGAATGAGCAGCAGTAGTACTAAGCGGTAGCACCAAAGCAGCTTCTGTTGTTGGGTTGTATTTGTAAAGTGAATGAAGTAACTTTAAGTAGATTTGAAAAAATAAACATCACAGTTTCGGACATACAAGATACTAAACAGCTTCACAGTTAAATAAAACGTATACGCATTATAATAAATACTCTTGAACGGTCAGTGGAACAACAACAACAATAAAACTAAAGTTTGGCATATAAAGTGATTAACAGTAGAATAAATGAGTACAGAAACTTCAGAGAGATCAACTGACTTACACATACCGACCGAAATTAAGTGTTTTGACAAGGCGCAACTTAAAGGTTTAACACTGCAGAATTATAGAGGGACCAAGATAGATATTGCCACAAGCACACCTATAATTTCTAATGTTATGGAGTAACATTTTTTTATTGATAATATGTGTGTACACTGTATATGTAGTTTTGGTAAAAGATAGTATTCTTCTTTGTGTAGTTTAGTGATAAGGTTGTAGAGTTTAAGTACAAATTTAAAACCAAAAAATGCATAAAAAAACGACTCATTCACTACCAAAGGACTATAAATCTATGAGCCTATCATCGATTCTTTTAGAGACTTTGGAGAGGTTAATTGATTTAGGACCGACCGTGGTATAGTGGTTGAAACAGGTGACTACTATGCGGGAGATCCGTGGTTCGATTCCCATCTCCAGTCATTTACATTTTTCTTTCATTGCCGGCCCCAACAGCAACTTCGCAGTATTAGTGTCGAGTCAATCCGCATGTCTAGTAGAAGCTTCTCATACAGTGACGTTCGCATTCGTCGATAAACAATTAGGTGCCGTTTGTTGTGAACCTGGGGAATGGGACTTTGCCCAGAGGCTGAAAGTTACTGATTGTCACTCACTTGGGAGTGACCAGAATCGATTCCTTTGCGGCACTGTCCAAGCAGCTAACTACTTCCGGTCTTAGACCAAGTATTCCCTGGGCAATGACTTTAAAGCAACCGCTTAGAAGTTAGCTAGAGTTAGAAGGCGAAACGTTGAGTAACCTAATCGGCATGCTACCACCGATGCGTCTTAGGAATTAGGTAACAGAAGTTACTGAAGCTCAACACAGGCTCTCCTAGTGGCTTTGGCAGCCACAAGAAACTAGGATCGGGAGCTGTGGCCTAATAGGCCACTCTCCTTAAACAAAATTTATTATGAAAACACGGAGAATAAATAAAACAAGATCCCCCCCAAATGTTGACGACCCCCGCAAACGATATAAGGACCATGATTTAAGGATATGCACCTGGAATGTCCGAACTCTTTACAGAGATGGTGCCTCTATCCAACTGGCGGATGTCCTCGACAAATACAAGGCTGACATCACCGCCATACAGGAAATGAGATGGACGGGACAGGGATGCACACGACGAAAGAACTGTGACATCTTTTACAGCTGCAATGCAGAAAGACACGAATTTAGATGTGGTTTCATAGTCGGCAAGAGACTTCGACACCTGGTCTCGCGGTTTAACCCTGAAAGTGACCGAATAGCCACCATTCGCATCCGGGCGAAATATTTTAACATCACGCTGATTTGTGTACACGCCCCGACGGAAGATAAAGACGATGAGATTAAAGATGCATTTTACGAGCGCCTAGAGGAAACATACGACCGCTGCCCTGGCCACGACATTAAAATTGTTCTGGGAGACTTTAATGCAAAAATAGGAAGGGAAGATGTTCTTGGTCCATCGATCGGTAAATTCAGCCTGCAGACCGACACGTCAGACAACGGGTTTAGGCTGGTTAGCTTCGCAGCGGGAAGGAACATGGTAGTGAGTGGAACCAGATTCCAGCTCAAAGATATCCACAAGGCAACTTGGCTATCCCCCGATCAAAATACCAAAAATCAAATTGATCATGTGGTAATTGATGGCAGGCATGCATCTAGTGTCATGGACGTGCGTGTGATCCGTGGTGCTAATATTGGCTCGGATCATTACCTGGTTGCAGCCAAGGTGCGCACAAGATTGAGCAGAGCGAAAAACGCACGTAACCAAACACAAAGAAAGCTGGACATCGCTAAGCTGCAAACCCCAGAGATAGCTACTGCCTACTCTAACCAGCTCTCCCAACTTTTACGACACAACGCACCTACTTCTGACGTTCCCGATACACAGTGGCAGCACATTGCGCATTCCATGGCAACCGCCGCAACAACCGTGCTAGGATATGAAAAGCGGCGCTCAGACGAATCCTGGTACGATGAAGAATGTCGCATAGCGTCTGAGGAACAGGATGCTGCTTATATGGCAACGCTACAGCCAATTGTAACCCGTGCTGTTAGGGAACGGCATAAGGAGAAAGTAAAACGGGCGAGACAGCTATTTAGGCGAAAAAAACGTCAGATGAAAGAATGGGAGAACGAGGATATAGAGCGATACAGGGATAGAGGTGAGGCCCGAAAATTTTACCAGAAAGTAAGAGCAAATGGATACGGTAATGGCCTCCCCACCTGTAAGGACAGTGATGGAAATCTGGTCACGGATACGCAGAGTGTGCTGCACATATGGAGAGAACACTTCCAGCAACTGCTGGTCCCAGAAGGCAGCGCACGTGATGTTATCACGCCAATTGTCGACGACGGCTTAGATTGCCCACCACCAAGTCAAGCCGAGGTAAGAAGAGCAATATCGCGGCTGAAAAACAACAAAGCAGCCGGTGCCGACGGTCTGCCCGCAGAGCTCTTCAAGTCCGGTGGCAAGGAGTTGTTAACGAGCATGCACCAGCTCTTGCGCACGGTTTGGCTTAAAGAGTGCATGCCCGACGATTGGAATGTAAGCGTATTATGTCCTGTGCTGAAAAAAGGTGATCCAAGTGTGTGCTCCAACTACCGCGGGATCAGCCTTTTACCCATCGCATATAAGGTCCTGTCGAGTGTGCTATGTGAAAGACTAAAGCCAGTGTTATCCAACCTGATCGGGCCTTATCAGTGTGGCTTTAGACCTGGAAAATCAACAACTGACCAGATTTTCACACTTCGGCAAATCCTGGAAAAGACCCAAGAGAAACAGATCGACACGTACCATCTTTTTGTCGACTATAAAGCTGCCTTCGACTGCCCGATACGGCAGAAATTACTTGAAGCCATGGCTGAGTTTGGTATCCTAGCGAAGCTGATACGTCTTTGCGGAATGACGCTGACTGACACGAAGTCTTCAGTGAAGATTGGCAAGGACCTTACAGAGCCATTCTATACCAGACGAGGCCTAAAACAAGGCGACGGGCTATCGTGCGATCTCTTCAACATTGTGATGGAGATGATAATGAGAAAAGCTGCAGTAAACACGAGTGGCACTATATTCAACAAAAGCCACATGCTACTCGCGTACGCTGATGACGTAGACATCATCGGTCGAAAACTGCGGGATGTGACTGCAGCATTCTCAGGTATACAGAAGGAATCAGCGAAAATGGGCCTAACGGTGAACGAGGACAAAACGAAGTTATTAGTTTCAACGAACAAAGAATCTACTCGTTTGGGAAACTGCGTGAACGTTGACAACTATAATTTCGAGGTGGTAGATAATTTTGTCTACCTAGGCTCCGCCATCAACAAAGAAAATAATGTCAGCCTAGAAATCCGGAGAAGAATCCTGCTTGCAAATAAATGCTACTACGGACTAAGCAAGCGATTCAATGACAGAGCCCTCTATCGACGAACAAAACTCAAGCTACACCAGATACTAATTCTACCTGTCTTAATGTATGGCTCAGAATCCTGGGTTATGACACAAGCAGATGAATCGGTTCTGGCGGTATTCGAGAGAAAAATACTCCGTAAAATATATGGGCCCATCATCGTTAACGGAGAGTATCGGCGTCGTATGAATCATGAGCTGTACGAGCTGTACACTGACATTGACGTGGTCAAACGCATTAAGGTGCAACGGTTGCGTTGGCTAGGTCATGTTGTACGCATGGACGAAAATGCTCCAGCTCGAAAAGTCTTCGACAATGAACTCGATGGACGGCGCAGAAGAGGGCGACCAAAACTCCGTTGGAAAGACCAGGTTACTGAGAACCTTACAGAATTCGGTGTGACTGACTGGAGAAGAAGCGCAGAAGATCGAGGCGCTTATAATATTTTTCTACGTGCGGTATATAATCCACTGGGATTGCAAAGAAGTACCAGTTAAGTAAGTAAGTAAGTTGTTGTGAACCTAAAATTAAAAGCGTGTTAATTCGCAACAATGTGTGAATCTATCCCATACCTCATTCATGAGATGTAAAGGGAAATTGAGTTATTTTTTTACTTGATTTGCAACTGAGACGCAACGTGCACCATAGTCTCATCAGTGTACCATAAGGGAAGATCTGTGGACAGCGCTCTGCATGAAGTGGTTCGACATGTGAAGAACGGTTTAGGAAATGGTTTTTCCACATTAGCGGCATTCATGGGCAATAAAGGGGCCTTTAATAATGTGACATCCACAGCCATAATGGAAGCGTTAAGGACGACTGAAACATCTCTTTTTATTAGAAACTGGATTCATTCTATGCTGTCAAATCGTATAATCAACTCTACGCTTGGCACGATAACTACCAGAAAGCTGGCGACTAAGGGCACATCACAAGGTGGAGTGCTACCGCCCATTACTGTGGCTACAAGTGGTAAACGGCGTTCTCAAGACTTTTGAGAAAAATAGAATGAAGATTGTGGCCTATGCGGACGACGTCGTTATGCTAGTTACATGGTAGATTTGACTTAATTTTGAGTGACCTCTTACGATCTTTATCAGAATGGGCCACAATATGTGGTCTGAATGTCAAACGGAGCTAGTACCATTCACACGCAAATAACTCATTGAGAACTTCAGACTGCCAGTAATTGAACTGAAACTCCCGTCTGATGCGCAATATCTAGGCATCATTTTGGTTAGGAAAATAAACTGGTGACACAATACGGAGGAAAGGACGAAGAAAGGATTAAGTGCCCTGCACGCCTTCCGGAACTCTGTAGGGAAAAGCTGGGGACTACAACTTGCAATGGTATATTGGATATACACAGTTGGGGGCTCTGAAAACGAAAAGTAAGCTAATGCTGATAAGTAGTGTACAGCATCACTGTGTATTACATGTGCTAGATGAAACACACCACAAGCGGATCTTGATGTGATATTAAACCTAAAGAACCTGCGGTACCATGCACTATCTATAGCGGCAAAAAGTGCAATAAGGTTACGAGAAGCAGGCCTTTGGCGGCCAACGGAGTCGGGTAACGCATCAATACTGATATGGTTCAGCAGACATGGATGCAACGAAGGACTCAACAACGGAACGGACTACATGGTTCCGTTATTGGATTTTACATCATGACCGGAAATAGTGATCCCTAACAGAGAAGATTGGAAAGGTTCTTTACCTTATCTAGGTATGGACATTTGTATACGGTCGGGTATCTTTAGCGAGTATCTCAATTTCAGCAACACTACCCTCCTTTAATGTAATATATAAAAGTCTTGGGTGACTGACTGATCACTCCCAAGCACAAACGGCTAAAGCTAGAACCGTGAAATTTAGAATGCAGGTTTCTTTAAGACGTAGGCGCGCACAAAGAAGAGATTTTTGGAAATTCGGACTAAAAGGGGGTAAAATGGGCGTGGCATCGCCCCATACAACTGGAATTTTAAAATGACTGTATCTTTTGAACCATTATAGGTACGAAGTCGAGATTTGGTATCTATATCGGTCGTATAAAAAAATACTTTGTATGTGGAAAGTAGGCGGTGCCACACCCCTTTCTCAAAAATAGTATATAGTAATAGAAATAGTAGCCTCTATTATAGGCTACATTCGTGTGTGATACGAATATATCTCTTGAAATTCGTACTTTTAGGGATAAAAATGGGGTATTCATTCGTCATATGAAGCGTTGGTATTTTACCTGTATTGCTTAAAGTCATAAGAAGCTTCATTGTAAGTTCGGGTGAAGCTACTCGAGCCGGGAAAGCTAGTAAAAACATATATGAAAACATGAGAAAAGAAAGAATCTTGCTGGCGGCCCCCACAACCTTTAAAAGAACCATGATCTAGGGATATGATCCTGGATCGTCCGAAATCTATATCCAATAGCCGGACGTCCTCGACAAATAAAAGTCTGACATCACGGTCATACAGGTAATGCGGTGGATGAGACAGGAATGCACATGACGAATGAACTGTGACATGTTATAAAGCTCCCATGAAGAAATACACGAATTTCGTCGTGGATTTATAGTCGGCAGGAGACCTTCGATGTGTGGTCTCGCTGTTGAGACCAATTTCTACTATCCGCATCAAGCCGAATTATTTTCACACCACGCTGATTTTTGTTTGTACACACACAGACGAAAGACAAAGACGATGACGTTACATTCTATGAGCGCCGCCCAGCCCATGACATTAAAATAGTTCTGGCAGACTTTAATGCTGAAATAGTTCGAGAATAGGAAAATTCAGTGCACGCAACCACACACGGTTTCAGACTAGCAAGCTTCCCGTAGGCAAGAAACATGGTAGTGAGTGGAACCAGACACCTATAAAAAGATACATATCCACAAGGCAACCAGGATATCCCCTGATCATAAGACAAGAAACCAAATTGATCACGTGGCAAACAAAGTAAGACATATCTCAAGCGTTATGGACGTATAGACCGCGTATGATGCACGGTGCAAATATTAATTCGGCACCCAAGGTAAGCACACGATTAAGTAGTGCTAAAAACTCTCGTAACACCGTGCAACAGTGATTTTCACACTAGATGAAGACCATATATACGTGAAACTAGAGACCTAATGTAGTAAAACTGCGTTCTCAGTTTATCGCCAGAACGTCAGGACTTTTTTTAAAAGGGCTTCAAAGTTTCAAAGGATGCACCACTTTCAAAAAATTAAATCAAATATTTCCACGAACTATATGATAACGATGTTGGTATCAAATTAAAGGTAATAATCTCAGCAATGCAAACAAATAACAGATTTTATTAATGGTTTAGTCTAGTGTGTTATGTGAAAGATTAAGGCCCATCTTAGCGAACCTGATCGGACTTTGTCAGAACATTCGATTTTCTCAGAATTTATTTTTTGCACATGTGGACATGAATCCCGGGACGAAGAAATACGGATCGACACCTGCCATATGTTTGTCGACAACAATGCATAAACACGATTTGGCTCAAAGAAAGCTTGTCCGATGATTAAAATCTGAGTGTTCTATGCCCTGTGCTTAAAAAGGGCGATCCAAGTGTGTCTACCAACTATCGCGGGATTAACTTTCTACCCGTCGCATACATGGTCCTGTCTAGTGTGTTATGTGCAAGACTAAAGCTCGTCTTAGCGAACCTGATAAGACCTTATCAGGACCTTAGATTTTCTCAGAATTTGTTTTTTGCACATAGAGCACATGAATCCCCGAACGACGAAATACAGATCTACATATGTTTATCGATTACAATGCTGCATTCGACAGTCCGGTATGAAAGAATCAATTAGTTGTCACAGCTTAGTTTGGGGTTTTTCTATCATGGCTCCGCCGTAAACAAAAATAATGATGTCGGCCTGGAAACCAAGAGACGAGTATTGATCACAAACTGCAGCTACAATGTGCTTAGCAAGCGATTTAATGACAAAGCCCTCTGTCGACAAACAAAGATCCAACTCTACCGGATGCTACCTATCTTGCTCTACAGCGCAGAATCCTGGGTAATATCGCAATTGGATCAATCTATTGTGGGAGTCTTAGGAGAAAAATACTTTGCAAAATATTCGGACCCATTATCATTAACGGCGAGTATCGTAGTCGAATGAAGAATGAGCTTTATATCGACGTAGTCAACCACGTTAAAATAGACTGAAGACGAAAAATCTTCGGCAATATACTTGATGGGCGACATAGGAGGGGGAGACCAAAACTTCGTTGTATGGATTAGGTGATAGAGTGTGGTGTGACGAACAATATAAGAAACGCAAAAAACCGAAGCGCTTGGAATTTTTTCTGCGTAAGGTTACTAACACTGTGGAGCATTTTGGAAGTCATTGTCTCTGGGTTGAAGTTACTTGACCAGTACAGTAAAACCCCTAAAGGCTTTGGCGTTCTCAAACTATCTTATGACCTATTATGTTTATTGCTATAATGTTTATTTTGTTTGTTTGTTAAGTTTTTCAGCTATAACTCAAGAGAATAGAGAATGTCAAACCCTTTGGGAGTTTTACTATACTGACTTTGAAAAAGAAAAAATTCCGAACAGTTTATGAAATATGGACTCCCTAAAAATGGCCAAAAAATCGTATTGGGTTGAAAATATTGGAGTATCCATAAAAAAATGTTTCAATGTAATGGGGCCAAATCCTTTGGGGATTTTTTAGCTTCGGTATATACTTTAAAAATAGCTGGGTACGAAGGTGGCACCGGACGATGTCCTTAAAAATTTTGCACTGTGTTATTATACCACATTCGATTCACAATATTGGATCAATGCATATGATTAATATAAAATTCGCATACAATTAATATTACCCATACGTTGTAAATATGTACCGAGTACTATATGCAAACTCGATAAATATGCATAATGCAGTACTTGGGTCTGAATTGTCAATTCATACCATCAGTAATGACAAGTTTTCTACTTATAATAGCTGAGACAGCCTGTATATAGCCAGAATTTTTAAGTTATTGGGAAAAATTTATGATAATAGATAATAAACGACAATTTCTTGAAGATTTTATTTGATAACATTAGTTCAACTTGATATTTTACATGGAAATTTTAATAGAAATTATTTATTTAAGCTTTCATTACAATTCTGCTGAAGAATGAAGTTAGAAATCATGAGAAACCTCTATAGATGGTTTTGTTATATTGGCCTAGTACCTTCACCCTGACTTTGAATTTCTCATGTTTCAAATTTGCTGTTGCACTGTGTTATTAGTATTAAAAAGTATCTCTTTATCCCAATATTCTGTTATCCTGATTGGGATCTGCTATTAATTAATCTGCCTAGCAAGGTGCTACTGTATTTCATACTTATACGTGATGTAAATCTGTAAGTTTGTTTTTGATCAGCCATATACACACTTTAAAATCAGTTCTGACATTGCAACTTTCTGCTGATGTCACTTTATGTCCGTTGGAATATTTAACTCTTATACAAAATGTCCAACTGAATTCATTGCTGCAAACAAGTTTCTACTGCTGTTTTCGTAAACTATAATTAAATATTTTTGTTTTCTGTATTTTTTGTAAGAAGTTATAATATGTGTGTGTGTGTGTAAATGACAGTGTGTATGTGTGTGTGTGTGATGTATATTCGTTATGTGCAACATAATAGTGCTGTGAAAAATAATCAAATTAATAGCACGAAGCCTGAGGAAGATACTCGAGAGGGCAGCGTTCCTTGAAAACGAAAATAATTAAATTGTATTTAATGTCGTAAACATGAAGTGAAAAAGAATGAAGTAAATTACAAAAATACATAGACACAAGCAGACTGACACTATGCTAAATCGAGCTAAAACTTTTACATAGAAATTAAGTCAACTCAAGGACTTATAGTTTAGTAAGTTACTTAAGTGTTAAATGTATCCAAAAGTTAAATGTTAACGAAAAACGTATGTTACGAATGCCCAATATTTGTATGTATTGGTGCAAAGAAATATAATTTATAGTAGATGTGGCTAAAAGGTCAGCTTGTTTTGAAGTTGATTGAACATGCGAGGCATATTTGTACTTCCATGTCAGTGTTAAGTAGTTTTTAATGTGTGCAAAGATTGACAGGACTGACTGAGAGCCTGTGCAAAAAAATTCCAGTAGCGAACTAGCTAATGTACATATGCATGTACATATATCAAAAAAAGATACGGTCTAGCCCAATTTGTACAAAACTAATAAAATACAGTAACTACTGTACAGTTAGTAAAACAAATTTACAAATACACTACTCGAAGACCTTTTTACGAAAATGGAATAAATTGCGCTTAAGATTTTGTAATATTGCAAAAAAGAAAATGACTGCTGTTAATTGCAGGGCCCAAAATTAATCAATAATGAGGATATTAAATAAGTTGCATGTATTCCGTTGTGTTCAAATTTTGGTAAAACAGCTGAGTCCGTTCATGTAATTTTTAAAAATTTGTACTTAAAACAAACAGAAATTAGGAAATATTGATCTATATTGAAAGGAATAAAGTATACTCTCTTAAATCTACATGGTAAGTCTGTACGTACGTAAATGTCCCCACATGTGTTTACACAATACAAATACACATTCACTTGAAATATACAATTGTCGTTTATTTAATAACGCTTACTGAGAAATTTCTATATCATAAGAATTTATGTGTTATCATGCCTTGAGTTCCGTTGTATTCATTTCAATGGGAATACATTTTGCAAATGTATTGACCATAAGCTCAAATTTTATTATTAACATAATGTATTCCATTAGAACAATTTGCTAATACTTTGGAAACATTTATCGAAATTATTAGTACTTATATATAATAAAATACCACAAGTATTTAGAAAGCTGAAATGATATTAAATAAACATGTTTGCTGGTATACATATGTGTAATACAGTATTTGGATGAGATACATAGTTTGTATTTAATATCTTGTTCAAATAACAAAGTTATTTTCAGGAGATGGAGTTTTGATATGCTGCACTTACAGCCAATATTTTTCTGAACATTGAACTACAGTCAAACTTCAATATAACGAACTTTTGTAAAACAAAGATAGCTATATAACGAATTTATTTCTTTGCAATACAATTTCGTTAATTAAATCATTTGATACGACCCAAAAGTGTAACACGTAGAAGGAGTCACTTAAGACCATAGGTATCTTTGAACCAAATTTGATTCAAGACTTTTTGAGTCGTTTGAGACATGTCCGTCTGTCTGGCTGTCCGGCTGGTACGCACGATAACTTTCGAAAAACGCAACCAAATGTTTTGAAATTTTGCTGGAGTTAATATTTTCCAAAACTACTTACGGTATTGGTACCTCCCATACAAATGCATCATTCCGCCCACTTTAGAAATCGAGTAATAATATCAATACACCCAACGGGATCGTACCCAAATTCTGTATTTAGTAAAGCTATAACAGGATAAGGTTTTGGAAAAAATATTGGAAGTCTAGCCACGCCCCTTCCGGTACCTCCGATACAAATGTACCTTTCCGCCCACTATAGAGAAGGAGTAATAATGTCAATAAATCAAACGTGATCGTACCCAAATTCTTTATTTATTAAAGCATTAACAGGATAAAGTTTTTGAGAAAAAAAATTTGAAGTCTTGCCACGCCCCATCTGGTACCTCCCATACCCACCTGGTACCGCCCACTTTAGAAATCGATTAATATTATTAATAGACCTAACGCGATCGTGTCCAAATTCTGTATTTAGTAAAGTTCAAGCAGGAAAAAGTTTTAGAGAAGAAATCTGGAAGTTTAGCCACGCCCCTTCTGGTACCTCCCATATAAATGTACCACTTCGCCTATTTTAGAGATGGAGTAATAATATCAATACACTTGACACGATCGTGCCCAAATTCTGTATTTAGTAAAGGTATAACATTATGAAGTTTTGGAGAAATAATCTGGAAGTCTAGACACGCCCCTTCTGGTACCTCCCATACAAAAGTACCACTCCGCCCACTTTAGAAATCGAGTAATAATATTAGTATAATAGAAAATTTTTTGTTGTTCTGAGGGTGATGGTATATGTAAGTCGGGTTGCCCGACTGAAACTTTCTTACTGGTTTTTCAATATGTTTTGCTCTCCTCCAAAAATGATAAGTCTTCTCAACTCATAACTCAAGAAATCCGAAATTTAAGTATTAAAAATTGAAAAAGAAATTGCATCAAAGTTTAGAATTCCATGCAACAGTCTATCCACAATTTTGAAAATTTACTTACTTACTTAGCTGGCACTACTTTGAAGTCGAATATTGTGAGGTGTCGTGCAATAAAGCCATAGGTAATATAGCCATATGGCCTTATTACTTATTCGATTGGGAAATATGGCCATATGTCTTTATTACCACAGATGGTGTGAAATAAAGCCATTATGGCATTATTTCACTTTTGAAATTTTTTTAATAAAATGTATCAAGTATGTTTGTTTTACGCGCCCTAGTCTAGCTGCATAACCAGACTAGTAGTTTATTAGTTACCTAGAAAGTCATCCTTTGTTTTGGGGGGTGAGCGGACTTCTTCAACTTCAGCACGCTTTTTCATTACTTTTAGTCGCATTTTTTTTATTGGTATGGCATTATTTCCACTTTAATCGAATACTTAATATGGTGTTATTGCACAACCATGCTGATAATAAAACCATATGGCCTTATTTCCCAATCGAATGTAAATAAGGCCATATGGCTTTATTACCTATGGCTTTATAGCACGCCGCTATATTGTGCTAACATGCAGCACGTATAAATTTATTGTATGCGCTTTGATGCGTCTGACTATATTAATGTTAGTGTACAGCTCATACGACGTCGCTATTTTTCGTATCCGTAAACGATGATGGGTATATGGGTATAATGCCAGAATCGATTCATCTGCTTGTGTCATAACCCAGGTTTCTGAACCATACATCGAGACAGGTCTAACTAGTATCAGGTATAGCTGGATTTTTATTCGTCGAGAATTCACATGTTTAGTTCGTAATAGCATCTATTCGCAAGCAGGAGTCTTCACCGGATTTCAAGGCTGACGGTATTAGTTTTATTGATGGCGGAACCTGGGTAGATAAAATCATCTACCACTTCGAAATTATAGTTGTTAACGTTTATACACCACCGTCCCAAACATGTAGATTCTTTATTCGTTGAAACTAATAACTTCGTTTTGTCCTCGTTCACCGTTTGACCCATTGCTGATTTCTTTTGTATACCTCAGAAGGTTGCATACATATCCCGCAGTTTTCTGCCGATGATGTCTATTTTATCAGCGTAAGCAAGTAGCATATGAATTTTTCTGAATATCGTGACACTCGTGTTTGTTCCAACATTTCTTATACTTACGTTCATAACTATGTTGAAAAATTCACACGATAGACTGTCGCCCTGGTTAAGCCTTCGTCCAGCGTAGAAAGGCTCCGTAAGATCCTTGGCAATCTTCACTGAATACTTCGTTTAAGTCAGCGCCATTCCGCAAAGGAGTGTCAACTTCGCTGGAATACCACACTCAGTAATTTCTTTTAATATGCCACATTATTCATTGTAGCAGGATTCGTTTGAGCTCCGTTTTTCATATATATGCACGGTTGTTGCGGCTGTTGCCATGAAATGCGCAATATGCTGCCACTTAGTATCGGGAACGTCGGAAGTAGAAGCAGTGTATCGTAGTAGTTGAAAGAGCTGGTTGGAGTAGGCAGAGGGTACCTCTGGGGCTTGCAGCTGCGCGATATCTATCTTTCTTTGTGTTCGGTGACGTGGTTTTTTCACTCTGCTCCATCTTGTACGCACCTTAGTTGCAACGAGGTAATATTAGTGCCACGTATCACGCACACGCCATGAAACTAGATGCATGCCTTCCATCGATTACGATATGATCAATTTGATTTTTGGTGGTTTGACCGGAAATAGCCAAGTTACCTTGTGGAAATCTTAATGCTGAAAACTGGTTCCTTCCTAATGCGAAGCGGACCTGCCTAAACGCGTTGTCGGATGTGTCGTTATGCAGGCTGAAATTACAGTTCGATGCACTAAGGACATCTTCTGTTTGTTACTGTTTCTTTCTCATGTTTTCATAGCCATTATAGGACCTGAGGGCGTGTGGCTAGCCCATCTGGGTTCGTTACTCACTATCTGCCGCCATTCATGATATAAATATCACGATACAACGCGTGGAGGTAGTGAGTCGGATTGAAATTCATGTTTTACTTTACATACCCAACGGCACTTTTTTTGTTTAATTTTTTTTTTTTTAATAATGAGGATTTATTTTGGCTCCCTGAGATTCGCTATATGCAAGTTCAACTGTAATAAGTTAAAAAAAACTGAAACAAACTCATGAAAGCTTCTGTGATTTAACACATTTGTACTGACTAAATGAGACCAAGAGTTTAACAACTTTTCCTATATTGTTTTTTTTTTTTTGGGAAAATTCTATTACCAGACAGATGTCGATTGATGTTGAGTTTAAGTGAATGTTTTGCATGCAAACTATTTACAATACGAACAACGGACATGAAATTTTTTGAACTGAAATTAAGACAAAAAGTTGACTTTTTGGAGGTCAAATGATCAATTAAAGTCAAATGTATTAGTACTTAGCACAACATATACGAAAATGTAGACGATTTTTTTTTTAAAGCTATAACATACATATTTATTGACATAGTTTATTTTCTGTAAGTGGGCGAAGAAATAGAGGTGACGATGTATAAAGTGAATTTTACATTTTTGTTTCAAACGATCATAACTCGAATAACTGTTTTAAATGTAGAAGAACTTAAATTAGATTTGAAGGAAAGTAAGTCAATGAGACATTAATTCCTTGGGCATAAATTGTAGAGGCGCATTATTCTAAACACCCAAGGCAAAACTTCATACATAAAAAGTAATAAGAGTTTTGATCCGACCGAAAATATACTTTTTCGCTTTGTAACAGTAGCACGATTTTTCTACATTTCAGCCAAAAACAGTTTTATAAAATTTGCAACCGTGTCTGAAATATAGGATCTAAGGCAAATAAACTTTAAAATTTCGTTCTTGTTGACATGTTTTCTCTGAACAACCAATTCCAATTTGCACTCGTTTCAAATATACCCTAGTTCATTCATAACTCTTACTGTAACTTAACACTGTAAACCCATCAGTGTATACTAATACCAGAGTGCTAAGACAATGCCTACATACATTCCCATGATACACAATAGCCCTATAGTTAAGAATACCTACTGAGTAATGCGTATAGCATTAGAATTTATTTGTTATCAAGTCTTGAGTTCCGGTGTATCCATTACAATTGGAATTCATTAAGCAAATGTATAGACTATAAGCTCAAATTTTATTATTAACGAAATTAATTCTATAAGAACAATCTAAATACTTTAGTAATGCCACAATTATGTGGAACACCCAAAGGATAATAAATATACATATATGTTTGCTGGCATACATGTAATACAGCTTTTGTTGAAGATGCCCATTCGATACAGACATATTCGGTGTGCCAAAGCGATTTACGTGTTCAACATCAAAATGGAAGTTACTGTAACATAAAGGTTTCTCAAGTTGATGAGTTATTAATAAGTATACCCTCAGGGATGGGGAGCAAAAGTGTAATGCTTTAAAGGAGACGTGTTATATCCTTAATACCTTAAGTCCAATTTCGTTTCAGAAGCTTTTAAGATGTTTGAACGATGTTCGTCTGTCTGGATGACTGAACCTTGTGCAAGTTTCCTAGTACTAATGTTTTCCAAAACACGAAGAAAAGAAAAAACAAGAACCCCCTAAATGTTAACGACCCCCGCAAACGATATAAGGACCATGATTTAAGGATATGCACCTGGAATGTCCGAACTCTATACAGAGATGGTGCCTCTATTCAACTGGCGGATGTTCTCGATAAATACAAGGCTGAAATCCGGGCGAAATATTTTTACATTACGCTGATTTGTGTATACCCCCCAACGGAAGACAATGATGATGATATCAAAGATGCATGCTGGGAGATTTTAATGCTAAAATAGGAAGGGAAGATGCTCTTGGTTCAGCAGTCGGAAAATTCAGTCTACACAACAACACCTCCGATAACGGATTCAGACTGGTAAGTTTCACGTCGCAAGAAACCCCCATAAAGATATCCACAAGGCAACCTGGATATCTCCCGATCAAAACACAATAAATCAGATTTGTAACGTGGTAATTAATGGAAGGCATGTCTCAAGCGTGCGTGTGATGCGCGGTGCAAATATCGACTCGGATCACCACCTAGTTGCAGCCAAGGTACGCACACGATAAAGTAGTGCTAAAAACGCTAGTAATCAAACGCAAAGGAAGCTAGACATCACAAAACTGCACTGAGATAGTCAATACTAGACCGGGTCGGTCCCCATACAAATTTTTTTTTCTCCAAAGTCGAGGGCAAATATTAAAGATCACCTCGAGACAACCTCAAAAAAAAATTTTTTTTTCCTCCCCCACCCCCGGAAAAACAGCCAAAATCGTTTTTTTATTACTGCTTTTTTGTTTGAGGCTCAATCATTAAATCAAAGGCATCGGTGTATAGGTCTCGACGAGTACTACATTTGCCCTATAGATGTCGCTGACATACGACATCATCTAGTAATGATGGTCTCATTTAGAGCAATTTCTACCCCTAAAATTTAAAAACGTTTTTTCATATGATTAAAGCCCTTTAAAAACCAAGATTATTTTGCTTTGGAAGTATACAGCTTTATTCAAAAACAAAAAAGTTACGAATAATAAGATGTATTTACAGCATCAACAAAAACATTTTTTTATGTCGTTTGCATTATTATCGCAAATTATTGCATACTTTATAGCGCTGATGTAAAATTTTTCTAAAAATGATTCTATACTTTGTAGCTCAAATTGTTGCATAAGTCTTAATGACATCGAAAAAAAATTAAATATTTTCTTGAGATAATTCATTTTTAATCTAGTACCGACGAAATATAATTTTTATTACAAATAAAATCCCAAAAAGAGCAAAGATATGTATGTAATTACAGCAAATATTGGCGCGACTGAAGGTCCGTTCACTACTTTCTAGTTTTGCAATAATTTTTCATTTTGATTAGTCATTCCAAGCGCTGATTCACTTACATTTCGCTCAAATGTTCAGTGTTGCAAATTGCATGGGAAGAATACAAGTGCAAAATTAAGTCTATATTTTATTATTAATACTTTCATTGGGAACCAGATATCTTTATAATTTCGTTGCTTGAATTTTGGTGACGCTGAATATCTTCATCCGCATGTTTGAAAACACTGTTTGCGCTAAAAAGTATGCAATAACTTGTATTTAATTTTTTTTTTGATATCGCTAAGAAGTATGCAATAGTTTTCTGTAATAATGCAAACAACAGGAAAAATATTAGTGTTGATGCTTTTAATACATCTTTTCATACGTAACTTTTTTGTTTTTGAATAAAACTGTATACTTCCAAAGCAAAATGTTCTTGGTTTTTAAAGGACTTTAATTCTGAGAAAAAATATTTTTAAATTTTAGGGGTAGAATTTGCTCTGAATGAGGCCATCATTACAAGATGATGTCGTATGTCA
Source organism: Muscina levida (assembly GCA_964034835.1). NCBI lineage: Eukaryota > Metazoa > Arthropoda > Insecta > Diptera > Muscidae > Muscina > Muscina levida. The sequence continues at coordinate 98,893,394 of OZ035880.1, forward strand.
GCGACATCTATAGGACAAATGTAGTACTCATCGAGACCTATACACCGATGTCTTTGATTTGACGATTGAGCCACAAAGAAAAAAACAGTGATAAAAAAACGGTTTTGGCTGTTTTTCCGGGGGGTGGGGGAGGAAAAAAAAAATTTTTTTTAAGTTGTCTCGAGGTGATCTTTGATATTTGCCCTCGACTTTGGAAATTTTTTTTCGCGACCCGGTCTAGTCAATACCTACCACAACCAACTCTCTCAATTACTTCATACAAATCCCCCTAGTACTGATGTTCCCGACATACAGTGGCAGCAAATTGCGAATTCTTTGACCACTACCGCAACAACCGTTCTGGGTTATGAAAAACGCGCTCAGACAAGCCCTGGTACGATGATGAATGTCGCGAAATGTCTGAGGAAATGGATGCTGCAAACTGCAGCCAATGGCGACGCGTGCGGTGACGGAGCGTTATAAAGAGAAAAGGAGGGATACCAATGGAGTGAACACTTTCAATCTCATCTCGTTCCCGAAGGCAGCATAAGTGACGAAATCGCACCAATCATCGACGATGGAGTAGGCTGCCCAAAACGAGATCAGCACGGCAATTGCGCGGCTTTTTAAAGCCGGCGGCGATGACCTGGTAATATGCATGCACCAGCTCATAAACACGATTTGGCTCAGGGAGTGCATGCCCGATGATTGGAATCTGAGTGTCCTATGTCCCGTGCTTAAGAAAGGCGATCCTAGTGTGTACCAACTATCGCGGGATTAGCCTTTTACCCATCGCAAACAAGGTCCTGTCTAGTGTGTTATGTGAAAGACTAAAGCCCATTATGGCGAACCTAATTATATTATCAGTGTGGCTTAAGAAATGGTAAATCCACCACCGACAAGATATTCACGCTACGACAAATCCTGGTGAAGACCCAAGAAATGCATGTCGATACCTACCATCTGTCATCGATTACAAAGCTGCATTTGACAGTCCGATACGACAGATACGATTGTTGGATGCTATGGCTGAGTTGGGTATCCCCGCAAAGCTAATTCGGCTCTGCGGGATGACACTGACTGACACGAAGTCTTCAGTGAAAATTGGCAAAAATCTGTCAGAGCCATTTTCTACCAAGCGAGGCTTTAGACAAGGCGATAGTCTGCCCTGCGATCTCTATAACATCGTAATGGAGATGATCATGCGGAAAGCAGCAGTAAACAGGAATGGCACCATATTTAACAAAAGCCACATGTTGCTCGCGTATGCTGATGATATTGATATTATTGGACGTGGATTGCGAGATGTTACTGCGGCATTTTCGAGCATTGAAAAGCAGTCGGCTGAAGTGGGTCTGGTGATAAACGAGGACAAAACCAAGTTATTTGTTTCAACGAACAAAGAGTCCACTCGTCTGGGACGCTGCGTGAACGTTGACAACTATAACTTTGAAGTGGTAGATGATTTTGTCTACCTTGGCTCCGCCATAAACAAAAATAATAATGTCAGCCTCGAAATCAAAAGACGAGTATTGATCGCAAACCGCTGCTACTATGTGCTAAGCAAGCGATTTAACGACAAAGCGCTCTCTCGAAGAACAAAGATCCAGCTCTACCAGACTCTGATCCTACCTGTCTAGCTCTACAGCGCAGAATCCTGGGTAATGATACAAGCGGATCAATCTATTCTGGGAGTCTTCGAGAGAAAAACACTCCGCAAAATATTTGGACACATCATCGTGAACTGCGAGTACCGTCATCGAATGAATCATGGGCTGTATAAGCTGTACAACGACATAGACGTGGTCAAGCGCGTTCAAATAGACCGAATGCGCTGGCTTGGACACGTTGTACGAATGGACAAAAACGCCCCGGCTCGAAAAGTCTTCAGCAATAAACTCGATGGGAGGCGCAGGAGGGGGCGACCAAAACTCCGATGGATGGACCAGGTGACGGAACTGCTAAGTAAGCTTGGTACGACGAACTATCTACAGAGCGCAAAAGACCGAAGCGCTTGGAATGGTTTTCTTCGTGCGGCTACTTATAGATGAATTTCTTTTGTTGCTGCCAGTAAAGAAGAAGAAGAAGAATGTTACCATCAACCTTAGGAATGAGGGTATATATCATTTTATACGAAAAAAAGTGTAACGCATAGAAGGAGTCGAGTTAGACCCCAAGTGTCTTCAGACAAAATTTGCTTCAGGACTTTTTAAGTCGAATAAGCTATGTCCGTTTGTCTGGCTGGCCGGATGGCTTGTGAGCAGGACAACTCGAGTAAAACCTAACGGATCGGTATGAAAATTTACCAGTATTAATATTTTTCAAAATGAACTAATGGGATTGTAAATGGGCAGAATAGTCCTATCCCTTCTGGTACCTCCCACACAAAATTCCCTTTTTTTGGATAATTAATATTTCTTTCATAACTTCCAAACGAACGACCGGAGGATATATGAATTTGGTCAGTTTATTTACCTTGCAAAAGTAGACAAACCCTAAGTTCAACGGAATTCACTAAAATTTTTCGTAAGATGTTCGTTTATGAAAATTGGTCTCAGGAATGAATATGGGCTGCATTGGTTCACGCCTTCTGGTACCTCCCATACAAAATGATTTTTTTTGGAAAATTAATATTTCTCCTCCATAACTTCCACACGGACACTTGGAGCGTAATGAAAATTTGGCTGGATTTTCATTACTGAAAATGGCAAAAATCTGACAGGGTCAATTTTTACCAAGCGAGGCTTCAGACAAGGCGATAGTTTTCATGCGATCTCTTTAAAATCATAATGGAGAAGCACATGCAGAAGGTTGCAGTAAATACGACTGGACTGCGGAATGTTACTGCAGCGTTTTTGAGTGGGTCGGATGATAAATGAGGATAACACAAAAATATTTTTTTCAACGAACAAAGAGTCTAGTTCGCGCCAAAAAAAACCTGTTAGTCGTATATCAGCATTGGAATGTACGAAGAATTCTTAGAAAATTTCACTAAGAAACTATATGTCTAAAATCAATTCCTAGTTCTGAGAAGCATGAAGATTTCAGGTAGAGATATTTTTTAGCAATGAGCAATTATTCAGTTACTTCAGACCTATGGGCCGGGGCTCTAATTTTTACCTACCATTCCGATGTTTGGAGAGCAAGACGAAAAGAATAGTATATTTTTGATTTTTTTATTGGGATCCCGCCCAATATTCTGAAAAATGATTTTTAAAAACTTAATTTCTGTATGCCAATTTTCAGAGGCCATAACTTTTTAACCAATACATAGATTTGCTTCTGTAATACCTCATTTAGTTTGTTGGGAAGTCAGTTTTACGCAGAAGGTCTCTAAAAATATATTTCTAAAGTTTTCGGTTTGTGCTCATTTAAAAACAAAAAAGTCTCTGTCTGAAATCTTCATGCTACCCAACGCGAGCTAAGAATTGATTTTCCGATTTTGGTTACGATTTTTGCGAATAAAAAAATTGGCAGACCTTACTGTTTATATCTCTAGGCGACAGCAATATACTGTGGAGTTTTGACAGTTATAACTGTTTGTTTTAAAAAGGGTGTGGAACAGCCCATTTCCCCCCCTTAATGTAATTCATGCTGCAACAACAACATATGTAACAAATCTCATCTTCATGCCTTTTGATAGTTCATGAAACATAGCCTTTTTAATTTTCAAGTTGTATGGGCGGTCCCACGCCCCTTTATCCAATTACAACCAAATGTAGTCAGGAACTATCTACAGGTCAACAATACCTCAAAGTAACATTTTTGTATCAATCGATCTATCAGAAAAGCCGTTAGAGCGATTTTTGGAAAGGGGGCGTGGCACCGCCCACTTCCATCCTGGCTGTAATTAATACCGCTCAAACAACATATATACCAAATCTCATCTTAATACCTCTGATAGTTCATGAAATATAGCCTTTTTAATTTTCAAGTTGTATGGGCGGTGCCACGCCCCTTTATCCAATTACAACCAAATATAGTCAGGAACTATATACAGGTCAATAGTACCTCATGGTAAAATTTTTGTATCAATGGGTCTATTAGAAAAGCCGTCAGAGCGATATTTAAAAAAAGGGGCGTGGCGCCGCCCACTTTTTGAAAAATAAAAACCTTTTAAACCATGCAAAAGCTATAGCGAACAACACAAAAAAAATTTGAAAATCGGTCCAGCCGTTTTTGAGTTTTAGCGAGGCAACTGCACAGCAAATCATTTTTATATATAAGAAGAAGATGTAAAAAAAATTAACAATCATTTCCATCATCTGCTTGTTTTCTAGCAATTTGAATACGCAATGCCATTTTGAGGAAATTGTAGAAATCAACGCATGTGTACTTCATATTACATTTGACGGTCAGAATCGTCTTCAATGTTTGCACATCTAATCGGGTTTTGTCTGACGTCCAAGTTTTGATTACTGCAGAGAAGATTCGCTCCACTGATGCTGAAGTTCCTGGCAAACATAAAATATATTCAACGATCGTTGCCATTTCTTTGAATTCGCAATCAGCGTTATTGAGATGAATAAATGTCTTCACCCACAGGCAAAATTACTGAAAAAATCAGTGCGTTGTATCCATTGTCAATAAGTTTTTGCTTTTCTGATAGTACAGCTGGGGATAAAAATCATCCTCTTGACGCATTTTTAGTGTTTTATTATTTTTTTATTTTTAAAGTAAACAATATTATTGTATGAATTCACTGTTCGCCGCTTTTATTTCTATTATGTACCGAAAAAAAAAATATTTTGAGGGATAAAAGCAGTACTCATGTTTTGATGTCGAAAAGCAGTACAATACTGCGAAATACAGTACGAGCCTTATTCATATACATACCATATTTAGCTGATCGGATAATAAGTTCTCTTGTGGAAAGTACCCAAAGCTGGTAAAACATTTGGGAAGTTGCAAGCACTTATATTTCTTTTTGTAGAAATATTCAATGTAGCAACTAAAAGATAGCTATTTTTGGATTATCTGATTTGATGTTTTATTTCGCCAGTGTTTATATTTGTCGAAAAAAATTTTTTAACTAAATTAAGCTTTTTTGGTTTACACTAAAAAAAGTGTAAAAATCCCGAAAATCACTTGTCATATTACGTACGAATAGTCAAAAAATAAGTTTAAATACCACGGATTCATAAACCGAAACAGTAATACTGAGTAGCTCCATATACATATTGTTGGTAGTATCTATATGCGACATTTTTGGAAGCAGCACTTAATCAATTGACTCTGTACTCCATTCAATTTGCATCTCTTGAATTTAATTTGTTCTTTGTTTACTTTAAACGTTTGTTACAATTTGTATCTATGCATCTGTTGTGCATAGAATCCATTTCGTCTAATGGAAGGATGAATTTATCCGTATTTCCCTAATCTGTCATTGTGGAACCAATGTGACAGCCTGATATGTATGTAGTATATAATTTCCACTACGACATACAAAGTAATAATAATTTAAAATAACCCGTTCAGAGACTTGGCAGCCATGTAAATATAAGTATACAAGTAATGTTTGTACTAATGCTTATACCTGTTATTATCATTAACTGTTTATTTAGCGGTTTATGGTGGAACTAAACAAAGCTTGCATATGTACCAACGTATGAGCGTGGTGGTTGTTGTGTAAATATTTTCCAAAGTTGTATGCCTATGTTTGCACATATGTAGGTGTGTAATGCTCGCTCCATATTGCTTTGCTGTTGATGTTAATATATTTTCCCCTCGGTTGTGGAAATATCTTAAAAGCACACATTAACATACATAACTGCAAACGGCCACAGTGGGAAAATTGATCAGGCCTCGTCTAAAATTGATGTACAGAATGCTTTCCATGCGATTCCCCAAAACTTTCAACAAGGCATTCTAGCATAGCTGGTCGTATAAAAACATACAGAGACATGGGCTGGTGCTGGATACCAAATGAATGCGTCACACATGTATTAGTAAGTTATTTCATAAAATTATAACAGTTAAAATAACAAGAATTGAATATTTTCACAGTGATGATAAAGATTAGAATCCTTCAGTAATACTAGTAACAGTAAAAAAAACACAAATTCAATATACATAGATTTGATTTGCCTTCCACTACACTGAATTCAGACATATATTGCATAAGATGTATGCTTGTGAGAGCTTGACAGAGGAATCAATATGGACTTTGATATACTATTACTACTATACTATTAATTCCCCGGTTGAATGTTATGAAAGCAATATTTATTATCCAAAAATAGGTACCTTCTTGTACCTCCCATACAAAGAGACCTAATTTTGGAAAAATAATATTTCTCCAATAACTTTCAAATGGGCAGATAAAAGTCATTTAATTTTTGTCGTCCTGTAATAGTATACAAATTTTTACGAAAAATTACTGAATTGACCCTTGAAGTAAGTACACTAAATTCGGACATATATTGCGTCAGATGTACGCTTGTACGAACTTGTCGCAGGAATGAATATGGCTGTAATATATATATTCTTACTTTACCCATTGCCCTCAAGGTCCTGAATGGTATGTTATCAGAAAGACTAAAGCTTATCGACGACGGTACTCGCCGTTCACGATGATGGGTCCAAATATTTTGCGGAGTATTTTTCTCTCGAAGACTCCCAGAATATATTGATCTGCTTGTGCCATTACCCAGGATTCTGCGCTGTAGAGCAAGACAGGTAGGATCAGAGTCTGGTTGAGCTGGATCTTTGTTCTTCGAGAGAGCGCTTTGTCGTTAAAGCATAGTAGCAGCGGTTTGCGATCTCGTCTTTTGATTTCGAGGCTAATATTAATACCACCTCAAAGTTATAGTTGTCAATGTTCAAGCAGCGTCCCAGACGAGTAGACTCTTTGTTCGTTGAAACAAATAACTTGGTTTTGTCCTCGTTTATCACCAGACCCACTTCAGCCGACTGCTTCCCAATGCTCGAAAAAGCAGCAGTAACATCTCGCAATTCACGGCCAATAATATCTTTATAATCAGCAACATGTGGCTTTTGTAAATATGGTGTAGGTTAGACAGACTATCGCCTTGTCTAAAGCCTCGCTTGGTAGAAATTGGCTCTAACAGATTTTTGCCAATTTTCACTGAAGACTTTGTGTCAGTCAGTGTCATCCCGCAGAGTCGAATTAGTTTCGCGAGGATACCAAACTCAGCCATAGTATCCAACAATTTCTGTCGTATCGGACTGTCGAATGCAGCTTTGTAATCGATGAACAGATGGTAGGTGTCGATCTGAATTTCTTGGGTCTTCTCCAGGATTTGTCGTAGCGGGAATATCTGGTCGGTAGTGGATTTACCAGGTCTAAAGCCACACTGAAAAGGTCCAATCACGTTCGCCTGAATGGGCTTTAGTCTTTCACATAACTCACTAGACAGGACCTTGTATGCGATGGGTAAAAGGCTAATCCCGCGATAGTTGGTACACACACTAGGTTTGGTCTATTCCATCGTCGATGATTGGTGCGATTTCGTCGCTTATGCTGCCTTCGGGAATGAGAAGAGATTGAAAGTGTTCCCTCCATATTGGCAGCACACTCTGAGTGGCCATGACCAGATTTTCGTCTCTGTCCTTACAGGTGGGGATCCCTGTTCCAAAACCTTTACTTTTTACCTTTTGGTAGAGCTTTCGGGCCTCACCTCTATCCCTGTAGTTGTCGATATCCTGACTCTCTCTTTTTTTCCACAGACGCTTTTTCCGTCTGAACAGGCTTTTCATCTCCCTCCTTTCTCTTTATAACGCTCCGTCACCGCACGCGTCGCCATTGGCTGCAATTTTGCTTTGAATGCAGCATCCATTTCGCGACATTCATCATCGTACCAGGGCTTGTCTGAGCGTGGTTTTTCATAACCCAGTACGATCGTTGCGGCAGTGGTCATATAATTCGCTACGCTTATTTAATAAGTCAATATCAAAATGTTTGATAAGTTAAAATCCACTAGAACCATTAACTATTTAGTGTTCTAAATTTTTACCATAAAATTTGCCAATATCACTATTGTCTACCGTCTACCAATATTTTTTTTATCTTTCAAATGTGCTTTCATATATATAGAAAAATTCGAAGGTATTGAATTCCTAATATAGATCAGCAATACCAGGCCCATGAAAGTAAATACTCCGCCCACATTCGCTATTCTACATTAAGCCGTTTGGTCTGGGTTTGGTTAGGTTTTTCTTTAAGGGGTAACACTTTTTTCCCCTAAATGTACGAATTTCGAAAAATCCCTTCGTGAACCTCTCTAAGTCTAAGTCTATAAGCCGATAAACCATAACACGAGATTTTTAGAATTATTTTTATGTTTAATTTCATATTTGGTTGTTTGTATTAAAATAAAAGCTATTTTTTAATAGATAAAGGCATTTTTTTTTATTTTGCTTTGGACCGGGATCCCGGAAAATGAAATAGAAATCCCGATTTCCCGGGAAATGAAAAATCCCGGGAAATCAAAATCACTACTTATTAGGCCACCGCCCCCGATCCTAGTTTCTTGGGGCTGCCAAAACCACTAGTAGAGCCTGTGTTCAGCTTCAGTAACTTCTGTTACCTACTTCCTAAGACGCATCGGTGGTAGCATGCCGATTAGGTTACTCAACATTTCGCCTTCTAACTCTAGCTAACTTCTAAGATCGATACCTACGATCTGTTTATCGATTACGTGCTGTCATGTAATCTCAAGACGTAAACAATACATCATATTATAGGATAAGAATTTTTATCAGTTTACCTGACTAAAATTTCTGTAGTGGTTTTTCTTTTCGTTTCAAACTGTTATGCATTTTTAATTCATTCCAAAGTGATTGTTATACATTTCTTCTACAAGGCCTTCCTCTCCAGGCCTGTTAAAAAAAGAATAAAAAGGCTGGTGGCATAATATCTCCATGAATGGTTTTGGAAGGGACTCCCTTTGCAGGCCTACTTAGTCCTTCATTTTCCCGCTGGGTAAGGATATGTTTGTATGTTTATACTAATAAGAGTATCACACACGTTGGAACTTTTTTAGGTGTTGAAGTTTTGATAGTGTCGACATACACATTTGGTATATTAATTACACTCGCACAAGCACATCGTGTACTTACTTTATTCTTTGTATAACTTTGTGTTTGAATACGGGCATATGATTGTGTGTGTTTGTTTTCAGAGATTGATTAAGTTTGCATACAAATGACAAGCAAACAAAATAATATTAAGTATTTTCCCTTCCAACATTTAAACCAAAATATTAATTTTAATTAATTCGTTTTATCCTATGAACAGAATCATAGTAATTACTATGACAATATAACTTTTATCATTGGCGATTAGCACAATATTTTGACGTTATACGCTGTTGTCTCTGTCACAGTTGATTGTTGCCACTAGTGACAATACGTTTTGGTTTTTAATAACACATATTTTTTTTATCATTAAATAGCGTAAAAGTTGCGATTTGTAAACCTTTACTCTTAGGGATGAGAAAAAGTGTAACACATTAAAGGAGACGTGTTATACCTCAAGTATCTTAAGACCAAATTCGTTTCAGGGGTACTTAAGACGATTGAGGCTTGTCCGTCTGTCTGGATGGCTGATGCTCATATAACTCCAGTACACCTTAAAAGATCCGTATGAAAATTTTATCTTCTGGTACCTCCTATGATATTTTGACTCTGAAATTAATATAGACTATATAGGCTGACCCCTTCTGGTACGTACCATACAAATGACCGAAATCACCCCAACCTGGCATTTCTTGATTTTAAGACACTGACTTAAATAATAATAAAATACATTTTAAACGCAAGTAATAGTACCGTTCTTATTCCCACTTGTTAACAGCCAGTGATGCTGTTACATAAAATACCTGCTCCAACTGCGAGTACAAAACATTTAATGTAAAGCATTCCATTCTGATGTTATATAAGCTTTGATTAACTAACGACATTTTTTCTGCGGAAGTTTCCAATGTCAATATGTCCATTATCGTACACTACAGTTGCTACGTTTGATCTTAGCCTAAGCGTGCAAAATGCGCTGGAAATCCCAGTAAAATGCATTACCTACCTCTAGCAATATATCACATGCAGTGCATTATTGCCCTCAAGTTCAAAACGAGTTTGGATCACTCATGTATACGAATGTGTAAACACATGTGAATTAGGGCATATTGGTCCTTGTATTATGTCCTTAATCATGCCTCAAGTATCTTTTACAATGGAAGTGGCTACTTGCCTAAGGTGCGTGTAATGTATGCCTGTTTAACACGTAGAGGTCATTTCGTTACTTGAGCTTATACAAACTTTACATGAGAGCCATGTGGTGATTATTAAATCCTTTCCTAATGTATGCCTCTGTTGCTAGATGGAGAGTAGATTGGTGTCCGAGGTTGAATTGTGCACCATGGTATGGTATGACACAACTTTGATTTCAGAAGTGATAAAATGCGGAATCATATATTAACAAAACGAATAACAATTGAATGGAGTGAGTTTTGTGCGATTTTCTTTGAGGGAGAGAAATATTGTAATCCGTGATGTTGCTCACTCTCCATCCATGAGCTGTGTTAATCATAGAAAAATATCTCAATATAACCACAATGTTTTTTGTATACCTTCACCCTTAGGGATTAGGATACAAAAACACACTAAATGAGATATGTTAGTATGGAAGTATCTTAAGACCAAATTCGTTTCAGTCAAGTTTTAGACTATGTATTGAGGCATGTCCGTCTATCTGTTTGGTGGTCAGGATAATTAAACCTTAACTGATCCTTATGAAAATTTGACAGTATTCATATTTTCCAAAATTAAGCAATGGGATTGTCAATGGGCAGAATAGCCCCTTCCCTTCCTTGATATTTCATAACTTCCAAACTGACAACTTAAGGATATTTTTTCTTGTTCTTCTTCTTAATGGCAGCAGTAACAGAAAATTATCTATCAGTAGCCGCACGTAGAATATAATTCCAAGCGGTACGGCCTTTTGCGCTCCATAGATAGTTAGTCGCACCAAGTGTAGATAAAAGCTCTTTCACCTGGTCCATCTAACTGGTCCTGCGCTTCCCATCGAGTTTAATGATGAAAACTTTCTGAGATAGAAAATTTTATCCATTCGTACAACATGTTCAAGCCAGTACATTCGGTTTATTTCACCGCGCTCGACTACGTCGATATCGTTGTACGACTCATACAACGCGTGGTTCATTCGACGACGATACTCACCGTTAACAATGATGGGTCCAAATATTTTGCAAAGTATTTTTATCCCGAAGACTCCCAGAATAGATTAATCCGCTTATGTCATTACCCAGGATTCTGCGCTGTAGAGCAAGGCAGGTAGGATCAGAGTCTGGTCGAGTTGGATCTTTGTTCTTCAAGAGAGCGCTTTGCCATTAAATCATTTGATCAGCGCATAGTAACAGCGGTTTGCGATCAATACTCGTCGTTTGATATCGTCTTTTAATTATTTTTGTTTATGGTGGAGTCAAGGTAGGCAAATCATCTACCACTTCAAATTTATAGTTGTCAACGTTCACGCAGCGTCCCAGACGAGTGTACTCTTTGTTCGTTGTGGGTCACCAGAACCCCTTCCGACGATTGCTTTTCATTACTCGAAAAAGTCGTAGTAACAATCCACGACCAATGATATCTATATCATCGCATACGCGATCAGCATGTGACTTTTGTTGAAGATGGTATGGCCTTTCGCATGATCATCTCCATTACGATGTTAAGGAGATTGCAAGACATCGCCTTGTCTAAAGCCTCGCTTTGTAGAAAACGGTCAGTGTCATCCCGCAAAGTCGTATTAGCTTCGCGGGGATAACAAACTCAGCCACAGCATCTAACAATTTCTGTCGTATAGGACTGTCGAATGCAGCTTTGTAGGCGATAAACAGATGGTGGGTGTCGATTTGCGTTTCTTGGGTCTTCTCCAGTATTTGTCTTAGTGTGAATATCTGGTCGGTCGTGGATTTACCAGGTCTAAAGCCACACCGATAAGGTTCAATCAGGTTCGCCAGAATGGGTTTTGACTTTCACATAACAGTCTGATCCTGATAAAAGGCTGATCCCGCGATAGATGGCACACGAACTTGTATCGCCTTTCTTAAGCACAGTATAGAGAACACTCAGATTTCAATCATCGGACATGCATTTCTGGTGCTTGCATATTGGCAGCCCATCGCCGCCGGCTTTAAAAAGCTCCGCCGTGCTGAACTCCGTCGTCTATGATTGGTGTGATTTCGTCACATATGCTGCCTTCGGGAACGAGAAAAGATCGAAAGTGTTCCCTCCATATTTGCAGCTCACTCTGAGTATCCGTGATCAGATTTCCGCCTTACATGTGGGGATCCCTGATCCAAAACATTTGCATTTAACATTTTGTTAGAACTATCGGGCTTCACCTGAATTCCTGCAGTTTTCGATTTCCTGGCTCTCTCCTTTTTTCTACAGACGTTTTTTCCGCCTGGACACGAGATTGGTCTCCTTCCTCATCTCATTTTGACGCTTCGTCACGCCACGCGTCGCCATTGGCTGCAGTTTTGCCTTGTATGTAGCATTCATTTCCTCAGACATTTCAAGATATTCATTATCGTATCAGGGCTTGTGTGAGCGTGGATTTTTAAAACCCAGTACGATCGTTGCGGCAGTGGTCATAGAATTCGCAATATGCTGTCACTGGGTGTCGAGAACATCACAACTGTGTTAGGGGGGTTAGTTTGAAGTAAGTGAGAGAGTTTGTTGGAGTAGGCATTGGCTATCTCGGTGGTATGCATGTCTAGCTTCCGTTGCCTTTGGTAACTAGTATATTCAGCACTACTTAATCGTGTGCGTACCTTGGCTGCAACTAGGTGGTGATGCGTGTCAATATTTGCACTGCGCATCACACGCACGTCCGTAATCAATACCAAAACAAATTTAATGTCATGTGAAGGGCAATGGTCATAAAACTCATCCAGGCGGTCATAGAATGCATCTTTAATGTCATTTACTTCCGTCGGGGCGTCTACACACATCAAAGTAATATAAAAATATTTTGTCAGGATGCGAATAGTGGCTATTCGGCCACTTACAGGGTTAAACTGCGAGACCAGGCGTCGAAGTCTTTTGCCGACGATGAAACCACGTCTGATATTGGCTTAGTTTACTCCCGAAAAAGTGAACTATTTGCTCAAAAATAGACTTTTAAACATTTCATTAACTTTTCTTTTTGATTTTATTTTGGAACTTTGACTCATAGAGGCTATTTGCCTTCGGTGACTTTTAGTGAAATTTTCCGAAGAATATTTCTATCGAAGATTCTAAGCCTTGACCTCCGTCAAATGTTGATTCTTAAACAGTTTTTCAAAATTGGTTCAAAAATGTCCCATACGGGTGGGAGCTAGAGGGTTAAAATGTTCCAAGAATATATTTTCCTGATTGTTTTAATATAGGTCTCCGAAGACATGAAATACCCCAAACGTATTTTGCCAGATGATATTTCATATTCTTTGATTCGACTTTTGAACAAAAAAATCAAACTTCAAACCACTGTAAACAAAATTTCGGACGTTTTGGAGAAAAATGGGGTTTAAGGTTTTGTTACTGAGGTCAAATATACTATCGTTTGATATTGGTTTGGTTCACCCCCGAAAAAGTGTGATGCATTCTTTAAATCCGAATAAATAACTGTCCAATAACTGTGGGATTCAGAAACCAGAAGTCGAAGCTCCGTAGAGTAAAACGAGGAGTGCCACAAGGCAGTGAACTCTCTCGACATTGTTTAACCTCTACATTTCTGAAATTCCACAACCACCCGAAGGCGTAAAGATCGTAACGCATGCTGATGATTGTGCGATCATGGCGTTGGGCCCACAATCATTAGCGATAAAGTAAACGGCTACATAACTCATCTTGCTGCCTTCTCCACTGGGAATACCGGAGGATCTATGCCGCCAAATTATGCTTAACACTTCGTTCAATAATGTGTGTGACTAATTGATTAAAACACATTTTTTTTGCCAAAATTCGTTTTTATTCATCAACATAGTCCCCTTTTAGGGAGATACAATCATTCCTACGCTTTTCCAATTTTTCGATACCGCCTTTGTAAAACGATTTTTATTTGCCTTCGAAATAAGCGTTAGTTTCGGCGATTACTTCATCATTTGAGCGAAATCTCTTACCACGGAGCATCTTTTTGAGGTCTGCGAAGAGCCCGTAGTCGCTGGGGGCCAAATCTGGAGAATACGGTGGATGGGGAAGCAATTCGAAGCACAATTCGTTCAATTTTGCCATCGTTTTCATTGATTTGTGACACGGTGCATTGTCTTGGTGGAACAACACTTTTTTCTTCGCCATATGAGGCCGTTTCTTTGCGATTTCGTCTTTCAAACGCTCCAATAACGCTTTATAATAGTCGCTGTTGATGGTCTGCCCCTTCTGGAGATAGTCGATGAATATTATTAAATGCGCATCCCAAAATACAGACGCCATAACCTTGCCAGCCAACTGCTGCGTCTTTGGTCGCTTTTGGCGGCTTTCAAAGGCTGCATACCACTCAGCAGACTGCCGATTTGACTCTGGAGTGAAATGGTGGATCCATGTTTCATGTGATGTACCGACGCAAAAACTCCGACTTATTTTTTCAACATTTTCCGGAATAACAGCGTCATTTGGTCTTCCAGTAGATGGACTGTCATCGGTGTCTGTACGACCACGTTTGAATTCGGCATACTAATAACAAATGCTTCTTTTTGATGGAGCAGAGTCCGAATAATGTTTTTCAAGCCATTCCTGGCATTGAGCAGTATTTTTTTCATTAAAAAACAATGATAAATTAGCACACGGAATTGCTTTGAATTCATTGAATTTAAAAGTAGCGTCACTTAAAGCACTGTAAGTTGTAAACAAATGGGCGGATTAACATATGATTTTGACAGTAAGCCTAAAAAGGTTGCCACTTTTGAAAAAAATGGATGTAGTACTAGTGCCGCCATCTATGTGTCAGTCACACACATTATTGAACGAAGTGTTATATGCTAGAACAATTGAATGTGTTCGTCGATGACACGCCAATTTTGACCGTAAACTATCCTTAGATTCTGGGTGTCACATTCGATACATTATTCAAGTCGTTCCACATCTATCTGCAACAAGATGCAAAGCAGAAACAAGGTCCTCAAGTCGCCGGCCGGCAGCATTTGGGGCACAGACAACGAAACCGTGTTATGCACTTACAAAGCGATAGGCCGGTCTGTGGTGAATTATGCAGCGTTAGTGTGGTCTGCAAACGTGAGCGACACGCAGTGGAGAAAAATTCAAACCTGCCAGAATGCAGCCTTAAGAACAGCAACAGGATGTCTCCTCATGTCAGGAGAAGGCTAAGATTCTCCCCGTACAGGTACATAACGAGATATTGTGCAAACAGTACCTGCTGAGTTGCCACAGGAACAGCCATCCTAAGGAGTAGAGATCTGCATCATCTAGAGAGTGAGGTCCAAAGATTCAAAAGACTGCCTCTAGATCAGCAAGCGTATCAGTCATGAACGCCTAACCTATGAAGGTTGTTCTCGGAGACTATCTTCCCGAAATAGCATCGAAGGAAACTAGTCTTCCACGGAATACCAGAACGGTTCTGGCACACTGCGATCCGGCTGGTGTAGTAGGCTAAATTCCAACTGGGTCGAATTGAACTAAAAACCCCAAATGTATGCCCAGCGTGCGGTATAGAACCCCATACTACCCTACACTGGTTCCAGTGTCCAGCCAAGCCTACCCACCTCATCCCGAGTCAATCTGAACGGACCCAGTGTGAGTTCCAGATTCTTACACTTGGAAACAGACGGAAACGCTGAGATCAGAACCCAGCATTTACCCTAACGGGACTATACTTCAACACAGAAATCAAACATATGAGTGGCTTCAACAACAAAAACTGTCCAATATTTGTTGTTTTTTATTCAACTTAAACCAATATTCCCCACTTAAAATATCCGACAACAAAGGGTAAGGATTTTTATCTTAACAGTATATCATAGTTAGTAAACTGATATTAAACTAAACATTCAAACAAGTTTAAAAATATTTAAACCATGTAAAAAAAACCAAAAGCACACATATCTGAACATGCTCATCTGTAAAAACATTTTTCTTTTTAATATCACAGAATTTTCTCCATGAATATATCACAATTGTCTACTATTACTCGATCAATTTAACACTTTCTTAGTTTCGCTTTGTAGTTATTTCCTGTTGGCATTTCATTTTATAATTATTATTAAGGCAAAATTAATGATAGCATTTGTGCCTTGGCTTCATCTGGGGCTAACATTAACACTTAAGGTTAATACGGAGATAAAATAAAATTCTTTTACACTTTAATTTAACAAGAAGTAATAAAATGCTTGATTTAGTTGCAAACAAGCATTATATGAACTATAAAATTGCCAATTTTGTTACAAAAATATACCAAGCAAATCCAAGGATAAAATGGGACATATGAAAATAGTAGTTTAAACGGCCTACCCTTTTCCAATGGCTGTTGAGCTCAACCACTAAATGTATAATATGTATGTACGAGTACATGTGCCTATACTATTAAGCATTGCTGCCAACAGCTGTTGGTGATGGTAATATTTAGTAACAAAATGGAAACTATTTATTTAGCCAAACTTGTAAAATGGAAAATACAATTTTATTAACCAAGGTCTAACAAACGTTGAAGTTTAAAACAATTAAAATTTATGTCAAGCAAATATTAAAATTGGTTACAAAAACTTAATAAGCTCTAGAGCTCAGTGTGACGTTTACAATACGTTTAACGCATTAAGCTTTCAAATGTTGCGACAAAACTTTTAACATTTAATAGTGTATAGAACCTTATAAAAGTTAATCTAGTTTATAATTAAGAGGACATAATGATGTAAAATGGTTTTACAAGAGTTGTATAAAATTAATTATGTGGACAGCTGGCGGGGCGGAATGCTATCGAGAAGCCCAAAAACAAACGTGCGAAAATTACATCAACGAAGACCACATACATATATAATAGAAAAGATCTTGCCATTTTAGCACGGGTGTGTTTGGACTTCTCGATGGTTAAAGCTTTTAACACAAGTTAATGAGATAGTTTGGCAATTCTGGAAATAACTATCTGCCATGCCAGCTGTCTCATAATCCATTTCTCACTTACTTACCTACTTAGCTGGTACTTCTTTGCAATCCCAGTGGATTATATACCGCACGTAAAAAAATATTATAAGCGCCTCGATCTTCTGCGCTTCTTCTGCAGTAAGTCACACCAAGTTCTGTAAGGTTCTCAGTAACCTGGTATTTTCAACGGAGTTTTGGTCGCCCTCTTCTGCGCCGTCCATCGAGTTCATTGTCGAAGACATTTCGAGCTGTAGCATTTTCGTCCATGCGTACAACATGACCCAGTCAACGCAACCGTTGCACCTTAATGCGTCTGACCACGTCAATGTCAGTGTACAGCTCATGATTTATACGACGCCGATACTCTCCGTTAACCATGATGGGCCCATATATTTTACGTAGTATTTTTCTCTGGAATACCGCCAGAACCGATTTATCCGCTTGTGTCATAACCCAGGATTCTGAACCATACATTAAGACAGGTAGAACCAGTATTAGGTATAGCTGGAGTTTTGTTCGTCGAGAGAGGGCTCTGTCATTGAATCGCTTGCTAAGTTCGAAGTAGCATTTATTTACAAGCAGGATTCTTCTCCGGATTTCTAGACTGACATTATTTTCTTTGTTGATGGCGGAGCCTAGGTAGACAAAATTATCTACCAAGTCGAAATTATAGTTATTAACGTTCACGCAGTTTCCCAAACGAGTCGATTCTTTGTTCGTTGAAACTAATAACTTCGTTTTGTACTCGTTCACTGTTAGGCCCGTTTTCGCTGGTTCCTTCTATATACCTGAGAAGGCTGCAGTCACATCCCGCAGTTTTCGACCGATGATGTCAACATCATCAGCGTACGCGAGTAGCATGTGGCTTTTGTTGAATATAGTGCCACTCGTGTTTACTGCAGCTTTTCTCATTATCATCTCCATCACTATGTTGAAGAGATCACACGATAGGACGTCGCCTTTTTTTAGGCCTCGTCTGGTACAGAATGGCTCCGTTAGGTCCTTGCCTATCTTCACTGAAGACTTCGTGTCAGTCAGCGTCATTCCGTAAAGACGTATCAGCTTCGCTGGAATACCAAACTCAGCCATGGCTTCGAGTAATTTCTGCCGTATCGGGCTGTCGAAGGCAGCTTTATAGTCTACGAAAAGATAGTACGTATCGATCTGTTTCTCTTGGGTCTTTTCCAGGATTTGCCGAAGTGTGAAAATCTGGTCAGTTGTTGATTTTCCAGGTCTAAAGCCACACTGATGAGGCCCGATCAGGTTGGATAACGCTGGCTTGAGTCTTTCACATAGCACACTCGACAGGACCTTATATGCGATGGGTAAAAGGCTGATCCTGCGGTAGTTGGAGCACACACTTGGATCACCATTTTTCAGCACAGGACATAATTCGCTCAACCCTTATCCTGTACTTAAAAAAAATTACGTATACTGTATTTATGGGTCAATTTTGCCCAATACATATTTGTTTGAATATTAAAATTTTTTGAAATAGTTCGACCGTTTTAAAAGAAATTATGGTATTATAATGATTTTTGCACACAAACTTTGCACATTTAAAACATTTTCTAAGTATTTTGTACTTTTTCAACATTTGGGGTATGAATAGCAACGGTCGCTTGTAAGGTTTGTCTTTTGCAGTTCGATTGTTGCAGCAGGATTCAAACTGCGTACGATTGCTTTAGCTGATTTGCTGGAGGAAATATAATATCGCCAAGATATTTCCTGTTGATCAAGAGGGCTGCCTAATTCTTTCAAAAATATAAGACGTCATAAATTACTTTTCTAATTCCAGTCTTGATTTATTGAAGTAAGCATTATATTTTGTAATGTCCAAAATATTGTGGAATAGGGTTGATAGCCATCGATTAGATCTGCGCCTGCAAGTGCAATTTCTGACCAATTAATTTATCAGTTCCTGACTTCGTGCCTTGGCGTATAATGATGTGCTTACTAAAATAACAAACCTATTTTGCTCGTGTACGAGAACAAATGCGAAAATGGTTGTCTTATTATCTTTTTCAAGAAGAATTGAGAAAAGTTTTCTGGTATATTTTTCATGTCCAAATTTATTAGCAGAAGGTACGTTTTATTTTTTCGGCCTGAAAACCATAGTAAGGTTTCGTTTGAGTAGTAATTTCGAAATCCTTAGGATGTAAGCAAATTGTTACATATAACTTTTCGACATTTCAAATCGTTAACTAAATCTAAACAAAGATCTTGTTCCGGCTTTCAGCTTGAAGATTTATATTTATGTGGTTGCTTGCAACAATCATGTATAATTTATCTGAACGTCACATAGAGCCCAGATTCGTATCCCATATTTGCCGGGCTAAGAGCGTATATATTCCATGAAAGGGCTAAGTTCACGGTATGTAACTAATTGTTCACCTACGGTGGTACTTTCGCCAAGAATAACACATTATTCTAAAATTTCCTTCCCAGCGATACCAAAAGTCACTTATAAGAGCTAGTTTATCTCGCGCTTTTCTAAATTTCTGTCTGACTTTTTATCGAAAGGAGAACTCGGAGGACATTCTGAAATCGTTGCCTTCGATATTGGACTGCCCTTCTTATCATCTCACAATCTTACTAGCCACACTACGAGACCGAAATACATACGAGCTAAGAGAAGAACGCCCAAATATGATTTTATTGACATTTCGTCTACCAGAATTCAGTTGTCTTGAAAACTGAATGCATATAATAACTGTTGAAGAAATTCACAGCAAATATATTTGACTTAGATATGCCTAAATCGCTATAAAAGTAAAACATAGTTTAACTAGTATCTTTGTTCGTAGGCCACATCCAAAAAGAGTATTTAACTTAATTGAACTTTTAAGACATAATTTAGGCCAAAAAAATAATTGTCTGAAAATTTCACAAATCAGTTTTCAGAACGTCTAAAGTTATAAGAACTCAAAAACGGTTTGGGCAATTTTGACCCATTAATACAGGATAAGGGTTAAATTCCAATCGTCTTGCAAGCACTCTTTTAGCCAAACCATGTGCAGGAGCTGGTGCATGCTCGTCATCAGCTTCTCGCCACCCGACTTGAAGAGCTCTGCCGGCAGACCGTCGGCACCAGCTGCTTTGTTGTTTTTCATCCGCGGTATTGCTCTTCTTACCTCGGCTTGGTGGTGGGCAATCTAAGCCGTCGACGACAATTGGCATGATAACTTCACGTGCGCTGCCTTCTGGAACCAGCAGTTGCTGGAAGTTTTCTCTCCATATGTGCAGCACACTCTGCGTATCCGTGACCAGATTTCCATCACAGTCCTTACAGGTCGGGAGGCCATTACCGTATCCATTTGCTCTTACTTTCTGGTAAAATATTCAGGCCTCACCTCTATTTCTGTATCGCTCTATATCCTAGTTCTCCCCGTTCCCTAACAGCACGGGTTACAATTGGTGTAGTGTTGCCCTATAAGCAGCATCCTGTTCCTCAGACGCTATGTGACATTCTTCATCGTACCAGGAGTCGTCTGAGCGCCGCTTTTCATATCCTAGCGCGGTTGTTGCGGCGGTTGCCATGGAATGCGCAATATGCTGCCACTGTGTATCGGGAACGTCAGAATTAGAGGCGTTGTGTCGTAAAAGTTGGGAGAGCTGGTTGGAGTAGGCAGTAGCTATCTCTGGGGTTTGCAGCATTGAGATGTCCAGCTTTCTTTGTGTTTGGTTACGTGCGTTTTTCGCTCTGCTCAATCTTGTGCGCACCTTGGCTGCAGCCAGGTAATGATCCGAGCCATTATTAGCACCACGGATCACACGCACGTCCATGACACTAGATGCATGGCTGCCATCACTTACCACATGATCAATTTGATTTTTGGTGTTTTGTTCGGGGGATAGCCCAGTTGCATTGCGGATACGTTTGTGCTGGAATCTAGTTCCACTCACTACCATGCGCCTTCCCGCTGCAAAGCTAACAAGCCTAAGCCCGTTGTCTGACGTGTCGGTATGCAGGCTGAATTTTCCGATCGATGGACCAAGAACATTTTCTCTTCCTATTTTTGCATTAAAGTCTCCCAAAACAAATTTAATGTCTTGGCCAGGGCAGCGGTCGTATGTTTCCTCTAGGCGCTCGTAAAATGCATATTTAATCTCATCGTCTTTATCTTCCGTCGGGGCGTGTACAGAAATCAGCGTAATGTACAAATATTTCGCCCGGATGCGAATAGTGGCTATTCGGTCACTTACAGGATTAAACCGCAAGACCAGGTGTCGAAGTCTCTTGCCGACTATGAAACCACATCCAAATTCTTGTCTTTCTGCATGGCAGCTGTAAAAGATGTCACAGTGATGTTAGCCTTGTATTTGTCGAGGACATCCGCCAGTTGGATAGAGGCACCATCTCTGTAAAGAGTTCGAACATTTCAGGTGTATATCCTTAAATCATGGCCCTTATATCGTTTGCGGGGGTCGTCAACATTTGTGGGGGGGTTCTTATTTTTTCCTTTCTTCGTGTTTTCATAATAATTTTGTTTAAGGAGAGTGGCTTATTAGGCCACCGCTCCCGATCCTAGTTTCTTGGGGCTGCCAAAGCCACTAAGAGAGCCTGTGTTGAGCTTCAGTAACTTCTGTTACCTACTTCCTAAGATGCATCGGTGGTTGCATGCCGTTAAGGTAACTCAACATTTCGCCTTCTAACTCTAGCTAACTTCTAAGCGCCTTGCCAATCCATATCTCACAATTCTTGTAAAATAAACTATATAAACAATAGTAGAAATGCATTGTGGGACTCCGGTAACAGAGACAAATTATTTTTGTTATAGTAAAGTTTTTTTTTAACTTTTTGGTAATAATTTTAGCACAACTCAATCATGTAGCAGAATAGGCGGATAAATCTTTCGATTTCTAAGGTTTTCGGTATATGTTCAAAGTATCAAAAGTAAACTTTCTTTGATAACGCCCGTTTTCATTCTTGAGTCAGATTTAAATATGCCTTTACATTGCCAAAAATTTTGATTATCAAGGTGGATTCATTCATTTGCGTGGGAGACACTAGCAGGGAAACGGCCAATTTTAAGGTACGCTCAGGTTTTGTCCTGGAACGAATTAGGTCTTAAGATACTTGGAGTCCAAACACGTTTTCTCGTTACTTATGATATATATCCTGTACCATATGGGTGATGGTATAGAAACTATGACCATTTCATCTGGAGAAGTAAGGAGCTCTGAGAACAATGCCACAAACGTACTTTCAATCTTTGTGTCCCACGTGAGAGAGTATCTACCCTATGTCCCGAACCACAGCTCTGATGTTATAAATGACATTTGGTACACCATAAACAATAAATTCAACGAGGCATGCAGCTTGTACCGTAATTAGTGAAGCATCACTAGCTCTCATCCTACAAAGCAGAATAGTGAAACTTGCCTGAGAT
Source organism: Muscina levida (assembly GCA_964034835.1). Lineage (NCBI taxonomy): Eukaryota > Metazoa > Arthropoda > Insecta > Diptera > Muscidae > Muscina > Muscina levida. Next base: position 98,915,878 of record OZ035880.1, read on the forward strand.
AGGGTCCGCACTTGCTATGCAAGGACACAACTTGATTCGGCATTCAAAGCTCTCTACAACGCGGTCAAACATTCTAGCCGAATAGAAAATGGAATAGGACATTATTTCTTGCAAACCAAACAGAAGTCGCCGCTAGGAATAACAACCTCAAATACCTCTACGACATCACTTCCAAACAGAAACCGCACTCGTCCAATAAGGGATAATGTGTGTTATATTCTTACCCTGAAAACAATCAACTCAACAGATGGCATGAACCTTTTTCGGATACACTTTTTTGCTTTCCACTGACCCAACGACCCAAACCAATAAGTCCGTTGACTGTATTTTCTGCAGATGCAGTTAATATCTCAATTATAACAATTGAAGCGCGACAATGTCCGGGAAATTGCTGTATCCTGCCGAAGCTTTAACGGCTAACAAAAGAGTATACCTTCTCTCCCATTTTAAAGCTATCTGCAAGGAAGAAAAACTCCCGAAAGACTGGCTGGTTGGGACCATGGTCAAGGTACCTTAAAAGGGTAATTTATATCACTGTAAGAACTAGAGGGGCATTACGGTACTAAGCTCTCCTTTTAAAATGTTAGTCAAACTGCTACTCAACAGAATTCAGGACAAGTTGGAATCAACTCTCCGCAGACAACAAACTTGTTCCCGCACCAACCGCTCCAGCACGGATCACATCGTGTCACTCCGTGTATTCCAGGAGCAAGTCAATAAATGGCAATCCAATATTTATGTCAGTTTCGTGAACTTCAGCACTGCCTTCGACAGTATATGTAGAGAAACATACAAACTAGAAACGTACCAGTACAATTGTTAAATATAATCAAAGCAAAATCAGGGTCGTCACTACAACCAGCTGTCCCTACCAATTTCAACAAATTCTGGAGTATAACAGGTCTCCCTGTCACCAATAAAAAAAAAAACTTAATTTAACCTTACACCCCATTGATGAGGTATGGGATGCTTCTCGCGTTGTGAATTAACACGCTTTCTATTCTTAGATTCACAGCTATCGACACCTACTTGTTTATCGTCGAATGCGAACGTCAATGTTTGAGAAGCTTTTACTGGATATTCCGATTAACTTGACACCTACTGCGAAGTTGCTGTCGACAACATCGAGGAGGCCACCAATGAAAAAAAAAATGTAGATGATTGGAAACGGAAATCGAAACACAGTCTTCCGGCATTGTAATCGCGTGTTCTAACCACTATGTTACGGCCGGTCCCCTTATGCCACCAATGATCTTCCTAATTGAGGTAACTGAATGCAACTCTAGCTGAAAAAAGGTTTGCCATGGGTCCAATCCTGTCACTTAGATGAAATCGCCCATCTCTTCGTCAAGAAGTCTGACCTACCGACCAAAAAGGATTTTCTCAGACAAAGGCGCAATAACATACGTCGGCCTGTATAAAAACACCACCAAAACGGAATTCATCTCCACCAGCGATTCCGATATAAGCCTAAATATTGACATTGAACAATCTAAGCGCAATACCGATTTCTACCATCTGGATATTCTAATTAGTCCTGAAGGGGGAATCACATTCGATGTCACATCCCGCAACAACAAAGAAAGACAAGCATTCGCCATGCTGAATAATGTCTGGTTCTCAAATGATATTTCCAGCAATCCAAACTGCGTATTTTTAACTCGAACCTTAAAACCATTGTGCTCTACGTATGTGAGTCGTAGCTGCTTATAAAGGGTGTCCCAACAAGAACGCAATTTTTAAATCTGGCAACATTCGAAGTGTCATTGTTTGACATTTGAACAATTGTTATTGTTTGCTAGTAGAAGGTACGAGGTTAGTAAAAGTGGAGCGCTACACGAATGAACAACGCATTCTCATTGTGAAATTGTTTTACCAAAATGGTGAAAGTTTTACAGTTCGCAAATTGCGATCAATTTGTGGCCACAATAATGCTCCAAAAGAGTCAACTGTAAAGAGATTAATGGAAAAATTTGTCGAAACTGGGTCTGTTAGTGATGTAAAGACAACAACGCGCCATCGACCAGGTCGATCGACCGAAAATGTCGCAGCTGTACGTGATGATGTCGCATGAGGCAGGTCAAGCGCAAACAATCAATAGTGTTCGGTATCGTGAAATGATAACCTGTTTTTTCTTGCCTCGAATTGAAGAAATGAATGTGGAGGGCATGTGGTTCCAACAAGACGATGCCACATGTCATACAGCCAGAGAAACAATTCAATTGCTGCATCAGTCATTTCCCGGTCGTGTTATTTCGCGTTTGGGGATCAGAATTGGCCGCCTTAATCGTGCGATTTAACACCATTTGATTTTTTTCTTGGGGTTTTTTGAAGTCGATGGTTACGCGAGTAAGCCGACGACGACTCAAGCCTTAAAAGAGGAAATTGGACGCTGCACTGATGAAATACCGCAACATTTATGCGAACGGTCATTAAAAATTTCATTAAAAGATCGTGTGCATGTCTGCAAACCTAATTCTGTCTACTTTACGATATAATAAAGTTTCACGATTTTTTTAAATATTTAAAATTTAAAAATTGCGTTCTTGTTGGGACACCCTTTAGTTGCGATGTCTCTTAGACTCCAGGCCTTTGTCAATAGCTGTCTACGGAACATTTTGAGAATTTGTTGGCCCAACGCTATATATAACTAGGACCTACTGCACTCGACAAACGAAACCCCTCTGGACATAACGATCCTTCGCTCCTACCGGAGTTAAAGGACCTAATATATAAATCTTATATATAAAATTCTCGTGTCACAATGTTAGTCTGCATACTCCTCCGAAACGGCTTGACCGATTCCTCTGAAATTTGGTAAGCATATTGGGTAGGTCTGAGAATCGGCTAACATCTATTTTTCATCACCCTAAATGTTAAGGGTGGTCCACCAGCGCCCGGTAGGTGGCGCTGGGGTGGGTTTATAATCAAAATTTGAACAAATGGACCAATTTAACTGAAATTCAGAATGTATGTTTGTTTGATCATCAGTAAAAATTGTATATACAAATGGAACCGGTAGGTGGCGTTTGGGCGTATTTTTAATCAAAATTTAAATGAATGGACCAATTTAACTGAAATTTAGTATGTATATTTGAGTGATCATGAGAACAAAGTTTCTGTATAACTGGACCCGGTAGGTGCCGCTAGGGTGGAATTATAATGAAAATTTTAACGAATTAAACAATTTGACTGAAATTTAGAATGTATATTCGTTATAATATGAGAAATTTTTTTCTGTATAAATGGACCCGCTGTTGAGTTGGCTGTAGTTGAATTATTTCGAAAATTTATATCGATTGTCCGACATTACTCAAACTTAACATGTATTTTTGAACATGAGAAAATGTTGGATGTATGTTTTTATTCAGTTGCCGGTGTTTAGATTATGATACACTTAATTTTTGCAATGTCATTTAGTCACCAGTGAGAACATTACATATATACATCTTTAAAACATCAATATTATTGAGAAGTCAATATATAAAAATGGATGTATATTTTAATGTCACCACTAATTGCGAGAACGGTTGAACCGATTTGTACCAAAATGTCAGTGAAAGTTGGTGATGGACTATAGATGGTCACCCAGACCACAAAACGGCTTAAGGTAGAATGGCGAACATTTGTATTGGCGCACTTCCTATAAAATTAAAGAGCTTCACAAAGTTGTTTTTCCCATATCAAACCTTAAGGCTACTAACCCGAAAATGAGAAAAACTGTTGCTATCACTTAATAAGTAAGTTTTCATCATATCATGGACGACACTGCCGACCTTTTTTATCAATTCTTACAAAAATATATACAGTAGACTGCGGATAAGTGCATATCGGTTTTCGCGCGACTTTTTGTGCGCTTATGCGGTTTTTGCATTTATACAACACTCGGATAAGTGCACAACTATTGCATATATACAAACATTGCATAAGTGCACGATTATTGCATTTATACAAACATTACATTATTTTTATTAATCTGTAACACCAGTTCAGTTTGGACGAAACTTTAAGAAAGTAATTAAATATAAAGCTGTTTAATGTTTTTATTTATATTTGGTTCACATAACATAACAGGTTTTTAATAAAAACTTATAAAATCAGTTCAGTTTAAGGTAAAAAAAAACACAAATATATATTTCATTGTTTTAGTGTTTATCATATTTTATACAAAAAAAATTAAAAATATTCAGTTCTGTGCCAAAATAAGAGCTGTTAATGAATCATTGCAATCATATTTTGCAACATTGTTTTTTGCAAAATACATATACGTGTGCTGAAAAAGTCTGAAATCTGTTTTTGAACCGTGTTTTCTGTTCCAACCTTACATATTTTTTTTCCAGTTTCTCTAAATCATAATCTACATTTATATAACATATTATGAGAGACTTGCATTGATGCATGCAAAGTTGTACTAAAAAAGTACTTTCAAGTTAGCAGAAGTTGTGCATTTATCCGATTTTTGCATTTATACGTGTTGCACTTATCCGTGTATTTTTGTATGTAAACGTATAAAAAAGGCTAATGGCTTCAAGTTCCAGTGCATTTATGCGGTTTTTGCATTTATGCGATGTGCACTTATCCGTAGTTTACTGAAATAATCTTTTTGGTATATAAAGAACAAATTTTGTCCGGAAAAATCTCGCTCTTTAAATTGAAATATATCTGAGGTCAAAGTAATTAACCAATCGTTATTAGATTTTAACTGTACTTAACATCTTTTGCAATAACTTGGAGGCAGGACGAAGACTGCCGGGCCAGCTAGTATATATATAAAAGTATGAATATATTTCATCTGCCGCAATAATTAAAGAAAATTATAAATAAATCACCGGATTAAATTTAAAACGACGAACATATTATGTGAAAAACAACCCTAAGCGAATTCAATACTTGAGCAAAAAATGCCAATAACAACGTGCCATCGGCCCTTTGTGCTGCATTAAGTTAAATGACGTTTCTAGCTATGAAAAGTCATTTCACACACATACTATATAAATTTCTTATGGACTTGCCCTCGTTTTTCCATAGCCAACTCCATAGCCCTGCTCAGTGCAAATGAGTTGCACTTTCCATCCATATTGCCAAGCATCGCCAAACTCAGAATCTAACCATTCAACTTAAAGCACTAAAGGATTACCATGGATTGTCCAAGGATCATCATAAAAACTGTACAAAAATTAAAAAGAGCAAGAAATAAAGACATTAATTAGAAACTTGGAGAAGGTACAAGGGTTTTCTATGCATGTATTTTTATACACAAACACACACACACACACAAACAATGTTGAGCAAAAGAGCAACAATGTCTCCTAAAACTAAACAACATGCCCTGCTGCAAATTTCATACTTCGTACAACAACAATAAGTTATAGTACTAAGACTATATTGTCTGCTGTAAAAGGATAGTAATTTTCATCCTTTATTTTAGTTTATTCGAAAACTAACAGACATAATTTATTTATGAAAAATTGCACAAGTAATTATATTTAGCTAGAATAGAAAAAAAGAGCTAAACATCAAAATGAATTGAAAACTAATTGTTTTAGCTCTATAGGGTGTCTCAATAAAAGTGCATGCATGACTAACGTTTTTTTTTTACTTTTTGCGAAAGTGGCAGCTTTGACATTTGACAGGTTCCGTCTCAGTTTTTACCAATTGTTGAAATTAGAACGCTACGAAAATAATAGATTATTACCCTGCGGTCACTCAGGCAAATAACTAGCTACAAGTTCAAAATATGCATGTACAAATTTTAATGATCCTTTAAAAAATTACTTTGATTATCAATGTTGTAATAATCCAGAGTTGGCATATAACCACAAAAACTTTAGTGTTTATAACAAATGCAAAACGTGTTATTTTTTTAAGTTGTTATCGGGCTACCTTGTGTTCTCTTTTGGTATATAGTTTACCAATAATCATAAAGTCACTTATAAAAAAAACGATATGCCTATAAAAACCACAATATTAGAGTATTAGTAGTAATAGTATTACACAAACAATGGATTAAGTAAATTTATGAATGCAAATACCAATGCTTAATATGTACAAATTTAGCTGACAGTTGGGCTGAACGTTGCTTATATATGTTTGTATCGGAGAAAATGTTATTTTATTGAGCTTCCATTTATATAGAAGCAGTGATTTCTAGACCGTTTTGTGTAACCTCTGGTATCTGCCAATGAACCGTTGTTGTTGTTGTTGTTGTAACAGTTGGAGGAAGTAGCTGGAGTGATAAATCTTTCTATCCATCGATTTTCAATTTATAGGCACTCGATTGGGCATATAACCCGATTATCATAAGTTACTAGCTGATGCGGCAAAAGTTGTTCTGCCATACAACTTCTGAGTCGGCGAACTTCGTCTCGCTTTAAGTTAACGACTTCATTTAAGCTTCAGAGTAATATTAAAACATATATAGTTCAAATTTTAATGTGACTTATTTGAATTAAATCGAAATCCATGAAGAGCAATCTGATAAACAATGTTTTCGATTTATTTTACGGCGCTAAAACAAACAATGAAGACAGTTTGCCAACACTCGAAAAACTGAGAAATTCTAAGTTGATCCCACAAACTTACAATGATTGGCCTTGCGGTTTATTGATTGTAATCGCAAAAGCCAATCGAATGGGGAATTGAATTCGCTAGAATTGGAAGGGAAATCGGTTGGAATAATAGAAATTCAAGGAAGAAGGACTTCCTCTCCTTTGAAAAAATTTGACGGGAACGTCATCAATCCAGTTGAAACATCAACAGGAATTTGGCCATTACAAAGCGCCAGTAGATATTTTGAAAATGCAGTAGCCGATGGGTCGTTTTGCAACGTGACTCTCATGTTCGTAGTTAATTTCAACTCCTTGTCATTCGGCCACAAAGACATTAATTTCTTCAGCAGCAGTAGATTTTGGGAAGGCGGGAAGCGTTTGAGGAAAATCTTCCGACAGAAATCACCTCATAAAAATCATTTGAGCTAACCTTTTTATTCGTTTCTTTTCCTGATCACTTGTGAACAAACCTGTCGTTGTATTGACCATCTTTAAATTGTGGTGATATTAACCCTCTCCACCGCAGAACATCAACGGGTATTGAAGTGCATTATATGAACGATGAGTCTCCCGACGGATCTCATCTCAAAATAGATTGGGATCTCACCTCGAAATGAGTAGCACGCCGTCGATATTCATATGGAATGGTAAAAAGGTGGTTAACATGCATGTTATCGAAGTATAAATTGCACAAAGTTGATCTAGTTCTATTGCCGAATCACCAACGAAATAGATCTGAAGAAACTTATGATGTTTGTTTGGTGGTGGTAACAAAGCGCCAGCTCGATGATGTATTTGCCCTTGAATCTGAATGTGTGAAAGCAATTTCGAGCAAAATGGGAGGAATAGTTTTTAATAATAACACTGACACAAAATCAAACTTTTTCGGAAACACTCGAACGTTGGACAAAACCTTACCTCAGTTTACACTTTGCTTAAGATATTTCTATAAACTTCCTGTTTTCGTTTCTTTTTTTTAAGCAACGAAATTAAATAAAATGTTTTTATTTAATTGACTATTTATTGACGATTTATTGACTATCATCGCAAAAGCCAATAGAATGGGGAGTTGAATTCGCTTGAATTTGGTAGGGAAGATCGGTTAGAATAATAGGAATTCCTGGGATAAGGATTTCCTCTCGTTGGAATTTGCCCCAGATGAACGTCGCTTTAATCATATTGATGATCAGTTTCTTGACCGACAAACGCATACCGTTGCATAATTTAAGATGATATAGATTCCGCAACACGCCTATGATCGATCCCTCTGTCAGCTGTTAATTATGCGGCTAAAATATTCAAAAAATCTGTCGGATAGTTGGTCGCCTCATTGTCGTTGATCACACTGTAAACGGATTTGTATGAATGCAGTTCTCCATCGATTTGATTTTGAATAATAACATTCAAGCTATCGACGACCTTATCACTTATCCAATCTAGATTTTTATAATTTGTCGGGAAAAACTTTGGGGATGATTTCCTCTTTGACGATGTAAGCTCGAAAAAATTTGCGAGGAACGTCACCAATTCAGTTGAAACATCAACAGGAATTTGGCCATTACCAAGTGACAGTAGCTGTCTTGAATATTCAGTAACACAAAGATGCCGATTTCAGGCATGCGTTAATGTCATAAGTAGCAGTAGATTTTGGGATGACGGGAAGCGTTTGACGAAAATACCATAGCCAACCAAATCATCTCGAATCACCTCGTAAATCCTTAATCGTTCGGTCAACTGCCTGCATAACTCGTTTATGTGCCTTCGTGCATTCATCCCAAGTGATGATTTTGCATTCTCGCAACAATTTTGCTGCACGTTGGCTTGTCAACCATGAGAAGGTTCATTAGCAGCGCTTTTCAGCAATGTGGCAGAAATACCAGCGGATGCAACAGCTAACGGAATTTGCGATTTCGACCAAATGTTGCCTGAATCAAAGAAATGACGAATGTCTTGCCTGGGGGAGCATCGAGAAAGTAAATGCCTCCCGTTCCATCGTCAACAACCTCCATTAGCGGCACATTTTTTCGGACTCTTTCAGTCAGCTCATCTCGATCCATGCTTGATCTCGTTGCAATTCGCGATTGAATCCATCATGAATCGAACGATATGACGCTGGTATTCCAATTACGACAGTAGACTGCCGCACATGAGCACGCACATGCCTTCGATCAGAATTTAATTTCGAGATCGAAATTCGAATATAAATGGAAAATAAAAAAGAAGTGATGACATGTAAACAAACCTTTTGTTCTATTGACCATTTTTAAATTGAAGTGATAGCCATCCTCTCCACGACAGCACATCAACGGTTATTGAAGTGCATCATATGACCGATGAGTCATACCTCAGTTGACTACCATCCCGATGCTTGAGAAAAATAAAGCGTGATTCCACATTCTTCTCAACAATCACCACTGCGACTTTATTTATAGTGGGATCTTTGAAATGTCCTGCATGGCAACCAGATAGTGATTTTGTGGTCGTCGGAATGCATTGTATTCAATGCGGTTTTGAACAATCGGACCAATACGTTATTCTCATGCAGAAAATTTTGAATTGTTCGATCATTTCGTGTTTAATCTTTTGACATAATAATCCCAAATTTTCCAAGCATCATAACGAATTTTACACCTTTACGTCGACAACAATCATTAAATCAAGCGATACAGAGCAAAATTTCGTCGAAAAATCTAAATTTTTCGAGTTTTTACACCAAGAATTTTTCTATTATCCGAAATATTACAGATTAACATCGTCCAAAATTATCAATCATACGAAAAAATTTAAAATTTCGTCTAAAAAAATTAAATTTGTTGAAATTTTTCGACATAAATTTTCTATTTTTCCATTTGTAAAGCCACTACAGAAGAATTGCACACAAAATTTTAAACAAAAATTCAATTATCGATTTTTATCAAATCAAACGATACAATGCAAAATTTAGCAGAAAAAATTCAAGTTTTTCCGGAATTTTCCGAGTTTTCCACCAAAATTTTTTCCATTCGAAAAGTCATTTTGGAATAATTATCCGAAATTTTTCACAGTTCCATCGTCCAACTTTACTAAATCATAATATAAAATGCAGAATTTTTTCAAACTTTTTAAATTTTTCCGTAATTTTCCGCATTTTTCAACATAAATTTTCCATTTATCTATACAAAAAGGCATTCTGTAACAATTGCACACCAAATACCATACATAAAGGCAATTTTCGATTTTTCCAATTTTCCGACTTTTCCGGAAGATTTTCCCAAAATATTCTTTCACATAAACCTTCTCCTGGCAATAATGAACAACTGAAAAAGTTTGAGCAAAATCGGCCCAGTAGTTCTCAATTGATGAATTACTTTACATTTTTGCCACCATTTGATATACATATATAGATATACATAGATTTTTGATCTAAAGGACAATACCTTATTCAACATCGATGAGATATCTCGGTCTCGGTCAAAAAATATTCTTTATTTTCCTTTATTTAATTGTCCACTTATTTAGGGATAACCAATCGTGTACTTATATTTTTTTTGGGACACCCTTTATATTTCTCATTCTGCCATTTCGTACTGTAATAGGATTAGAGTCTTTTTGAAATTGATTACGAGCTGAATAATGTTAATTGCCAAACAACAGAAAATTTAAAGCAAACTTAAGATAAACTAAGACAGGCATTGTTTCAGTATATATATTTACGTTCCTGTTCCGTAAATCGCTCATCAAAAAATTACACTAGATGAGTGCTGCAAAACCACTAAAATGCATTACATGCTTGTTCTTCTACAAATGTAGAAATAATATCACATCAAAGTTATGGATATACCTTTCAAATGCTTCATTTAATACGACAAAAAATTGAGCACACCACAGGAAGCATTTATGGCGGGATTCTCAGTACGTGATTAATTACACTGTGAGACAAATGATAGGGGTCAGTAATCGGAAAGGATTCAAACTACCGGGGAAAGTTATATCGGTAAAAAAGAAGTTATACGTGTCCCGGCGTTTCGCTGGGTCACGTCTAGGAATCGAGATATGTCGGTTTGAAGTTTATAACTATCATACAGAACGCGCATTTTATCTATAGGATTTATTACTGATTCGATCTCATGAAAAGTAATTAAAAAATACATAACTATTAAGTAAATTAAAAACAAATCACTGTTTTAGTCTGCGCAGCTACCATTTGTCCAAAATTGCGTGTTTTTTTTCTTTTTACTTATTACGTTCCAAATAGCCTGTTCATTAGGGCGGATAAATTTTTTCGCGTCAAAAAAACGTGGTAATCGTATATCATTATCGGAATCTACGATGAATTCTTAGAAAATTTCATTAAGAAAAATATGTATAAAATCAATTCCGAGTTCGCGCTGAGAAGCATGAAGATTTCAGGTAGACATATTTTTTTAACAATGATCAACTATTGAAACCTTCATACCTATGGGCCCCGGCTCTAATTTTTACCTACTATTGCGATGCTTGAAGATCAACAAGAAGAGAATGGTATATTTTTGACATTGTTTTCTGTATGCCAACACTCAGAGGACATAACTTTTTAACCAATACATAGATTTGCTTTTGTAATACTTCATTTAGTTTGCTGGGAAGTCAGTTTTACGCAGAAGTTTTCAGTTTATGCTCATTTAAAAACAAAAAAATCTCTATCTGAAATCTTCCTGCTTCCCAGCGCGAGCAAGGAATTAAGTTTAAACACAAATTTTATTGGTGACATTATCTAACAATTCATCGTAGATTCCAAATTTTGGTTACGATTTTTGCGAGTAAAAAAATTGGCCAACCTTACTATTCATATCTCTGGGCGAACTGCAATATACTGGGAATTTTTACAGTTATAACAACTTATTTTAAAAGGGGTGTAGCACAGCCTACTTCCACCCTTACTGTAATTCATACTGCAACAATAACATAGGTAACAAATAACATCGTCATACCTCTGATAGTTCATGAGATATAGCTTTTTTATACCATCACCCTCAGGGATGAGGGTATATATCATTTAATACGACCAAAAAGTGTAATACATAGAAGAAGTGAATTTGGACCCTAGGTTTCTTTGAACCAAATTCGATTAATGACTTTTTAAGTCGTTTGAGGCATGTCCGTCTGTCTGTTTGTCCGTCTGTCTGCTGGTTCGCAATAACTTTCGAAAGACGCAACCAAATGTTTTAAAATTTTGTACGAGTTAATATTTCCACAAAAATACTTACGGTATTGAAAATGGGCTACATGGCCATGCCCCTTCTGGTACCTTCCATACAAATGTACAATTCCGCCCACTTTAGAAATCGAGTAATAATATCAATACATCGAACTCAATCATTCCCAAATTCTATATTTAGTAATGCTATAACAGGATAAAGTTTTGGAAAAAAATTAAAGTCTAGCCACGCCCCTTTTGGTACCTCCCAGACAAATGTACAACTCCGCCTATTTTAGAGATGGAGTTATAATATCAATACACTCAACACGATCGTGCCCAAATTATGCATTTTGTTAAGTTATAACAGGATAAAGTTTTGGAAAAAATATTGGAAGTCTAGCCACGCACCTTCTGGTACCTCCCATACAAATGTACTTTTCCGCCCACTTTAGATATGGAGTAGTAATATCAATAAATCCAAAGCGATCGTAACCAAATTCTTTATTTTAGTAAAGCTATAGCAGGATACAGTTTTTGAGAAAAAAAAAACTGGAAGTCTATCCACGCCCCATCTGGTACCTCCCATACAAATGTACCACTCCGCCCACTTTAGATATGTAGTAGTAATATCAATAAATCCAAGGCGATCGTACCCAAATTCCTTATTTTAGTAAAGCTATAGCAGAATACAGTTTTTGAGAAAAAAAACTGGAAGTCTATCCACGCCCCATCTGGTACCTCCCATACACATCTGGTACCGCCCACTTTAGAAATCGATTAATATTATTAATAGAACTAACGCAATCGTGCCCACATTCTGTATTTAGTAAAGTTCAAGCAGGATAAAGTTTTAGAGAAAAAATCTGGAAGCCTAGACACGCTCCATCTGGTACCTCCCATACAAATGTACCACTACGCCCACTTTAGAGATGAAGTTATAATATCAATATACTCGACACGATCGTGCCCAATTTATGTATTTTGTTAAGTTATGACAGGATAAAGTTTTGGAAAAAATATTGGAAGTCTAGCCACGCCCCTTCTGGCACCTCCCATACATATGTACTTTTCCGCCCACTTTAGATATGGAGTAGTAATATCAATAAATCCAACGCGATCGTACCCTATTTCTTTATTTGGTAAATCTATAGCAGGATACAGTTTTTGAGAATAAAACTGGAAATTTAGCCACGCCCCTTCTGGTACCTCCCATACAAATGTACCACTCCGCCCACTTTAGAAATCGAGTAATAATATCAATATAACAGAAATTTTTTTGTCTTACTGAGGGTGATGGTATATGTAAGTCGGGTTGCCCGACTGAAACTTTCTTACTGGTTTACTTTTAAGTTGTATGGGCGGTGCCACGCTCCTTTATCCAATCACAACTAAATGTAGCCAGGGACTATCAACAGGTGAACTGTACCACTTGGTAAAATTTTACAAAAGCTATTACAAAAGCTGTTAGAGCGATTTTTGAAAAGGGTGCGTGGCTCCCCCCCACTTCCACCCTGGCTGTTATTAATTCTGCTTCAACAACGTATATACCAAATCTCATCTTCATACCTCTGATAGTTCATGAGTTATAGCCCTTTTAATTTTTAAGTTGAATGGGCGGTGCCACGCCCCTTTATCCAATCACAACCAAATATAACCAGGGACTATCAACATATCAATAGTACCACTTTTTAGAATTTTTGTCTCAATCGGTCTATTAGAAAAGCCGGCAAAGAGATTTTTGAAAAGTCGGCGTGGCACCGCCTGCTTCAACGCTGCCTGTAATTAATAATGCTTCAACAACATATATTCCAAATCTCATCTTCATACCTATAATAGTTCATGAGATATAGCCCCTTCTATTTTCAAGTTGTTTGGGCAGTGCGACGCCCCTTTATCCAATCACAGGTCAACTGTACCACTAGATAAAATTTTCGTATGAATCGGTCTATTAGAAAAGCCGTGAGAGCGATTTCAGAAAAGAGGGCGTGGCACCGCCCACTTCCACCCTGGCTGTAATTAATACTGCTCCAACAACATATATACCAAATTTTATCTTAATACCTCTGATAGCACAGTGCAACACACTTTTTCGGGGGTGAACCAAACCAATATCAAACGATAGCATTTGACCTCAGTAACAAAATCCTAAACTCCATTCTACTCCACTACGTCACATATTTTTTTTACAGTGGTTTAAAGTTTGATTTTTTTGGTCAAAAGTCCAATCAAAGAATATGAAAAATCATCTGTAAAAATACGTTTGGGGTATTTCATGTCTTCTGAGACCTATATTAAAACCATCAGGGGAATATTTTAAATATTAAAAATATTCTCCGGAAAATTTCACTAAGAGTCACCGAAGACAAATAACCTCTACGAGTCAAAGGTTCCAAAATAAAATCATAATTAAATGTTAATGAAATGTTAAAAAATCTATTTTTTAACAAACAGTGCAACGGGAGTGAACTAAACCAATATCAAACGATAGCATTTGACCTCAGTAATAAAACCCTAAACTCCATTTTGTTCCACTACGTCACAATTTTTGTATACAGTGGTTTAAAGTTAGATTTTTGTAGACAAAGGTCAAATAAAAGAAAATAGAAAATCATGTGTAAAAATAGATTTGGGATAATTCATGTCTTCGGAGACCTACATTAAAATTTTTCGGAGAATATTTCCTCGAAACATTTTAACCCTCTATCGGTATTGCACTTATTATGCAAACAATTAACAATACGCTATCTACTAACAAAGTCGATTTAGAGTAGTAGAGTAACCTTAATACTTATGAAATTAACGACGTACGGACTTTTTCAACTACGCTACTACGAAATTCAATTCTGGCCTTTTTTTTGTAAACTTTCAGTTGTATTGTATACAATTAAGTTTATCTTAAAAGACTGCATACATTTAGCCATGAACATAGGAAAATGTTTATACTGTGTGACTGACTTACTGGCCCAAAATTAAATTAGCCAATGTTGTTAAAAAGCTTTTAAGCAAACTGGCACAAGATGATAATTGGAAATTATTACCAACTACAAGGAAATATAACTTCTTCTTGAATATGAATGTATGTATATATACAAGACGCAGTAAACACTCTCATTCGCACATGACAGAAAGTGCTCTCAATCATGAAATTTGCACGTCTGAAACACTTGTTAGTTACTCTCAGCACTGCGTTATTTTACGTTAAGGCAAAATTTCAGTGACATTTGTATGAGGTACGGTTTGCATACAGTCTACAGTGGATGCGAAGGGTATACTTCCAGATATGGTATATTTTCACGTTTGTTTAGAAAGTACCTAAAAAAGCTTTTAAATAAAGTTTTAAATATTTTTAAGGTGAATTTTGTTGTTTTTTTTGTTTTTTTTTTTTGTTTGAAATGTATGTTTTCCAATATATTTCGTATAATATAAACCACTATACAATTTTTATGTATTACAAATTAGACAACATTAATAAATCTTTGAATGAGTGTTTTGTAGCAAAATTTCAGATTTTAAAAATTTAGGTTTATGTCTTAAATTTACACATAATTCAGAAATGATTTTACCAAAGTTGTAAATAACCATTGCTTAAATTTCAGTTATGTAAGCTAAATAAATAAAAAAATTTTGTGTATTGCAAAAGTTATGAAAATTTTAAACATCATGTTCATAATGATACAAGCTTTTGTTTTTGTACTGCACCAATCAAACCGTCGTTCGTCGGCGTAAGAAATATAAATAAACCTATCGCACAGTTCGTTACGCACGAAGAATTTCGGTCGACGCACTGATTGTGTGCATTCTCATAAAGGGTGATTTTTTAAGAGCTATAGGAAAGATAAAAAAAAACACATAAAATTCAGAAAAATGCATGAAATCTTTATTTGAATCGATAGTACGGTCCATATAATTTAATGTTTGAAGATTATTTCATGCAAATGTTGACCGTGACTGCGCCTCAAATGGTCCATCCGCTTAGTCCAATTTTGGCATACTCTTTCAAACATTCCGGCCGGTATCTCATGAATAATTGTTTTAATGTTATCTTCCAATGCGCCAATTGAAGCGGGCATGTGTGTATAGACATGAGCTTTAACATAGCCCCACAAAAAGGCGTTGAATCGCACGATCTAGGCGGCTAATTGACCGGTCCCGAATGTGAAATAAAATGTTCACCGAACTCGCCTCTCAATAAGAGTAACAGAGGCCCAATTGCAGCAAACGGCGACGAATCAATAATTGATGGTCATCATTAACACTGGCCGATACAGCTGCGATATTTTCTTCACTTCGCACTGTACGTAAGCGTGTTGGTGGTGTAATGTCCAACAAGGTAAATTTGGTGCGAAATTTAGTCACAATAGCCCGAATAGCCGCTTCAGTAGGTCGATTAAACTGACCATAAAATGGAAGAATCACGCGATGAACTTTCTTAACAGAGCACGCATTTTGATAATAAAATTCAATAATTTGCAAGCGTTGTTCGTTTGTAAGACGATTCATGGTTAAATTATAGACCAAACTGACATTTGATGTTTGACAGTGAAACAAAACACGAAACGTGCGTCAGCTGTTTAAACCAGTGTTGCCAAAAAGATAATAGCTAAAAAATCACCCTTTATAAGCAAATGAGTTTTCTTTTCGAATTGTGTTTGTACCTTTAGTATTTTACATATTATTGACAACTCTAGTTTAAAACTTTGTTTTTATACTTTAAACAATGTACAAATTGGAATGTACGATCTCATAAGTGAAACTTTTGAATTTTTATTTGTTTTGTTTATACCCATGAATTTTTTTATGAATTAAGGAAAACAATTTATTTTTATATTTTTAAGTGTTTTGTGCATTTTATTTTACTTTTAAAACTTAAAAAGGTAATTTTGTAAAATTTTAAAAATTATTGGGAATTCCCGGGAATTAGCAAAAAAAAAAATTTTTTCCCGGGAATTTTAAAAGTTCGGAAATTTAGGAACCCTAGCCTAACTTTTTTATATGACCTTTTATATTTCTTCATTAGCTGGATGTTTGTTTGCTTAGTCTTTCAGCTTTATCTCTCAAGAACCATTGATTATTTCTCATTTTATTCTTCAGCAGAATTGTATCTAAGGCTAAAATAAATAATTTTTATTAATATATCCATGTAAAAAATCAAGTAGGACCTATATCAATGAATAAAATCTTAAAAATACTATCATTTATCGCTTTTTTCTAAAAATTTTCTGTCTTATCTGTGATAAGAAGAAAACTAGTCATTGTTGATGATATTAAATGTCGACCCTGACCCAAGTATTGCATATGGTATTCTTTTTACATATGTGGTAAAAATTAATGAAAAATAACCTTTAAGTGTGAATGGTTGTAAGATTCTCTTCAGTTAAGGTGTACTCGAGTTATCGTGTCCACCAGACAACCGGCCGGTCAACTATTCAGCTAGCCAGACAGAAAGACATAGCTCAATCGACTTAAAAATACCTGGAACAATTTTGGCCTTAATTTGTGAATTTAAGTAACTTTTGTTTTAACTGTTATTTTATTTGTTTTTGGAGCCTTTCTTTATATTATTTATAATAAAACGTGTAAACAAAAGAATTGATAACCTAATTTTTTGTTGGCCTACCTACCCAAAGCCGCCTCTAGGCGGTCCAAGGATATAGTCCTATAAAACTCGATCCGTGCATAAGTAAAAGTTTTTCTAAAACAAACATTCACTTTTGATACATACTGAATCCAAAAATAATTTTTTTCTTGGAAAAGAAAATTTGGGCACTAGAGGGTTAAACAAAAGGTGTTTTCCAGTCCAACTCCACTGATTCGCTCTCCTGAAAAGTAATTAAAAAATTGACAAATGGTAATAGTGTGCCAGAATCGAAATCTACAATGAATTCAAAGAAAATTTCACTAAGAAAGTATATGTCTAAAACCATTTCGTAGTTCGCACTAAGAAGCATGAAGATTTCAGGTGGAGATATTTTTGAGTGTATGATCAAATTATCAAAAACTTCAGACCGATGGGCCCAGGCTCTAATTTTGACCTACCATTCCGTTGCTTGGATACCAAGACAAAGATAGTGGTATATTTTTGGCATTGTTTGGAATCCCGTCCAATATTCTGCGCCATAACTTTTTAACCAACCTAACCACATTTAGTTTGTTGGGAAGTCAGATTTACGCAGAAGGTCTCAAAAAATGTATATCTGAAGATTTCGGTTTGTGCTCATATAAAACAAAAAAAAAATCTCAATCTGAAACCTTCACGCTTCCCAGCGCAAGTAAGGAAGTAATTTTAGACACAAAAATTATTGGTGAAATTTTTTAGCAGTTCATCGTAGATTCAGACATTGGTATACGTTTTTTGCGTTTTATTTTAAAAGAGGAGCCCACTTCCACGCTTCCTGTAACAACAACATATGTAACAAATCACATCTTCATACCTCTGATAGTTCATGAGATATAGCCTTTTTTACTTTAAAGTTGTATAGGCGGTGCCACGCTCCTTTATCCAATCACAACCAAGTACAGCCAGAGACTATCAACAGGTTAACAGTACCACTTGATAAAATTTTCATATCAATCGGTCTATTAGAAAAGCCGTAAGAGCGATTTTTGAAAAAGGGGCGTGACACCACCCACTTCTATCCTGGCTGTAATTAATACTGCTCCAACAACATATATACCAAATCTCATCTTCATACCTCTGATAGTTCATGAGATATAACCCTTTTGATTTTCAAGTTGTATGGGGGTGCCACGCCCCTTTATTCAATCACAGCCTATTATAGCCAGGGACTATCAACAGGTCAACATTCGTATCAATCGGTCTATTAGAAAAGCCGTTAGAGCGATTTTTGAAAAGGGGCGTGGCACCGCCCACTTCCACCTTGGCTGAAATTAATACTGCTTCAACAACATATATACCAAATCTCATCTTCATACCTTTGATAGTTCATGAGATACAGCCCTTTTGATTTTCAAGTTGTATGGGCGGTCCCACGCCCCTTTGTCCAATTGAACCGAATTGGAAATCTAAACCATCCGGGGCGCCACCCAAACGCATACAAAAAAATTTATGCAAATCGGTCCAGCCTTTTAGGAAGAGTTCAGTCACAACACACGTACTGTAGAATTTTATATATAAAGAAAATAGTCATATATGTCTGTCTTTGCCTTAAACCCGAAAACTTATTGGATTTTTTTTTAAAATTTTTTAACTTTGAAGAAGTTTTAAGCACTATTTTATAAAGCCTAAATTCACATTTGAAGCACAAAGTATTAAACAATTATCCTCTACTAACGAACAAAAAAACTAATATGTGGTTTATTGGATGGAATATAAGTTAATACGCATTTATCTCAGAATGAGTTGATATGAACTTGGTCAGTTTTTCGTGTATACCCACGATATATAAAAAGAAGGGAAAATTTTGATGTAACCACACTCAAAAACCAGTACAGAAATTTCAGTCAGGAAAACTGACTGATAAATACCATATGGGTAAATCCGAAATAATGTATACCAAGGAAAGAATTTCAGAGTTGTTAAAACCACATATATTTGTAAATCCATAAATGGGCTATATATTCAACCCTCAAAATATATACAGCATAACCATTTTCGGTAATCCACTTATGAATGGCAGATTTAAACTTACACCTACCTCGTGTTTTTATTTGTTTTTCAAAAAAAAAATGTTTTTTAGATGTTCATAAAAATGGTAAAAACCACCATATTTGTTTTATGTTTCATAATAATCTTAAAGTCTAATCAATTGTCCACAATTAAATGTAAAAAACGCATCGGTAGGTCATTCAGATGATATAAATAATGTTAAGTAAAGATGGGCATTCGGCATATAACGTCCGCAACGGAAAACAAGGTTTTTTGAATTTAACTGCTTTAATATTCAGTTTTTTCTCAATCGACGTACGTTTATAAAGAGAGCCAATAGCGCGCTTAAAATATATATAAAAAAATATGTTTTTTTACACCATTTAACAGAAAAATATGAATGACAAAGTGTATAACGTCCGCAACGGAATGCATTTTTTCGAAAATTATATTTATTAAATGTAGCAATTGTGAACTCATATGAAGTGTACAATGTGCAAGAGTTCTAGAACTTCAGGTAAACATTACCTGGGGGTATCATGTCATGCAAATGACATGTATTCTAACCGAAGCTTTGTCAAATTTGCCAAACCTCTTTGTATTTTGAACGTGCTTCGGTATTACTAATATTGTTTCATAAATATACAAATGACTGAAACTGCAGAAAGGTCAAAACGATTTCGTAATAATTTAAGAAATAATGAACATCAACTGATGTTGCACAAAAAAAGCTGTTGTAAAGCGGAAAGTTTGGCAACTGGTACGATCTCAAAATCATATTTTAAAAAATGCTCAGGATTTTTACATACTTGCAAAAGGGCATATAAGTAGTATATTCCTAATATATGCTTCTAATAATGATATAAAGACCACAACTGAAGATATATCCCAAAAATGGTTCAATGTAAAAAATATTCCTGGTGTAAAATCACATCATTATTTTGCGGCCCATTCTAATAATCCCACCATTAAAATGGCACGTACAACAGGGTCCAAAAAATACCTAATTAAATAAAATATACCAAAGAATGTTAAATCAAATGAATATTGTTGTTTTATTTGTATAAATAATATAATAGGAAAAAGTATAACGTCCGCAACGTAACGTCCGCAACAGACGATTTTCTAATTTTTGGATGAACCAAAAAATTTGTAACTGTCATAAAAGCGTTTTTAGAATCCTTGATTATTCCTCTTTCCTTTATGTATTTAAATTTTTTCAGTTACTATGCAATATTTGCTGAAATAGATGCAAATACAGGTTGACATCCAAAATTACTTCCATTTTTTGTAACGTCCGCAACGGCACTTTAGGCACGAATATCTCTTTTGTCAAAAGTAGTTAGGCAAAAAATTAAATGTCATTTTAAATTACTTTCAAATAACTGTTGTTACTGAAGTTTATATATAAATATCTCACTTATAACGCAAACGGGATTAATATAACAAAACATAAATGCGTACGAATGTAACGACCGCAACGCAGGATTTACCCATATATTGTTGAAGTCATGAGTTATTGGAATTTATAAATCTTTAATTAAAATAAAATTACTTATGTAAAATTTTTTCCCTGCTTGTGGTGCAAAATCGTCCAAAACTTGGCTTATTTGTGTAGGAGGTCCAGGTGCCGGTTTGGAATTTATGTGAGAAATATTATTGTTTCAAAAAATGGTAATTATGATTGGGGTACGCAAAGGGGTGAATCAATACAGTCCTTATTCATTCCTGACTCAAATTTTCATACGTACAACTTACGAAAAATTTGACTGCATTCAGTGTGCTTACAAAAAAAGATATGTATGTAAGACTATGGGGGTGAGTTCGGTCCTTTGTATGGGAGGTACCAGAAGGGGTGTATCAAATAGTTAGGTTTTCTGAGGTTTCGCCTCCTATCACAATATAAATTAACCGAATAATTTTCATTACCCGCCATGTGTACGTTTGGAAGTTATGGGGGGAAATATAAATTTTCCAAAAATAGGTCATTTTGTATGGGAGGTACCAGAAGGGGTGATCCGATATAGTCCATATTCATTTCTGATTCATATTTTAATAACCGTACAGCTTATGCATAATGTAACTGAATTCAGTGTACTTACAAAAAAGATATGTTTGTAAGACTATGGGGGTAAGTTCAGTCATTTGTATGGGAAATACCAGAAGGGGTGTATCAAATAGTTGGGTTTTCATTACCCCCAAGAGTTCGTTTGGAAGTTATGGGAGAAATATTAATTTTCCAAAAACAGGTCATTTTGTATGGGTGGTACCAGAAGACGTGAACCGATATTCAATATTCTTTCCTGAGACCCATTTTCATAAGCGAACATCATACTCAACAGTTGAGTGAATTCAGTTTACTTACAAAAAATATATGTTTGTAAGACTATGGGGGTGAGTTCGGTCATTTGTATGGGAGGTACCAGAAGTGGTGTGTCAAATAGTTTGGTTTTCTGGGGTTTTGTCTACTTTTGCAAGATAAATAAATTGACCAAATTCAAATATCCTACGATCGTCCGTTTGGAAGTTATGAAAGAAATATTAATTATCCAAAAATAGGTAATTTTGTATGGGAAGTACCAGAAGGGGTGGGGCTATTTCGCCCATTTACAAGCCATAAGTTCGTTTTGAAAAATATTAATACTGGTAAATTTTCATAACGATCCGTTAAGGTTTACTCGAGATATCCTGCAGACAAGTCAGCCAGACAGACAAACATAGCTCAATCGTTTTAAAAAGTCCTGAAACGAATTTGGTCTTAAGATACTTGAGGTCTAAATCGTCTCCTTTAAGGCGTTACACTTTTTTTCGTATCAAATGATATATACCCTCATCCCTAAGGGTGATGGTATAAAAAAATCAAGTATTCCGTACCTAAATCATTCCGTAGTTGTGTCAAAAGTACAGTAAGTACGGATTTTATTAAATCAAGAACGAAAAGTATCGAGAAGTCAAATCACACTGGTGCAAATATCATCAACAAAGATCACACGTCACTTGATTCACATAAGCTCTTAAGTTTTTCGTACTTAATTGGAGAATTATAACGCTTAATGTCAAGTGCGATTTTCGCAAAAAATAAGAATTTTAAACTTAAATTTAGAATTCGAATTAATTGTGGAGAGAAAACATTAAGTTAAGAGAGTAAATGTTTTTTCTCACCCAAACATTTTATTCTCAGAGATTTATGTAAGATTTTTTATTCTTACTTTATGTAAGTCTAAGAATTTTTTACTTGACAATGGACAAGTTCGTACTTAAAATTCATTAAATAAGTTCGTACATACTTAATTCGAGAATTTCATTTTTATTTTAATCATTTCTACGCTTGAACATTTTTGAACATATACCGTTTTTTTACTTGTTTTAAGAATAATTAGTACTATTAGAGTTAATTAGTACTACTATTAGTACTATTGAGTGACCAGAATCGATTCCTTTGCGGTACTGTCCAAGCAGCTAACTACTTCCGGTCTTAGACCAAGTATTCCCTGGGCAATGACTTTAAAACAACCGCTTAGAAGTTAGCTAGAGTTAGAAGGCGAAACGTTGAGTAACCTAATCGGCATGCTACCACCGATGCGTCTTAGGAAGTAGGTAACAGAAGTTACTGAAGCTCAACACAGGCTCTCCTAGTGGCTTTGGCAGCCCTAAGAAACTAGGATCGGGAGCGGTGGCCTAATAAGCCACTCTCCTTAAACAAAATTTATTATGAAAACACGGAGAATAAATATAACAAGAACCCCCCAAATGTTGACGACCCCCGCAAACGATATAAGGACCATGATTTAAGGATATGCACCTGGAATGTCCGAACTCTTTACAGAGATGGTGCCTCCATCCAACTGGCGGATGTCCTCGACAAATACAAGGCTGACATCACCGCCATACAGGAAATGAGATGGACGGGACAGGGATGCACACGACGAAAGAACTGTGACATCTTTTACAGCTGCCATGTAGAAAGACACGAATTTGGATGTGGTTTCATAGTCGGTCGCAAGAGACTTCGACACCTGGTCTCGCGGTTTAACCCTGTAAGTGACCGAATAGCCACCATTCGCATCCGGGCGAAATATTTTTACATCACGCTGATTTGTGTACACGCCCCGACGGAAGATAAAGACGATGAGATTAAAGATGCATTTAACGAGCGCCTAGAGGAAACATACGACCGCTGCCCTGGCCACGACATTAAAATTGTTCTGGGAGACTTTAATGCAAAAATAGGAAGGGAAGATGTTCTTGGTCCATCGATCGGTAAATTCAGCCTGCATACCGACACGTCGGACAACGGGTTTAGGCTGGTTAGCTTCGCAGCGGGAAGGAACATGGTAGTTAGTGGAACCAGATTCCAGCACAAAGATATCCACAAGGCAACTTGGCTATCTCCCGATCAAAACACCAAAAATCAAATTGATCATGTGGTAATTGATGGCAGGCATGCATCTAGTGTCATGGACGTGCGTGTGATCCGTGGTGCTAATATTGGATCGGATCATTACCTGGTTGCAGCCAAGGTTCGCACAAGATTGAGCAGAGCGAAAAACGCACGTAACCAAACACAAAGAAAGCTGGACATCGGGAAGCTGCAAACCCCAGAGATAGCTACTGCCTACTCCAACCAGCTCTCCCAACTTTTACGACACAACGCCTCTACTTCTGACGTTCCCGATACACAGTGGCAGCATATTGCGCATTCCATGGGAACCGCCGCAACAACCGTGCTAGGATATGAAAAGCGGCGCTCAGACGAATCCTGGTACGATGAAGAAAGTCGCATAGCGTCTGAGGAACAGGATGCTGCTTATAGGGCAACGCTACAGCCAATTGTAATCCGTGCTGTTAGGGAATGGCATAAGGAGAAAGTAAAACGGGCGAGACAGCTATTTAGGCGAAAAAAACGTCAGATGAAGGAACGGGAGAACGAGGATATAGAGCGATACAGGGATAGAGGTGAGGCCCGAAAATTTTTCCAGAAAGTAAGAGCAAATGGATACGGTAATGGCTTCCCCACCTGCAAGGACAATGATGGAAATCTGGTCACGGATACGCAGAGTGTGCTGCACATATGGAGAGGACATTTCCAGCAACTGCTGGTCCCAGAAGGCAGCGCACGTGAAGTTATCACGCCAATTGTCGACGACGGCTTAGATTGCCCACCACCAAGTCAAGCCGAGGTAAGAAGAGCAATATCGCGGCTGAAAAACAACAAAGCAGCCGGTGCCGATGGTCTGCCCGCAGAGCTCTTCAAGTCCGGTGGCGAGGAGTTGATAACGAGCATGCACCAGCTCCTGCGCACGGTTTGGCTTAAAGAGTGCATGCCCGACGATTGGAATGTAAGCGTATTATGTCCTGTGCTGAAAAAAGGTGATCCAAGTGTGTGCTCCAACTACCGGGGGATCAGCCTTTTACCCATCGCATATAAGGTCCTGTCGACTGTGCTATGTGAAAGACTAAAGCCAGTATTATCCAACCTGATCGGGCCTTATCAGTGTGGCTTTAGACCTGGAAAATCAACAACTGACCAGATTTTCACACTTCGGCAAATCCTGGAAAAGACCCAAGAGAAACAGATCGACACGTACCATCTTTTTGTCGACTATAAAGCTGCCTTCGACAGCCCGATACGGCAGAAATTACTTGAAGCCATGGCTGAGTTTGGTATTCCAGCGAAGCTGATACGTCTTTGCGGAATGACGCTGACTGACACGAAGTCTTCAGTGAAGATTGGCAAGGGCCTTACGGAGCCATTCTATACCAGACGAGGCCTAAAACAAGGCGACGGCCTATCGTGCGATCTCTTCAACATTGTGATGGAGATGATAATGAGAAAAGCTGCAGTAAACACGAGTGGCACTATATTTTGTCTACCTAGGCTCCGCCATCAACAAAGCAAATAATGTCAGCCTAGAAATCCGGAGAAGAATCCTGCTTGCAAATAAATGCTACTACGGACTAAGCAAGCGATTCAATGACAGAGCCCTCTCTCGACTAACAAAACTCAAGCTATACCAGATACTAATTCTACCTGTCTTAATGTATGGCTCAGAATCCTGGGTCATGACTAGAGTGTTCAAATACCTCCTTTTTTTAGAAACCCGGTTTCCGAGTTATTCGAAAAATAGATTTTTTAGAAAAATCGGATTTCGAATACAGTATTTTAAAGAAAACCGGTTTAACCGGTTTTATTCGGGTTTTTCCTAAAAAGTTAGGAATACTTATAAAAAATATAATTTGGTTTAAAAAAAAGTGCATTTATTTAATATGTTATATCAATTAGATTGGGTGATCGTGCCCAAATCCTACATTTAGTAAAACTATAGGAGGACAAAGTTTTGGAGAAAAAACTGGAAGTCTAGCTACGCCCCATGTGGTACCTCCCATACACATCAGGTACCACCCACTTTAGAAATCGATTAAAATTATTAATAGATCCAACGCGATCGTGACCAAATTCTGTTTTTAGTATTGCTCAAACAGAATAAAAATTTGGAGAACCAATTTGGAAGCCTAGCCTGCTTGAACCTCCCATACAAATGCACCATTCCGCCCACTTCAGAGATGGAGTAGTAATATCAATACAACCAACGTGATCGTGTCCAAATTCTGTATTTAGTAAAGCTAAATCAGGATAACGTTTTTAAGTCTAGCCACGCCCCATCTGAGATCTTCCATACAAATGTACTATTCCGCTTACTCTAGAGATGGAGTAGTAATATCAAAACAACCAACGTGATCGGGCCCAAATTCTGTATTTATTAAAGCTAATTCAGGATAAAGTTTTGAAGGAAAAAACTTTAAGTCTATCCACGCTCCTTCTGGTACCTCCCATACAAATGTACCACTTCGCCCACTTTAGAAATCGAGTAAATCAATATACTAGAAAATTATATATTTTACTGAGGGTAAGGATATACGTAAGACGGCTTACCAGACTGAAACTTTCTTACTGGTTAAAATAGTATTTAAGAAATAATATGCAAATTAAGTGTTCAATTTTAAGTCAATTCTTCTGTTTCGTTTTTATAAAGCTTGATACAGAAAACACGCGCTCACTTATTGTGGAAGTAGGATTTATTAGCAAAAGAGCGTTTAGAAGGATGTTGAGCTTTTCTGTCCTTTTATTAAATCTATCGAAATAGTTGAAATCTTGTGCTTATGTCATTGCAATTTGTTTTCACTGGTGGATTTTGGATGTTATTTATTGTCATGTTTAAATCGTTGCAAAGACTACCATTAGGAGGTTCCCCCATCTCACAATCTGAACTGTTAATAGACTCTGCCGTTGTTGGGGAAATTGCAGGATAAAGTCTTTTAAAAATCTCGTTAGCAAATTCCATCGTTTCCGCCTTTTTAGACTACTTTTCACAGGATTAGCTTGTAGGATATTTTCCGGTCCTAATACATATAACTTGTAGTTATAATGGGATCTTGGTATTCCAGCATTAAAATTAATGAATTTTCAGGGATCCCGCAAGAAACGCATTTAGGACCCTTATTATTTTTGATTTTTATTAATGATTTACCGAATTGTTTAAAGTTCTGTAAACCTCTCCTTTTTGCAGATGATTTAAAGTTGTTCGCGGAAATTTCAAATATAAATCATTCTGTTCTAATTCAGAGCGACTTGTGTGCTTTAAATGAATGGTGTAGTAAAAACCAATTAGGTCTGAATCTGTTAAAATGTTGTACAATATCATATGTTCGCAGTCGAGATCCAGTTTTGTTTAATTACTCCATTGGAGATTGTACGTTAAAGAGAGTTTATGAAGTTAAAGACTTAGGTGTTATATTTGACTCAAAGCTAGAGTTTAATAATCATATTGATTATATAACTTCTAAGGCTTCTGAAGGCTTTATATGTTTCATTTGTTAGGAGCAATCTAGAGTACTGCTCTCTAATATGGAACCCATTTTATGCAATTCATTCAGACAGAATTGAAAGAATCCAGAAGATATTCTGTAAATTTGTTTTTAAAAAGATTCATTGGTGCTTAGATGGAACTACATATGAAAATAGGCGAAAACTCCTAGGTCTACAATCTTTAAGAGATCGTAGATCTAGCTATTCTATAATGTTTATTTTCAATATTTTGAATAATGTAATTAAATGTAATGATTTGTCTGATTTGGTAATTTTGCATTCTCCTCCCCGTGAATTGCGGGTAGAAAGGATTTTTTATGAAGATTTCCACCGTACTAACTATGGTATTAATGAACCAATAACAAGGTGTTTACAACTTTGCAACAGTTTTTCGACGATATTGGATTTAAGTTTGCAAAAACATCAATTTAAATTAAATTTGCTTAAAATTTTTAAATAAATGTATTCTATAACTAACTTTGTATACTAGTCTGTAAGATATATATCAGTAGACTGAATAAATAAATAAATAAATAATTAGAGTATTCAATGTTTGTAAAGAGAATGTTTTTAGAAGTTTTTTAAAGTTTTAAAATTCAATTTCAAATTAATTTAGAAAAAAAACTTTTTACATTTCATATACAAGAATTTTTTTAGAAGCTTTGTAAAATTTTAAAATTCAATTTCAAATTAATTTAGTAAAAACTTTTAACGTTTTATAAACGAGAATGTTTTTAGAAGCTTTGCAAAATTTTAAAATAAAATTTCAAATTAATTTAGAAAAATCTTTTTACATTTTATAAACAAGAATGCTTTTAGAAGCTTTGTAAAATTTTAAAATTCAATTTCAAACCAATTTAAAAAAAACCGAGTACCCGAAGGAAAAAACTCGGGTAAACCGGTTATTCGAAAATGGCATTTTTGCAAAAACCGGCATACGGTTTTAAATAATAAAACCGGTTTACGGTTTTTCGGTTTCGGTTTTGAACACCCTAGTCATGACACAACCGGATGAATCGGTTCTGGCGGTATTCGAGAGAAAAATACTCCGTAAAATATATGGGCCCATCATCGTTAACGGAGAGTATCGGCGTCGTATGAATCATGAGCTGTACGAGCTGTACACTGCCATTGACGTGGTCAAACGCATTAAGGTGCAACGGTTGCGTTGGCTAGGTCATGTTGTACGCATGGACGAAAATGCTCCAGCTCGAAAAGTCTTCGACAATGAACTCGTTGGACGGCGCAGAAGAGGACGACCTAAACTCCGTTGGAAAGACCAGGTTACAGAGAACCTTACAGAACTCGGTGTGACTAACTGGAGAAGAAGCGCAGAAGATCGAGGCGCTTATAATATTTTTCTACGTGCGGTATATAATCCACTGGGATTGCATAGAAGTACCAGCTAAGTAAGTAAGTAAGTAAGTACTATTCGTACTTGAATCTTTAAGATCTTTTTCTGCACAAAATAAGAATTTTAATCTTAAATTTTAAATGCAATTTTTTTTTCAGTGTACTTACAGCGAAAACGGTTCGATCGATTGCTACTTATCAATATTGTAATAAAACAAAATATTTTTATCAACAATTTTGGAGGCAGGACGAAGTCCGCCGGGTGAGCTAGATGCCCTTTGATTTCTACTAGCCAAATTGCAATATGTCGGTTGAGTCTACTTATCGTCGTCTAAGGATTCATGTGCTCTATGTGCTAAAAACACATTCTGAGTAAATCGTAGTTAAAGTTTGAAAGGACTGTAGAATAAAGGGATATAAAGCAAAGTAGACACCAAATACCTAGATTTCTAGAAAAGATAGCCAAATGCAGATTGCAGATTTGAAAAATTTGGTATCAATGACACGAGATAGCATCATTAACTCACAACTGTCATGGGGCACATGAATGTGTATCCAAATTATGTAAAAAAAGTTACACAGTGTTAACGATTTTGTAATTGATTTACCGCGAGCTAACTGATGATTATAATTTGTAACAAGAAAATATCTATTAACTCTCTGTATTTAATTATGTTGAGTACTAACAATTTAGCTGCTTTGTAATCTTATAACGCAATTTACCCTTATTTTTGAAAAATGTTTAAGGACGAAGATATGCGTAAGTTAGTTCAAACGACTGTGTTGGCTGCTGTGTTAAAACGTACGTTTAGTATTAGTATATGCTGCAGAATTGAAATTTTTTTTTTTAAACATCAAAAAGTAATAACAACGTTGTAAATAATTAAAATTTACCAAGAAGTAACGTTAAATGCCTTAGTGTGAGCAATGTTAAGTTTGCCTACTCCATTTTTAACATTCCCTCTTTGTAACAATCATCATTTTTTATTATTTTATATACCAACAGACATCTTTCATCCACTTATATTGCTCTTATGTTCAACAGTATTGGGAGCTTTTGAATGACCCTCTAAAAAATATTCACAAATAGAAGCAACAAATTGGGTCAATTATAAACATTAAGCTGTTGAAAAAAATGTTTTTGTTCTTAATAATAAATTAAATTAAATCAAGATAAGTAAATATTTTTCTCAATTTAGAAAAAAAAACAGGGAAAAATTTGCTTACGTCCAAAGAAAGTTCTTACAATCTAATGTTATAAAAATACTTTTGATTTAAAATGCTACTAGCTTCTAGCGTAACAAATAAATTAAAATTTCAAATCCCAGTGTCTTGTTATGGCTCACTGTTGAAGGACCATCTGAAGGGCATTCACTTACAACGAATTACCAAGACTGTTTGCCATCTGTATGCCCCTACCACCTTTTGTTATAAATATCGAGAACAACAACATGGAAATACCATTGCTATGGATGAAAGAAACCAAACAAACTTCTTATCTTAGTGTTGGTAGTTTTTTAAAGAAGAATTTAGCAAGTGGCGATTGTGCCCATATAACATAAATCTTCTCTTAGAAAGAAATACCAAAAGATTTGCTAAAGAAAGTAGTTGGAATTAAATGCTTGCCGTAACAAACTTTTTTTTACAGTTTAATTCAAATGTAGTTACGCATTTAATATGTTCGAAAGTGTTGACGGCAACGAAGTAAAAATTATGAGGAAATTTGTCACACTTGAGTTGCAATTCTCTTAAGATACTACAACTTTACGAAAATGTAGGTTGATGCTGTAAACATAATAAGTTTTATATTGTGTTGATGAATTTGATGCTGACTTAAATTTCCAATGGTGCATAAACAGCTTCGCTTCATGAGACGCTTAAAGAAGATCGTGAAATGTGTGGGGAAATGTATAATACTGGGATGGAGATTTTTGCTCCTTGACTTTTTTGGAGATGCTAATGACTTCAACTCTTTCCTAAATATACTCACTGCGTTTGCATTGAAAGGTACGCAAAATCTAACGGAATCGGAGGGAAAATTTTCAAGGTTTCTTATGTTTTACCTTCAAATTCAAAGTAAACTACGTCCTGTAAAGTTCCTTTTGGAAAATATTGGAAAAAAATTATTTTTTTTAATAAGACTAATTGTATCCTTGTTTTCCATTTGGAAGTTAAGAATAAATTATATAATATTCAAAAATATGTAATGTTAAATTGAATATAACAAAAACTATTGGTCAATTTCTTTAATTTTATTTTCAAAAATATGTAATTTTGAATTGAATATAACAAAAATATACTTTTCTTACCCTACTCTCAATAAAAACATCAAATTTGCGTCCCAAAATAATTGGGCACAATCGCCTTGGGTGTATTGATATTATTACTCGATTTTTAAAGTGAGTGCAATGATACCTTTGTATGGGAGTTACCAGAAGGGGCGTGTCTAGACTTCCAATTATGTCACTAAAACATTATATGGTCATACTTTTACTAAATACAGAATTTGGACAAAATCGCGTTGGGTGTATTGATATTATTACTCGATTTCTGTAGTGGGTGGATG
The DNA here is from genome assembly GCA_964034835.1 of Muscina levida. Lineage (NCBI taxonomy): Eukaryota > Metazoa > Arthropoda > Insecta > Diptera > Muscidae > Muscina > Muscina levida. The sequence continues at coordinate 98,946,976 of OZ035880.1, forward strand.
TTAAATTTGTATGGGAGGTACCAGAAGGGGCGTGGTTAGAAATCCAGTTTATTATCCAAAACTCTATCCTGCTATAGCTTCACTAAATACAGAATTTGGACAAGATCGCGTTGGGTGTATTAATATTATTACTCGATTTCTATAGTGGGAGTAGAGCCGAGCAGTTTTCTCAAAACAATTGACTGTCAAAATGAGAAGACAGTCAATTTACCCAAACGCATGGTTAATAGTTGTAGTGAGCTTTGACCTGTCACCAGACTAGAAATTGTTCCTAGAACTGTGCTTCCACTTCGGCAGATCGCAGGTTCTGAGAACGGAGAAATGAATCTCCATCTGTTAATCGATGCAGACACTTTGTCCCTACAGGTTGCTCAAGAGGGCAGGATGAGAGTTGGATTTGAGATTGTAAGGTTCCGTCATCCCTCCATAACCAGGAAAGTAAGTCACAGGAGCTAACAGTGACAAACCTCCTTACTTCCTTCAGGAGCCAAAGTGTAGAGAGTAGCTGCAGCCCATGAACCCTGGATTGTTGCCAATAGTGTCAGGGGTTTGATTGACGATAGCTACACCCTTTCTGAGATAAAGACGCCGAAAAGGATAGAAAGTGACTTAATATAATTCTTTCTCCAGTTTAAAGTTACGGTGACGACGGTGTATTTTGAGAACAAGCGCGGTATGAAACTGGTCCTTGGATGTGATGCCAATGCTCACAATGTGCGGTGAGACAACAAGGGTATAAACACAAGAGGTGAGTCTGTCTTGGATTTTATTATTCACTATGGACTTAAGATATCTACCTTTGCCATTAACATAACCCTGACAAACAGGGACACTTCCAATCTTAAGGATTGGAGGATCTCTGGAGCATTTTCCTCCTCATACCACCTACTTTACAGTGAATGTGGTAGGGGAATGCCAAAGGCCATTTATGGGTCTGCGGAGAGCAAATTGGGTGGAGTTCCGGACCCAAAAAAGTATTTGAACTTTTAAGGCCTACAAATCGTCTAGTCCGGATGTTATAACACCTATTTTGCGGCAGACCTCTGTGCATGATATAATTCCGATTTTGTTAGATATCTTCAAGGTATGTTTCGGGCTATTTTGTGGTCCAGAAAAAAAGAGGGAGGCTAAAGTGGTTTTTATACCCAAGGCGGGTAAGCCCGTTCATGCCTCCTCAAAGGATTGGACTACAAAACAATTAGCCTCTCATACTTTTTGCTGAAAGTTTTAGAGAGATTGATTGATATGTACATAAGGACATCTCACACACTCGGAGCATCTCTCAACATGCTTACATCGTAGGAAGCTTAATTGAAAGAGCACTCCATGACGTGGTTGGCTTTACGGAACGCAACCTAGATGCAGGTAACTTCACTTTAGCTGTCTATCTGAATATAGATGATCATTTCAATATTGTGACCTCATGAGCAATTAGGAACTTTTTTTTGGAGAACATGAATGTATCACGTCTGCTGGTGAGTTGTGTAGATTGTATGCTAGGATACCGTGTAGTCTACTCAGAACTTCTTTGAGTCATTGTGCTGAATGGGGTACTTAAATCGTTAAATGAGCTCAGATTTGGGAATTTAGTTCTGCATTGAATTGGCCTCCATTGAGAACTTCGGTTCCATCCCATTCAGCTACAATAAAACTTCTGTACTCCGGGCGTATGATTTACGTGGAATATTACTTATGATAATTATACGCCACCATAATGCTATGCTATATCAAACAAAAGAGCCTAAAACGTGGCCAATTCCCCTATACGATACTTACTAACTTCAAATCAATATTAAATTATTATAGCATGTAATTTGACAAAACGAATGATGCAGAACTTCTTCTTTTTGGGGGCCTACTTTCACGTGCAATTCTCAGAATTGAGTCCCAAAATCATGTATTGTACTGTGTAAGTGGACGATGTGGTCATCGTGATAGATGGAAAATTTCTACCAACGATGTGTGATCTTATCCAATCTGCTCTTGGAAAGCTGCTACGATGGGCCAAAGCCTGTGGTCTGGTGCTAAAACCTTAAAAACGGAGTTGGTTCTCTTCGCACTTAGATATAAGGTAATTGACATCGGGCCAACAAAGCTTAATGGGTTGGAACTGAAGCTCTCAATGGAGGCCAAGGACGTAGATTATGTTCTTGATCAGATGCTCAATCAGATTCTTAATCAGATGTTAAAGAATACCGAGGAAAAGTTAAAGAGGGTTGTCAATGTCCCTTTTTGCGGTAACTCTATAGGGAAATGTAGGGGACTCAGCCCGAAAGTCACAATATGGCTGTATGCTGCGGTAGTCCGCGAAGTTATTACCTAAGGTTGTCTGGTGATGGGAGCTGCAAAGGATGACTGCAAGGGGGGATTACAGGGACTAGATGGAGCACACTTTTGGACACACGGCTTTGGATGTTTCAAAGCTATTGCAGCCCGAGGGCTATAAGACTGAGGGATGTTGGCGACTATCATCAATCCATACATGGTCATGCTAATATTCTCCGGCTTTTGGGTAATGGAGCTTTTTCCATTTGTGTGGATTTCCTTAAAGTAAATATTGAAATTCAGGAAAGATCGAAATGTAATGAAGGGTGGACTCCATTGCTGCCTTTGCTGACTGTTCGAAAATGGAACAGGTTACAGAAACTTGTGTTTACATCAGAGAATGACAACAAGTACTCGTCATTAATGTATACTTAAGTACATACCCATAATTTGTATACTTGTGTGGAACTATACCTAACACACAGAGAATACTTACAAACTCTTACTTGCGTTGATAAAGACATGTTTGCACACCATTTATAACGAACCTTACCTCTACCATCATGGCTAATAGGACCACGATGACGATTGGGGTTCTCTTCTTTTTCTATCCCTCCCCTCTCTCCTGTTTTCTCCTCCCATTCCCTTTCACTTTTTTCTAACGGACAATGGCAATTGATCAGCAGATCTCGGTGTTTAGTGTAATAAAGTTTTTACCAGATGTTAAAAATGTTTAGAATTTAGTTAGAAATATTAAAAAAACCAGTATAGAAATTTAATTCAGGTAAACTGACTGATAAATACCATCACCCAATATAAGATATTGTTTAAGTCTTGGAAGGTGGCAGAATGGATGTGACAAATAGTTAGGTTTCCTGTGGTTTTGCCTCATTACAATATAAATTAACTGACCAAATTTCATTATCCAGGTGCCGGTTTGGAAATTATGGGAGAAATAGTAATTTTCCAAAAATAGGTCATTTTGTATAAGAGGTACCAGAAGGCGTGAATCGATATAGACCATATTCATTCCTGAGTCCAATTTTACAAGCGAAACATAAAAAAAAAAACTTAATTTCCCTTTGCACCCCATGAATGAGGTATGGGATAGCTTCTCGCGTTGTTGTGAATTAACACGCTTTCTATTTTTAGATTCACAACTAACGGCACCTACTTATTTATCGACGAATGCGAACGTCACTGTTTTGAGAAGCTCTTACTAGACACGACGATTGAATCGACGCTTAATACTGCGAAGTTGCTGTCAAACAACATTCGAGGGGAGGCGACAATGAAAGAAAATTTTATTTATTTTTTCTTTTAAGATGACTGGAGCCAAGTTTGAACCTGCGATCTCCCGCATGGTAGTCGCGTGTTTTAACCACTATGCCACAAGCGAAACATATTACCCAAAATTTTACTGAGTTTAGTGTACTTACAAAAAAGATATGTATGTAAAACTATGAGGTTCAATTCGGTCATTATATGGGAGGTACCAGAAGGGGAGTGACAAAGAAAGAAATGTTAATTATCCAAAAATAGTTAATTTTGTATGGGAGGTACCAGAAAGAGTGAGGCTATTCTGCCCATTTACAATCTTATTAGTTCGTTTTTAAAAATATTAATACTGGTAAATTTGTATACCGATCCGTTAAAGTTTACTCGAGTTATCCTACTTACCAGCTTGCCAGACAGACGGACATAGCTCAATCGTCTGAAACGAAATTTGTCGTAAGATACTTGGGTCTCACTCGTCTCCTTTAATGTGTTACTCTTTTTTCGTATCAAATGGTATATACCCTCATCCCTAAGGGTGATGGTATAAAACTAGAACTACAGTTATAAATTCAATTTAAAATAGTTTTTAAAATATGGTAGATTTTTTCCAATATAATGCACCTTGTCATTGTAATGTATACCCTTTAATACTTTGGGCACTATGGTCCTAAATATAGGTCTGGGCCTAGATATGATATATCGCTATATATTTGGCTACTATTAAATTTAAATCCTAAGGATATGTGGGATGTCCTTTAATTATTTTGCCAATTGTAGCCAAAAGTTATTTTAGGCATATATTTATTATAATTATGATATTTGCAGTTCAATGTGCCTACTATGGAACTTATATTTTTATGATGTGCGAGAGGACTTTGAATCCTTTGTCCGATTTTGACCAACATCTGGAATAAAGCATGGATTGAAAAAATCAATACACATGTTTAATTCGCATAGCCTACTACAACACTTATATTTTAAAGATATAAAAACTTATCTTGTTATCTAGTGTTAGAAATTGTTATCATTTGAATGGATTGTGAGATGTGCCAAATATTATTCACCTAAAATATATTCCACCAATTTTGGCTTTGTATTAAAGGGCAATACAGTTCGAAGCGTCAGTCGGCACTTTAACATTTTATAATTGATAATGTTCAGTACATGTTCGGTACCTGTTTAAATAAGTTCCGTTCGTTATTTGCTTATATCCGAACTGAACTCTAACAAAAGCGTACTATTTTTATTTAATTGTGATGCTCGCAATAAAAAATAATATTCGTTAACAGCTTATAGTTTTTCAAACGTACCATATTATCTTGACAACTAAATTTTTATTTTTTTTTTAAAAAGGTAGCGCCTAGCCTCTAAATGTTTTAAATAACGAAGTTTTAATTTGTTATACAACAGTATAAAAGGATTACGAAATTTAAATACACGCAAAAACTCACGAAAAAATATGCTTTGAGGATAATGTTGTCAGTAAAAACAACTCAACGATTTTGTTGTCAACATCAGCAGTTGAAAAAAAAATATACTATCAATGCAAGGACATCAGCATCATCATCAATATCATGACTATTGATGAAAAGCAAAGTACATATAATATTATGTAAGGAAATAAAATTCACCAATCGAAATACAATTGAAATATTACTTTCATGCATATATGAGGTGGATCTAGAAAAAACACTACGGCTGCCATAAAAAGTGGCTGCTTCTATTTATTTATTTATTTATTTATTTACTTAGTCTACTGACATAATTATCTTACAGACTAATTTATAGTAATTCAATTAATAGTTTAAATTAAATTCCATTAGTTAAAAATTTTAAATAAGTTCAATTTAAAATTTATTTTATTTATATTAAAATTAATTAAAGGGGAAAAACTATTGCATAACTTTAAACATCTTGCGATTGGTTCATTGATTCCATAATTAGAACGATGAAAATCTTCACGAAACAGACGGTCATGACGTAACTCACGAGGAGGATTATACAAAGATACAAGATTTTTTAACTCAATACAATCAATTTCATTAGAAATAATGTTATAAATGAACATTATTGAAAATATTGTCCTTCGATCTCTTAGGGATTGAAGGCCCAAAAACTTTCGGCGAGCATCATATGGAATAGTTCCATCCGCCCACCTAACTTTTTTAAATGCAAAATTTGTAAAAATTTTTTGAATTCTTTCAATTTTGTTTGTATGGATAGTATAAAATGGATTCCAAATTAAAGAACAATATTCCAATTGACTTCTCACAAAAGAAACATATAATGTTTTGAATGTAATTGGGTCTTTAAAATCTGTAGAATTTCTTCTAACAAAACCTAGCATTGAATAAGCTTTTGCTGTTATATAATCAATATGGTTAGAAAATTGCAGTTTTGAATCAAATATAACACCGAGATCTTTAACTTCATCTACTCTTCTCAAAACGACATCGCCAATGTTGTAATTAAAAACCACTGGTGTGTGGCAACGTGTATAAGTGACAGTACAACACTTATCTACATTTAAACCAAGCATATTTAACTTGCACCATTCTGCCAATGCCAATAAGTCTTTTTGAATCATTAAAGACTGTGATAAATTTGAAACTTTACCAAACAATTTTAAGTCATCAGCAAACATTAGCGGCTTGCAATAGGTGAAGCAATTAGGTAAATCGTTTATGAATATAAGAAACAGCAATGGACCTAAATGTGTGCCCTGTGGAATACCTGACCACGCTTTAATTATGATACTAGAATAAACAGACCCCATTTTAACCTTCAATCTTCTGTTAATTAAGAAACTTTCAAAAAATTTCAGTAAATTGCCATTAACACCATATGACACTAGTTTTGATAACAGTACCGCATGATCTACTGTGTCAAAAGCTTTCGAAAAATCTGTATAAATTACATCTAGTTGACATTTTTCTTCCATTGCTAGAACAATACGGTTAGTCAGTATAGCTAAATTAGTGCATGTTGATCTTCCGGGCAAAAATCCATGTTGGTAAATTGATATTTTTTTGCCAATATGATTATAAAGTTTAACTTTAATAATTCTATCAAAAATTTTTGCTATAGCTGATTGTTTTACAATTGGCCTATAATTTACAACGTTAGTTTTATCGCCCGATTTGAAAATAGGGACTAAGGAACAATTTTTCCAGCAGTCTAAAAATATACCCTGACTTAAACAAGCATTAAAAAGAATTGTAATAGGCTTCGCCAAAGAAGAAACACAATTTTTAAAAAATATCTGGGGAATTGAATCTGCAAAGACGCAGGAAGTGCTGTTTTTAAGAGATGAAATCGATGAGATAACATCTTCCTCTGTAATTTTGATAACCAGACTATTCACATCAGGTTCTCTATTCTGATAAATACAATTACGATTTAAAAAATTTGATTGAAAAAAAGATGCAAACAAGTTACATGACTCTATTAAATTATTAGAAATTTCAGAATTATAAACCATATTTACTGGATATCCAGTACTTTTCTTCTTATTCTGAATAAACACCCAAAAAGCAGAAGAGTCGGACTTTAATTTATGTTCCGTATTAAAAATAAATTGCTTATATAAAAAATTTTGTAAAAAATCAAATTCGCGACGAATTCTCTGAAAATATCGATAATCAGCTTCATTTTGAGATTTTTTAAACTTTTTTGAAGCCTTATTTCTAATATTTTTTAAATTCAAAAGCCTTTTGTTGAACCAAGGAGGTTTATGACTAAAAGATGGCATAGAGGAAGGGATCATTAATTGTATGACATATTTTAATTTGTCTAATAAAAAATCGTACATATACAAAGCATCATATGCACCTTCAATCAGCGACCAATCAACAGAAGAAAGAAAATTGTTAATTGATGAATAATTACATTTCAAAAAATTATATGTTTTCATACTATCTGAATTTTCTTTTTCAAAAGCGTAAAAATCAAAATCTATTACCGCCGCCTTATGATGCACGGTGTTTTTAGAAATAGGATAAAGACACATATCGCAAGACGTTCTCATGTTATTAGATACAAAAAATAGATCAAGAGTTCTTCCAATATCATTCTTAATACAATTAATTTGACTAAAATCATGGGAAAAGAAAAAACTAGTTACAGATTCATCCATATCTGATTTTATGTTAAATGGTAATAAACAACCATCTTCTAAGATCCAAGATATATTAGGGAGATTAAAATCACCTAAAACAAATACTTCTTGATCTATTGATTTATGATCCAAAATATATTTAACATTATCCAAATGAACTTGGTATATGTCAATGGTTTTACCAGGGGGTATATATGATACAAACAATATTATTGACTTATTATTAGAAATACATATTTCAACGCAAAGTTGTTCAATAAAACATTGAGATTGTAATATAATTAATTTGCTGCAAACGTCTCGTCTTACTGCAACCAGCACTCCGCCACCCTTTAGATGCCCACCTGGTAAATATTGCCTATCACAACGGTATACATTATAAAAATCGTCAAAAAATTCGGCATTGTTGAAATCATCAGACAACCATGTTTCCGTTATGGCAATGATATTGATTTTATCAACATGGAAAAAATTTACCATATAGTAATTATCGGTTTGGGATAAATACGTGGAGATAGCAATTAACGAACACGTGTAATCTATATATATCTATACTAATATTATAAAGAGGAAATGTTTATGAGTTTGTTAGTTTGTAAATAGGGGAAATTCTTTTAAACTACTCATCCGATGATAAAAAAAGGACTTAAAACTATGACTTTTTTGGGATAAAAAATATCAAAAAGGAATAAGACTGGTGCCACCACACAGACTAAACGCACTGTAGAAATAGAAAGCTGTACGAAGTACTTTTTTAAAACTCATACCTTTAGGGGTAAAATAGCTGAAAAAGGCATAAAATAGACCTAATGGCTAAAGGTGGAATCGGGTAAATGGTAAGAAGTGATTCTTAAACGGACGTAACAATTATAAGTGTAACGTAAAATACACTTACATATAATCCGAGTAAACCTTACCTGGTCCATATGAAAATTAACCAGTATTAATATTTACCAAAATAAAGTAAAGGGTTGGAAATGTATAGAATGGCCCCACCCGATCTGCTACCTCCTACACAAATTTACCTTTTTTCTTAATAAATATTTTTATCCCTTCACCATGCACATGAAATGAGTGAAGGGTATATTCATTTTGTTCTTCCATTTGTAACGCTCATAAGGAGGCGTGGTAGGTATGACAATATATATATATAAACTATTGGACCCGGCAATGCTTCGCTATTGCTTAATTGTCAAATACCTATAATATGTTTGGCATGCCTACTTAAAGGGCTAAGCTTAAGCGTCGTCCTTGTACGCTCTGTAAACTATTCGTTATCTCAAGTTACTCCTTAACCCGATCAAACTAACAACGTCTCACTAACCGATATTAAAACATTCGTCAGCAAAGTCTTATCTATAGCACCAAGTACTACCTGCATACAAATATTACCTTATGTAGCCCTAAAAACATGTATATATTCATGGCTCATTTATAGTACTGACATCATTGTCAGTATTTCCCTTTAAATATTTCAACAAACTTTTTCTGTCGACATATTGCTAAAAATAAATTGACGTAGTGTAAATAGTCCATAAAATTTACTGACACAATTCTGAAAAATAAATACATTTTAATTTAAGAAAAAAGATTCTTTTAGTCCTTGCTCTTTCAATAACAGTACTTTTTGATAGAAATAAAATTACTTTATTGACACAATTAAAAAATTTTTGGTGCAATAGTAGTAATTATTAGTAAATTTTGAGTATTTTTTGGTACAATTAAGGTACTTTGTGATACAATTAATTGTTCTTTTTGTGGACAATAAAAGTATCTTTCAATACAATAAATTTTTGCTTTTTGGTACCAATAAAGTACTCTTTGATAGCTTAGATATTTTTTTTTTAACAATAAATGTACTTTTTTGTACAATAAAAGTACTTTTTGCTACAATAAATGTACTTTTAGTACACTAAATGAGTTTTTATTATCGTCTTGTCGTGTACTATCTGGGTGTCTCTAGGGATAAAATACAGTTTTCAACGTCCACTCCACCCAACGATCGAAAATATAAATTTCGTTTGCATATTTATATTCGTGTAGTCGAATACTACCTGTGTATTTAATTTAATGTCTCTAGGACTAAAATACAGTTTTGCCACGCCCACTTCCCCCACTGATGGAAAATTAAAATGTCGTCTACATAGTGTACTAAATACAGTTTTGCCACGCCCACTCCTCCCACTGACCCAAAATTCAAATTTTGTTTGCATATTTATATTCGTGTTGTCGAAAAATATCTGTGTATTAAATTTCATCTCTCAAGGACTAAAATACAGTTTTGCCACGCCCCTTCGCCCACTCGCTCACTGATCGAATATTTAAATTCCGTCTGCATATTCATATTCGTATTGTCGAGTACATTTGTATACTGAATTGTATTTCTCTGGGGCTCAAATACCGTTTGGTCACGCCATCTCCGCCCACTGATACAAAATTTAAATTTCGTCAGATATTCATATTCGTGTAGCCGAGTACTATTTATGTACCTAATTTTATTTCCGCCTATTGACCCAAAATCAAAATTCCGTCTGGATATTCTTATTTGTGTTGCCGAGTACTATCTGTGTACTAAATTTTATCTCCCTAGCTCTTAAATTATGTTTTGCCACGCCCACTCCGCCCACTGGTCCTAAATTAAAATTTCGTCCGCATATTTACATTCATGTTGCCGAGTACTATCTGTGTATCAAATTTTATGTGCATAGCTCACAAAAAAAGTTTTGCCACGCCCACTTAGCCCATAGGGTCAAAAATGTAAATTTCGTCACTATATTCATATTCGTGTTGTCGAGTACTATCTGGGTATCAAATTGTATTTCTCCAGCTCTAAAAAAGTTTTTCCACAACCACTACGCCACTTGGGTTCAAAATTAAAATTTCGTCTGCATTTTCATATTTGTGTTGTCGAGTACTATCTGGTTATCAAATATCTCTAAAAATATGATTTGCCTAGGCCACTCCACCCACTGGTCCAAAATTACAATTTCGTCCACAAACTCATATTCGTGTTGCCGAGTAGTATATGTGCATACAATTTTATTTCCCTAGCTCTAAAAATATGTTTTGCCACAACCATCCGCCCACTGGCCCAAAATTAAAATTTCGTCCGCAAATTCATAATTGTGTCGCCGTGTACTATCTGTATATTAAATTTTGTCTCCCTAGCTCTAAAAATGTGTTTTGCCACGCCCAATACGCCCACTGGTCCAAAATTGAAATTCCGTATGCATATTCATAATCGTGTTGTCGAGTACTATCTGTGTATCAAATTTTATAACTTTAGCTCTGAAAAATGTTTTGCCACGCCCACTCCGCCCATTGGGTCCAATATTTAAATTTCGTCAGCATATTCATATTCGTGTTGTCGAGTACTATCTGGGTATCAAATTTTATCTCTCTAGCTCTAAAAAAAGTTTTCCACGGCCACTCCGCCCATAGGGTAAAAAATTACAAAATATATAGCCTATAGTAATTTCCATATAGTACACTAACTGTCTTCCAAATTTCATTGAAATCGGTTCAGCCGTTTAGGCGTGATTGAGCAACAAACAAACAAACAGACAGACATTCACATTTATAATATTAATAGGATGATCAGCATCGAAATCTGAGTCGATTTAAGGTGACCATCTGTCTGTCCCCGCGATTACAGCCGCAGTTTAAGAGACATCGAGCTAAAATTTGGAATGCAATATTCTATCCTCAAAGCGGAGGTTAAGTTCTAAGTTGAACCCGATCGGTCAAAAACTACTCCCACCTCCCATACGGACTCCCCCTTTTTGGGGTCTGTTCCTGCGATTACAGCCGTAGTTTTTGGGGGTATCCGTATGTCAGTCCCCGCGATTACAGCAGTAATTAAGAGCAATCAAGCTGAAATATTGTACGCAAACTTTGCTGTCCTAAATGGAGGTTGAATTCTAAGATAAGCGATCGGTCAAAAACTACTTTCAACTCCCATACAAACTCTCTCTTTTTGGGGTATCCCTACCATTACAGTTGTAGTTTTAAAGCAATCAAGTTGAAATATTGTATGAAAGCTTTTCTGCTCTAAGCGAAGGTTGAGTATTAAAATGAGACTGATCGGTTAAAAACTACTCTCACCTCCCATACAAAATCCCTCAGTTTGGGGGTGTCCGTACGTCAGTCGCCGCGATTACAGTAGTAATTTAAGAGCAATCAAGTTGAAATATTGTATGAAAGCTTTTCTGCTCTAAGCGAAGGTTGAGTATTAAAATGAGACCGATCGGGCAAAAACTACTCTCACCTCCTATACAAACTCTCCCATTTTTGGGTTTGTCCCTGCGATTGCAGCCGTGTTTTAAGAGGTACATAGATATTGAATCTTACGTACAAAATGTCAGACACAAGATTCAATATCTAAGCGGAGACTACTTTCTAAGATAGGCAATGTAGGTCAAAAACTACTCCAACCTTCCATTCAAACTACCTTTTTTGGGGTGTCCGCGATTATAGCCGTAGGTTAGGAAATATTGAGCCGAAATTGTATATGCAAACTTTAATCCAATAATAAGAGCTTACGTTGTAAGATGAGCAATATCGGACGAATTCATCTCACACCTTCCATACAAACTCCCCCTTTTTGGGGGTGTCCGTCTGTATGTCCCTATAGTTTATGAGCTTTAGGGCTGAAATTTTGTATGTAAGCTTCTGTCCAGAAGCAGAGGTTAAGTTCTAAGATAAGCGTGATCGTATTTAAACTACTCCCACATCCCACACAACTGCCTATTATGGGGAGTTATAAAAATCCATAAAAATAAGCTCCAACTCACCAACTCATAAACTTATCGGTAAATCGAATAAAATCGATACAAAATTACTGACAAAATGGATGTGTGAAGCTAAAAGTAACGTCCACTTCTCACTAACTCCTCTGTTTTGTGGTACAAAGTTTAATAAAATATAGTTGTAGTGCAAATAACCAGTTTTACCACCATTTTTACAAATAGTGAAGGGTATCTGAGCTTCGGTATAGCCGAAGATAACCGCCTTACTAGTTTTAATTACTTCCAAACGGGCAACTGGTAGATAGTTTTGTTAGTTTGATTTGGTTAGCTTTGTAATCTTAAAATAGATGTCTAACACTCAAAAACACGACACCTTTTACGAACGTCTTTTTGTACATCCCTAACAAATGATCGAATCCAACCTCATAGTTTTTATACATAACTTTTTTGGAAGTACACTAATTGCAGTCATATTTTTCGTAAGATGTACGCATGTGAAACTGATTCAAAAATGAAAATGCGTCATATCGTTTGACCCCTTCTGGTACCTCCCACACAAAATAACTTGTTTGTAGAAAATTAATATTTCTGCTATAACTTCCATACGGACAACTGGAGGATGATTAAAAATATTATTTATAAATTTAAATAATCTTAAAATTTGGTCTATCGTGACTTCCATTCTTTCTTTCATACATACAAAGCCTAAATAATGTTAATAGGCAAGTACTTATATAGTACATTATTGCTTGGATAATGAGGTACATATATGTTTTCTTCTTTGCAGTATCGAGGAAACATCCCAACTTTAATTAATTTTGGAAAGGCAACTTGGTTCAAACGATGTCTTGAAACGAGTTTGCACTGTACCTTTTACTATCGAACTCAATAATACGTACATAACTGTGTATGTAGGATAGAGCTTAACACCCAACTAAAACTTCTTATAGTTGCACACACATACACCTATTCATATATAAAAGTCATCTAAGAGTTTAGTCAGTAATTAAGAAACTTTGTAAAACTTCAGTTGTTAAACGAGATTTTTCGTTAGTTGATTGTTCAAATGAGTGCATAAAGAATCTTTCACGGATGTAAGTCGTTGTGAGTCGCTCAAAATTATTACGATTCTATGGAGCTGATGATGATAGATTCAAGTTCTTTGTTTGTTCTATCATCATCACCATGACAGGATACAATTGAATTAAGATTCATACAGAAACTTTTTCCTTTTACATGTCATGCAATATTCCTGTAAAATAAATGCGTATAAGATATAAGATGAAAATTAAATTTTCGGTAATCCCATAGACATTGTTAGAAATTAGTTAACGAATTTAATTGTTGTTACAACGCTGTGATTGCAGTTTCTTTTCAAACTAAAGATATAAATTATCGTACGACATGTGAACGGTTAAAGATACACTGTGGTGCAAAAATGAGCCAATGTTTAAAAACAAGTACGTTATTAAATATTTTTTATACTTTTTATTATATTATTTTCAAACCTTTTGCTAAATTTAAAATATGCATCTGTAAAATATGTAAAGCAATAATAAAAATATCACTTACATTACTGTAAGTATATAAAAACAAAACATTTTCAAGATCAGACCATTGGCACTCTTTTGCTCCAAGGTTTTTCGTATCTAAATTTAATAATTAGTCCTGTATATTTTTACTTCCTTCAAATGATCAACCCTATTAGGCGTATATTGACAAAGTTGAGCGTAATAATATGCAGGAATTTTGTTTCATACAGCCAGAACCCACTCCCACAGCTCATTTATACTTTTCGGGGCTCTTTCGTTTCTGTCAGCCTGCGTTTTAGGTAAGCTCACAGATTTTCGATCGGGTTCAGATCTGGACTCTGCAGTAGTTACTCCCTGACCCCAAACACCTGAGAACTAAGCCATTCCTTGACAATTTTAACAGAATGTTTTGGGACGTTGTCATATTGGCAGACGACATTCTCTGGTCTTTCTGGAATTTGGCCACGGCTATTGGGCAAATTATCTTGCAAAATGCGAAGATAGTCTTCCTTTCGCATTATTCCTTCGATTAGTATAAGTGGTCCCACACCATCTGGGGTTGCACATCTCCATATCATAATAGAACCGCCTCCGTGCTATATGGTTTGAGATTGGCACCTGGTGAGTATTTGTTTTAACTAATACAAATTAAATATATGATTAACTTGTTGGTCGTGTGGTCTGATCAGACCAAAATCAATAGATATCAATCGGTTGGGAAGGTTTTTTATTGGGCCAATTGATCAAACACACCAAATCCTGCACATGTATCACAAACCATTAAGCACGGAGGCGGTTCTGTTATGATTTGGGGATGTGTAACCCCAGATGGTGTGGGACTACTTATACGAATCGAAGGAATAATGCGAAAGGAAGACTATCTTCGCATTTTGCAAGATAATTTGCCCAATAGCCGTGGCCAAATTCCAGAAAGACCAGAGAATGTCGTCTGCCAATATGACAACGTCCCAAAACATTCTGTTAAAATTGTCAAGGAATGGCTTAGTTCTCAGGTGTTTGGGGTCAGGGAGTAACTACTGCAGAGTCCAGATCTGAACCCGATCGAAAATCTGTGAGCTTACCTAAAACGCAGGCTGACAGAAACGAAAGAGCCCCGAAAAGTATAAATGAGCTGTGGGAGTGGGTTCTGGCTGAATGAAACAAAATTCCTGCATATTATTACGCTCAACTTTGTCAATATACGCCTAATAGGGTGGATCATTTGAAGGAAGTAACCAGTACAGAAATTTCAGTCAGTTAAACTGACTGATAAATACCATCACCCAATATAATATATTGTTTAAGTCTTGAGTTATTGAAAATAATCGATTTGTAATTAAAACCAGTTAGAAAGTTTCAGTCGGGCAACCCTACTTACATTTACCCTTACCCTCAGTAAAACAAATAATTTTCTATTTTATTGATATTATTACTCGATTTCGAAATTGGGCGGAGTGGTACATTTATATGGGAGGTACGTGAAGGGGTGTGTTTAGGCTCTAGATTTATTCTCCATAACTTTATCCTGTTATAGCTTTACTAAATACAGAATTTGCGCACGATTGCGTTGGGTGTACTGATATTATTACTACATCCCAAAAGTGGGCGGAAAGGTACATTTGTATGGGAGGTACCATAAGGGGCGTGTCTAGACTTCCAATTTTTTCTCCAAAACTTTGTCCTGTTATAATATAACAAAATACAGAATTTGGGCACGATCGTGTCGAGTGTATTGATATTATTACCCTATTTCTAAAGTGGGCGGAGTGGTACATTTGTATGGGAGGTACCAGAAGGGGCGTGTCTAGACTTCCAGATTTTTTCTCCAAAACTTTATCCTGCTTAAACTTTACCAAATACAGAATCTGGGCACGATCGCGTTAGGTCTTTTAATAATATTAATCGATTTCTAAAGTGGGCGGTACCAGATGTGTATGGGAGGTACCAGATGGGGCGTGAATAGACTTCCAATTTTTTTCTCTAAAACTTTATCTTGTTATAGCTTTACTCAAAATAGAATTTGGGAACGATCACGTTTAATTTATTGATATTATTTCTCCATCTCTATAGTGGGCGGAAAGGTAGATTTGTATGGGAGGTACCAGAAGGGGCGTGGCTAGGCTTTCAAAATTTTTTCCAAAACTTTATCCTGTTATAGCTTTACTAAATACAGAATTTGGGGAAGATCCCGTAGGGTGTATTGATATTATTACTCGATTTCTAAAGTGGGCGGAATGATGTATTTGTATGGGAGGTACCAGAAGGGGCGGGGCCATGTAGCCCATTTGCAATACCGTAAGTAGTTTTGATAAAATAATAACTCGTACAAAATTTCAAAACATTTGGTTGCGTCTTTCGAAAGTTATCGTGCGAACCAGCCGGACAGCCACCCGACAGACAGACAGACAGACAGACAGACGGACATGGCTCAAACGACTTAAAAAGTCATGAATCGAATTTGGTTCAAAGAAACCTAGGGTCTAAAGTGACTCCTTCTATGTGTTACACTTTTGGCTCGTATCAAATGATATATACCTTCATCCCTACGGGTGATGGTATAAAAATATGCAGGACTTATTATTAAATTTAGATAAGAAAAACCTTGGAGCAAAAGTGTGCCAATGGTCTGATTTTAAAAATGTTTTGTTTTGATATACTTACAGTAATGTAAGTTTTATTTTTGTTATTGCTTTACATATTTTACAGATGCATATTTTAAATTTAGCACCAAATTTGAAAATAATACAATAAAAAGTATAAAAAATATTTAATAACATACTTTGTTTAAAACATTGGCTCATTTTTGCACCACAGTGTATATAAAAGATATTACACATGTTTAAGCTGGTGGTGTTGGTTAGGGTCTTTATAGGGCTACTGGATAGACTTACATATTGCTTACATTTACAGTTTATGATTTTTAACTAAAGACGTTGTTGTGCTGCAAAAAAAATTTCCCAATTTTTGGGCAAAGGTGAATATTTTTAACGTTGAGAGTTCATTCTATCGTTTGTGTACTGACAAAATTTTAAATAAAATTTTAATTCATAAAATTTGTAAATATGTTTTTTCGAATCAAAATTTATCATAGAGAGTTGTTTTATATTTATTTTTAAAAATTCCGTAAACTTTTCATTTCTTAAAGATTTCCCTGTGTTTGACACTTAAAAATAGAATTCCTTACCGAAAATTATCGCCTCTATTTGCAAAATACCTTAATTGAGTATATTGAGTTAACTTTTAATCCCGTTGCATTCCAAAAAATGAGATATCGGAAGCGTTCCTGGTTTTTTGAGAATCACTATAATATACCAAATTTAGATGACCTCTAGCTGTTTGATAAATATATATAACTAGTGGGCCCGGCAATGCTTCGCTATTGCATATTAACTTGTAATATATTTCACACTTAGGTCTACAAAGTACTTTGAAAACGGCACTAAAGCTCGACAAAAATATGTTGAGTTTATTTACTTATGTAACTTATTTAAAGTAACTCCTTAACATTAAAGTTTACTACTTAAGTTTTATTGTTGTTAATGCTAATAAAAATGTAGATTAAGTTTTTTCAGTATGTAGGGCGAAAAACCACTTCTTTCACAAATCGGAAACATACATATCTCTAAAGATCAAAATTATTTATCTTGATCCGTAGTAGCGTGAACCATCTGTATACTAACTATCTCTTTGGTCATAAAAAAACATTTTTGTTATGCCTTCTCCTACTGACCGCAAATGAAAATTCCGTTTGAAGCTTCATGCCTTTAGCCATAAAAACTTCTTTTGTCATGTCTTCTTCTCACACGGATCAAGAATAATCCGTAATACTGTTTTTGTATTGAACTCGTATTACCATTTTTTGAGATAATTCGGTCACCAACGTTTAGCTTAGCAAAGTGATGGTCTCACGCGCTGTATGGCATGTTACAGCGTCGTGTTAGAACCATTTCTCCTTCAAATAATGTTCAATGACATGATAAATAAAAAAATCAATTGATCGTCCATTGAATCTACTTCTTCTACCAGTTGGATTTTATATGAATGTAGGCCAAGGTCTTTCCTCAGCATTTGCAGAGACCGAGTTCCAGAGAATGAAGTCGGTTCGATAAATTCGAGTCCCCTGTCATACTAACGTCTACAGCGTCGATGGCTTCTATTAGCTGCTCAGATGCATCATTACATGCACCCTCAACTTCATAAAGGGCTCCATAAGTTTGGCGAACAGAACGTGCATTTTGCAAATAAATTTGCATGATTTGCAAACTTTGTTCTTGTTTAGTTTTTACATGGTGATTTTGCAAAGTATACTAAAAGAAAGTCTATTACACTTCATTAGTATGACAGCTAGATTTACACTTATACCTATCAGAAGTTCTATATGTCAAGAAAATACCCCACGCATAGGTTATATTAATTGTTTGCTAATGTTACATCTCATATACTATAAAAATTTAATCATTGTAGTATAACTACAATGAATATTGCTTAATTTTTCTATCTATATGATTTATTACCGATTCGCTCTCCTGAGAAGTAATTGAAAAATACATACCTGTAAAGTAAATTAAAAAAAATCACTATTTTAGTCTGCGCATCCTCAACTGCCTGGTGTACGGACCATTATTTGATACAGGTAAAAAGTTAACAATTGAAGTGCGTGGGCAGCGCCTCGGCACTTTTAACTTATTTTATTCGAAATAGCCTGATCATTAGGGCGAATTAATTAGTTCGCGTCAAAAAAAAAAACAACCTGTTAACCGTATATCAGTATTGGAATGTACGAAGAATTCTTAGAAAATTTCACTAAGAAACTATATATCTAAAATCAATTCCTAGTTCGCGCTGAGAAGCATGAACATGAACTGAAAAATGATTTTTAAAAACTTAATTTCTGTATGCCAATTCTCAGAGGCCATAACTTTTTAACCAATACATAGATTTGCTTCTGTAATACCTCATTTAGTTTGTTGGGAAGTCAGTTTTACGCAGAAGGTCTGTAAAAATATATATCTGAAGTTTTCGGTTTGTGCTCATTTAAAAACAAAAAAAATCTCTATCTGAAATCTTCATGCTTCCCAACGCGAGCTAGGAATTGAATTTAGACACAAAGTTTATTGGTGAAATTTTCTTAAAAATCATCGTAGATTCCGATTTTGGTTACGATTTGTGCGAATAAAAAAATAGGCCCACCTTACTGTTCATATCTCTAGTTGAACAGCAATATACTGTGGAATTTTGACAGTTGTAACCGTTTGTTTTAAAAAGGGTGTGGAACAGCCCATTTCCATCCTTACTGTAATTCATACTGCAAGCCCTTTTAATTTTCAAGTTTAATGGGCGGTGCCACGCCCCTTTATTCAAGCACAACCAAATATAGCCTGGGACTATCAACAGGTCAACAGTACCACTTGGTAAGATTTTCGTATCAATCGATCTATTAGAAAAGCCGTTAGAGCGATTTTTGAAAAGAGAGCATGGCACCGCCCACTTCCTCCCTGGATGTAATTTATACTGCTCCATCAACATATATAACAAATCTCATCTTCATACCTGTGATAGTTCATGAAATAAAGCCTTTTTAATTTTCAAGTTGTATGGGCGGTGCCACGCCCCTTTATCCCATTACAACCAAATGAAGTCAGGAACTATCTACAGGTCAACAGTACGTCATGGTAAAATTTTTGTATTAATCGACTTATTATAAAAGCCGTTAGAGCGATTTTTGAAAAGGGGGCGTGGCACCGCCCACTTCCATCCTGGCTGTAATTAATACTGCTCCAACAACATATATACCAAATCTCACCTTCATACCTCTGATAGTTCATGAAATAAAGCCTTTTTAATTTTCAAGTTGTATGGGCGGTGCCACGCCCCTTTATCCAATTACAACCAAATGAAATCAGGAACTATCTACAGGTCAACAGTACGTCATGGTAAAATTTTTGTATTAATCGACCTATTATAAAAGCCGTTAGAGCGATTTTTGAAAAGGGGGCGTGGCACCGCCCACTTCCATCCTGGCTGTAATTAATACTGCTCCAACAACATATATACCAAATCTCACCTTCATACCTCTGATAGTTCATGAAATATAGCCTTTTTAATTTTCAAGTTGTATGGGCGGTGCCACGCCCCTTTATCCAATTACAACCAAATGTAGTCAGGAACTATCTACAGGTCAACAGTACCTCATGGTAAAATTTTTGTATCAATCGGTCTATTAGAAAAGCCGTCTGAGCGATATTTGAAAAAAGGGGCGTGGCGCCGCCCCTTTAAGATGTAAGCTATCCTATCTTTCAAGTTGGATCAAACCGAACACGGTGTGAAAATTTGATTCAAATCGGTTAAGTAGTTTAGGAGTCCATCGCGGACAAACAACGTGACACGTAATTTATATATATTAAGATAAACTAGCTGACCCGGCAAACGTTATTCTGCCATACAACTTCTGACTCGGCGAACTTCGCCTCGCTCCAAGTTTACGCCTTCATATAAGCTCCAGAGTAATATTAAAACAGATATAGTTCAAATTTTAAAGTGACTTATTTGAATTTAACCGAAATCAGTGAATAGCGGTCTGATAAACAATGTTTTTCGATTTGTTTTCCGGCGCTAAAACAAACAATGAACACAGTTTTCCAACACGCGAAGAACTCGAGGTTGATCCCACAAACTTCCAATGATTGGCCTTGCGATTTATTGATTGAGATCGCAAAAGCCAATCGAATGGGGAATTGAATTCGCTAAAATTGGAAGGAAAATCGGTTGGAATTATAGAAATTCGAGGAACAAGGACTTCCTCTCCTTTGAAAAAATTTGACGGGAACGTCATCAATCAAGTTGAAACATTAACAAGAATATGGCCATTACAAAGCGCCAGTAGATATTTTGAAAATGCAGTAGCCGATGGGTCGTTTTGCAACGTGACTCTCATGTTCGTAGTTAATTGCAACTCCTTGTCATTCCGCCACAAAGACATTAATTTCATCGGCAGCAGTGGATTTTGGGATGGCGGGAAGCGTTTGACGAAAATCTTCCGACAGAAATATTATAGCCCCACCACATCGTTTCGAATCACCTCATAAATCCTTCATCTTTCGGTCAACTGCCCCCAAAGCTCTTTGATGGGCTATCGTGCAATTATCCCAAATAATGATTTTGCATTCTCGCAACAATTTCACTGTCACCGAACTTCTGGGTATTGTGCCCAATGGCTTGTCAACTGTGAGAAGATTCATCGGCAACTTCAAAGCGGAGTGTGCAGTTCGACCGCCTTTCAACAAAGTGGCAGCAGATGGTGCAACAGCTAACGCAATTTGCGATTGATACGCATTAAATTATTAATTATTTGAGCTAACCTTTTTATTCGTTTCTTTTCCTGATGACTTGTAAACAAACCTGTCGTTGTATTGACCATCTATAAATTGTGCAACGGGTCTTGAAGTGCATCATATGACCGATGAGTCTCCCGACGCTTGAGAACAATATCGTGTGATTCCACATTCTCAACCTGCAATAGCTGTCAAGCCGTCGATATTCGTATGAACAACTTTAAATGCAGTTATCTCCTAACAAAAATGTTCGATCGCAAAAAGGATACAGTCCTCGAAATGAGTAGGACGCCGTCGATATTCATATGGAATGCATGTGATCAAATCGATACCTTAATTCTAAACCAAGGTATGTGTATAGTAAAAATTTTACAGAAAACGCCTTTAAAGTTTGTGAGTACATCATATAGATTGCACTTATATGTTAAGTTAAAATATCCTAAATCTACTAAATCATGTATTCGAAAACCGAATTGTTGGAAAAAGGTATTTTTCGAATAAACCGGAAACCGGTTTTCTGAAAAATTCAAGTATTTGAACACTATAATTGTATCCAATGCATAAAATTTTGCAATTGTTCGATAATTTCGTGTTTTATCGAAGTAAAAATTGCACAACATTGATCTTGTTCTATCTTCGTTTGGTGGTGGTAACAAAACACCAGCTCGATGATTTGCCCTTGAATCTGAATTTGTGGAATCAATTTCGAGCAAAATGGGAGAAATTGTTTATTATAATAACACTGACACAAAATCAAACTTTTTCGGAAACACTCGAAAGTTGGGCAAAACCTTAACTCAGTTTACACTTTGCTTAAGATGTTTCTATAATATTTAATTTCATTAAACATTATGTTTTGGTTTCTTTTTTTTAAGCAACGAAATGAAATAAAATGTGTTTGCGACCTATTTTAAAAAAGTGAAAAAAATATTTTTTACTGAGCTAGGGGTTTACTCAGCTCCAGTAATACTATCTCAACTGCATAACAACGTTCGTGCGTTTTTGTTTTCACTGTTTCACTGTGTAATGAGACACCATTACCTTTTAACTCAGATTGTTGCCGGGTTGATCAACAACTTCGGCTCCGAATGACGGCATTTGAAAGCATCCTTCATATTTTTGTGTATTTGCCAGGAAATTTTTTGATTAGATTGTATTTCCATAGAGAAAGGAATATTTTACAATGGCACTGGCGGATGAGTCAAAACGGCAATGTCACCTTGCCACCAGCGCAGCATAAGCCGAGAGTTTCCGACTGTTACTTTATTACATTGCAATGCTGGCATATGACAGACAGTTAACCGATATCAACGCATCGAAGATCATTGTAGGCGATTGTGGAATCGTATTTAAAAGCAGTGCGATTCAAGTCTATATTTACGACTGGTCTTCTTCTAGTAACATTTTGTCGAATTTGAGGTGGTGATTGTGCAGCGCTAAACTGTGCAATATGGGCACGTCTCCATTTTTTTTGGCACGTTCCTTTTGCGTTTGATTATTACGGACGTTCTGGCTAATTATAGCACGACGCGTACGTCGTCCAAAGTTTGATTGTCTAATAGGAGGCATTAATCTAATAAATAACTCTCCCGAAAAACAACCATGACCTATTCGAAAAATCCAAATTGTTCGAGTTTTCCGCCAAGAATTTATCTATTTTTCCATTCGGAAAGTCATGTCGGAATAATTGTCTAAAATTTTTTGCAGTTACATCGTCCAAAACTATCAAATGACATCATTTTTATATATATAGATATTATTTATCTCGTTAAATTTTCCAACCAACATCAAAATCATCAAATCATGCGAAAACTGCAAAATTTCGTCGATAAATCAATTTTTTTGCGCTTTTCAGGAATTTTCCGAGTTTTCGCTAATAGTTTTCTATTTTTGCATTCGAAAAGCCATTTCGTAACAATTGCACTCAAATTTCCCGGCTTTTCCTAAGAATTTTTCCAAAATTTTCTGGCATAAAAAATTCCTGCCAATTACGAACAATTTAAAAAAAAAAATAGAGCAAGCTGGGCCAATGTTTTCTCTTGATAAATTACTATAATCCGAACTTTTTCAGCAACACAACGAATTTTGCACCTTTACGTCGTCTGAAATCATTAAATCAAGCGATCAATGGAATATTTCGTCGAAGGCATCCAAATCTTTCGTTTTTTTCTGGAATTTTCCACCAAGAATTTTTCTATTTTTCCATTCGAAAAGTCATAATTGTTTGACATTGTTCACATTTACATCGCACAAAATTACCAAAACATAAGATAAGATGCAAAATTTTGTCGAATTTCCATAATTTTTTGGCATTTTCCATAATATCCAACTAAAATTTTCTATTTTTCCATTCGAAAACAAACAAAAATTAAATTTACGATTTACCTCAAATCTGGCGATGAAATGCAAAATTTTGCCGTTAAAATTTAAATTTTTCGGAATTTTCCGAGTTTTCCACCGAGAATTTATCCATTTTTCCATTCGGAATAATTATTCGAAATTTTTCGCAAGTTACATCGTTCAAAACTATCAAATCGTACGACAAAAGCAAAATTTTGTGGAAAAATAGTATTACAATTTTTCGATTTTTTTTTTAAATTTTCCAACAAAATTTTTTTTATTTTCGCATTCGAAAAATCATTCGTAACAATTGCACATAAAATTCCATACAAAAAAGCAATTTTCGGTTTTCGAATTTTCCGGCTTTTCCGGAGGATTTTCACAAAATTTTCTTTAACATGGCAATTACTAACAACTGAAAAAAAATTTCACCAAAATCGGTCCAGCCGTTCTCAATTGATGAATTACTATAGATATTTGCCACCATTTTTATATATATAGATAAAAGATTGCGTCACGGTGTTTGTCGCAGTAGTTCTCCAATTTGTATTTATAATTGGTAGGTCTGAGAATAGGTAACAGTGTATTTTCATACCGCTAGGTGGCGTTGTGTGGATTTATATCGTATATTTGAATGAATTGACAAATTAACATGAAATTTAAAATGTATATTTGTTTGATCACGTCAAACAATTTTATGTACAAATAGACCCGGTAGGTGGCGGTGGAATGGATTTATATCGAAAGTTTGAACGAATAGACCAATTTAACTAAAATTCAGAAAGTACGTTTGTAACAGCCCTTCTGGTATCTGCCATACATATGAACTTATTTACTGTTATATTTAAAGATGAATATTTTTCCCAAGGAAAACGCCTATGGAAATCTGATTAGGAATGATATCGGGTAATGATACCTTTTGCCTACTATCGCAGAGTACTAACATTGATCAAATTTAAATTGCTCAAGTTGTCCGTTAAGATGTTATAGCTGAAATATTAATTTTCAAAATATAGCCCGGTATCATTCCTAAGTCAGGGGTAGGTCTTACTGTGTCGGAGGTATCAAAGGGGAATGCCAATATAGAACTGTATCATTCTTAGTCAGGGATAGACCAAAAGGTCTTAGGAATGAGACCGTTCTATATTGGCTTTCCCCATTTGGTACCTCCGACACAGTAAGACCTACCCCTGATTTAGGAATGATACCGGGCTATATTGGCTTACCCCTTTTGGTACCTCCAATGCATAACATCTAATCGGACAACTGGAGAAATTTGAATTTAATCAATGTTATTATCCTGGAATAGTAGACAAAACGTCTGGCCACCGAAACATTTGACACATCCCTTCTGGTTCCTCCCATACAAATGACCGAAATCACCCTCATAGTTCTACATTAGTATGCTTTTTATGAAGTACACTGAATAATGAATACTAATCAGTCACGTTGTGCTATCCCTACCGGTAACATCCATACAAATTAGTCCATTTAACTAAAAGACCTATTTTTTTTATAATTTCTAACAAGAATCCCTCAAAATCGAGAATAAAACAATATCAAACTTAGAGTGATTGTATTTATTAGTAAGTTTTCATGACTGAAAATTTCTGTACTGGCTAAATTTCACATTAGCGATATCTACTGTATAGTACATATGTATATAAATCTTGTTTATCGGATGTAATATCTACACTAATTTTATACGCAAATAGAACGGATGCAGCTCATGCCTTACTTTCCGTTATACAAAGTAAACCATTGATTACGCCATTGAAAAAGGCTCTTAAATTGAAACATGTAAAATCATTGGATGTAACGTTGTGCATGAGCTGAAAGAACATAAACCAAAGTACGCATGTTTCTAACATTTTTAAATTTTTTATTACTATTTTTCAGTTGCAAACATCATTTCTCGTTTGTGAAAGCTTTAATTTACAATATGTTTCCTTCACATTTATGTTGCTGATTAGCTGAGATTGTGTGCTGTTTTTCGCTATAAGTATAATTCGTTTAATTGAATGGTCTTATTAAGTATTATGTCTATTCCTGCAGGATTTCTTCCTCTTCTTCTGTGGGTATTAGCAAAAGCTAGTACGAAGGGAATTAAATTCAAAAGCTTCTATGGGAAACAAACAGCCAACTTTTAAAACATGTTAAGGGCATTGAAATGTTGACATGTCTAAATCGAGCGGAGTTACACAATTATTCAGTTTCATGTTTCCTTTAGCATGAAAGCAAAATATTTAGCAATCTTTCAGGAACAGCATAAAAAAGGAATGGAACATTTTCTTATATTAAAAATGTATACGCATGGCAAGACAGTTTTATATCTTGAAGTTGTTTTTAAAATTTTTTTAAAAAAAAATTCTTTTAGTTGCCCTTTATTACATTTTAACTAGATGACTCGGTTATACGAGTTATGTAAAATAATATATAATACTCATATGTATATGCGACATAATCAGCTACCGTTTACAATATTGCCTAAAATTTTTTATGATATTTCAGCCAATAATATTGTTGAAATTCGAAAATTTTCAAAAAACTTCGAAAAAAATTCTAATTTTTTCACTATTTTGAATATAAGTCGTAGGGAGTCCAGATTTTTTGCATACTCTATTCAGTGAAATTGTAGTTTAGGTAACACCGAAAAACTTTTCTGAACAAACCCATGCAATCTGAACAAGTCTGAATATTAAATGGCTCTCAAAACACACTATCTACTTTAAACAAATCAGTTTTTTAGGAGTTTTGGGCCATTGTGCAAAGCTTTTAATTTCTATCTTTACAAAAAACATACTTATTGTATAACTGAATAGCTTTTGTAAACAACCAATATGATTGGAATACTCCACCCCTTAATTGTTCACAAAGAAAATCCAGCTACGAAAATCCAGCTATATGGTTCTACCTGTCTTGATGTATGGTTCAAAATCCTGGGTTATGACACTAGTTTCAAACCATAGGCTGCCAAAAAGATTAAATCATCAGTAACACAGAAACTCAAAAAGTGGAGTTGGTCAGTTTATGCAGTATACCAACGATAAGGGCCCATGATCGATTGCAAAGAAGTGCAATAAGTAAATAAGTAATTGCAAAGAAATCCGGCTAAGTTAAATAACTCAAGACTAAAACATTATAATACATTAGGTCAGTCAGTCAGTTTTCAAAACTGAAATTTCTATAATAGTTTTTATCATCGTTTGCAATGTATATAAGATCTTGTGATCCTCCATGTAGAAAGTGGGATAAGGTATTGGTCTGAAAGTTACATAGGCCACATAATTTGAATGGTAGCCAAATTCGGCACCAATGTTCAGACTTTAATAAAAGTTTGTTTAGTTTTGTAACAAAATACGGTACCTTAAATCCATAAACGTCTGTCCTCATATTGAGCGGTTAATGGTCTGCGTCTGTCTCCTGAGGAGCGGCAGGTTTTTCACGCCTGGCAGTTAGGCATAAAATGCAACCCCCAATTTTCGTCCAAATGTCCGATAAAAAATCATGCCCTGCGTATCCTGTTAAGGGCTTCATAATCTCCGGAGACCCGACTACTACAGTGTCGGCTTCAGGCTGTAGTATGTCGTCTGCTACTGAGACCTCGTCTAGTGGAGTGGTGGCGCCAGGCTCCGCTAGTCGATTAGCTACTAGTGCGCTAAAAACTAAACCGACGCAGCCAAAAGGCAGTCAAAACTCGAGCTTGGTACACAGTGGTTCTTCGAAACCAGGTACCTCCAAGGCTCCCAAGGTCCAGATGGGATGTGATCCTGTCAAAACCCCTGCTTCAGGTGCTGACAAAGTAACAGGTCTGCAGACAGTCGCTAAGTCAGCTTCCTTAGTGCCAACAACTGTGCAAGGAGAAAAGGCGAATGATTCGATTCTCTCCGTAGCATCTCCCTCGGCCTCAACGGCCTCGACCACTAATACTAACCCCTCTAGGCACAAAACACCTTCCAGAAGGGCCTTTACTACCAGGCGTTCCGCCTATAGAATAATCAGTCGGTTCGGTGATAAACCGGCCGACGAGCTCACGGAGCAGGAAAAGAGTTCTCTCCAGTGGGCACAATCCTATATTAAGGATCTAAAAGGTAGCGTACCTCCTGCGAAAGATGACAACACTACACGGAAGTCATCTGACGCAGTGCCTAAACGGCAGCGGTCTGAGGATACTACCCTTCCGGGATCAAAGAAACCCAAACCAAATCCTGCACGGACACTACAGAGATCGTATAAGGATGTCGCTAAAGACCACCTTATCTGGGCGATCGTAGACCGCAACAACAGCGAAGGCACTATTTCCTCCAGGAATTGGAAATCAGTTGTTGTCTCCCTCACTGTGGCGTTCTTAAAATTCGTCCGGGAGAGACCCGGACCACCGCCGCAATGTCATGATGTAGGCTGGTATCAGGGACACATCAAACTTGTGGCTTGTGCAGATGAACGCTCAGCGCAACTGTACAAAGCTGCTATTGAGTCGCTAGGAGAGGTTTTTCCTGGTGCGAGGCTCGAAGCTATACATCTGGCTGATGTTCCACAGAAGCCACGATCTATAGTAACCCTCAACTACCCACACAGGACTGGAAAGTAGTTAAGGTTACTGAAGCGGTAGAAGACTGCAGGAAGGCCACTATCATTCTAAACAGTGACACGCTTCTGCCGCTTAGAAAGACACAAGGGAGGGTGTTCTATGGTTTCGACTCCATCTTCCTGCGTGTTTATAAGAGCGATGACAGGAAAAAGTCCCTAGAGCAAGACGGCTCCAACAACATAGACGACAAAATGGCATGTTCATCTGCCAACGAAGAAAC
Organism: Muscina levida; assembly: GCA_964034835.1. Taxonomy (NCBI): domain Eukaryota; kingdom Metazoa; phylum Arthropoda; class Insecta; order Diptera; family Muscidae; genus Muscina; species Muscina levida. Next base: position 98,975,398 of record OZ035880.1, read on the forward strand.
AAACTCGGTGTCCAGCCTGGCGAGCGAATTCCTTGGCAAGATGAACGTGGCATTAGATGAAGACGACCTCCTGGAATCTGACGACGACCCAGAGGACGCCAACATAACTGTCGTCCACAGCGACCAATTGCAATGAAGGTTACCCAAATTAACCTTCACCACTCAAAAGCGGCGTCGGCCGCTCTTCTCCTCCGACTAACACCATCTACGGAGGAGATAATTTGCATCCAAGAGCCATGGATCAATCAAGACCGTATATGCGGACTCAACAAAGAAGGCTACTGTATTCTGTACGCAGCCGGATCAGGTAAGACCAGAGCTTGTATAATGGTCAGGAACACCCTTAAAGCTTTTATTCTAAGTGATTTCAGCGATAAGGACAACTGTACGGCTGCAGTCGAAAACAATGGTCAGGTAATATGGATTATGAGCTGCTACATGGCACACGACCATGTAGACGACCCACCTGGCTCCACCGTAAGAAAGGTAACGTCCCACCTGAACAACAAAAACGTTCCTCTAATCATATGTGCGGATGCCAATGCGCACCATACTATCTGGGGTAGCTCAGATATTAACCTAAGGGGTGAGTCGCTTTTCAACTTTATTATTGAGAACAAACTAACAGTAGTTAACAGGGGTAACGAACCCACTTTTATTGTTACTAACAGAAAAGAAGTCCTAGATGTTACACTAATTAACGATAAATACTCAAATATGGTCAGTAACTGGAGGGTATCCACAGAGTGCTCGTTTTCTGACCATCTATATATCGACTTTGACCTTTCGCTCGAAGTGGATTCAGAAGACAGCTATATTAATAGAAGGAAAACTAACTGGCTCATCTTTAAGGGAGTTATAGAGAGCAAGTTACCCAGGTGTCCGGTCTCTATCAATGATAAGTCTACACTGGACTCCACGGTCGAAATACTAACAAACGTCTTAGCTGAGGCAAGGGAAAAATCCTGCAGCAGAACTGACAGGAAAGGCAAGGCTAAGCCACATTGGTGGAATGCAGATATTGCTGCAAAGCGCAGGGAATGCAGGAAACTATTCAATAAGGCTAAAACAGATGGCAACTGGAGCGCATATAAGTCTTCAGTTAACATCTTCAAGAACCTGATAAGGAAGGCCAAAAGGCAGTCTTGGAGAAAATTCTGCAGTAATGTAGAAAGCTCTTCGGAAACTAGTCGGCTACGCAAGATTTTATCCTCGAATCCAACAATACCATCGTACATACAGGGACCAGATGGTACATGGACCACTAGCAGCCTCGAAACTCTGGAAGTGCTGATGGAAGCACACTTCCCAGGTTGTCGGGAAAGTGACTACCAGTTTATAGAAAACTCGGTCGGCCATAACTATGATATCTCAGACATACCGATTACCGAACTTCGAATTCAATGGGCTATCAAAAGTTTCCACCCTTTTAAATCACCGGGACCCGATGGTATCATTCCCGCGGATCTACAAAAGAATATCGAAGTATTGACGCCCTGGCTTTTAACTATCTTTAAAGCATGTCTGAAACTGTCGTATATTCCAGCGAGGTGGACAACCTACAAAATTGTATTTATCCCTAAGGGGGGTAAGGCATCCCACACTAAAGCCAAGGATTTTAGACCAATCAGTCTATCTTCCTTCCTACTCAAAACTATGGAGAGAATAATTGATGTATATATCAGATCATCTCTTAAACCAGATGTCCTGTCCAGGGCTCAGCATGCCTACACGAAGGGCAAATCCACGGAAACTGCTTTACATTCGATAACCAGCCTCATCGAAAGATCCCTGAACTACAAGGAATACGCTCTTGCTGCCTTCCTGGACATTGAGGGAGCTTTTAATAATGTCAAACCTGAATCTGTAATTGACTCAATGGAACAGCTGGAGATTAACCCAGTGGTAATCGCCTTGGTTGATAAACTACTAAAATTTAGGCGCATTGGATCCAGTCTGGGAGCGTCAAATATTTCTAAGGTGGCGGTTCGCGGTACTCCACAAGGAGGAGTACTCTCTCCACTACTATGGAATCTTAACATCAACACTCTCCTGAGAAAGTTGGAACAAACTTGCTGCACAACCGTCGCATATGCGGATGACGTGGCACTAATAGTTACAGGTAAGGATCCAAAACTACTCTCTGAGCTACTGGAATCTGCACTGAAACTTCTTGTGAAATGGTGTCATGAATGTGGACTGGGTGTAAATCCGAGTAAAACAGAACTGGTGCTATTCACACGGAGATACAAAATCCCTCAATTTGCCAAACCAAGATTAAATGGAGTCGCACTTACACTCTCCGATAGTGCCAAATACCTCGGGCTAACATTGGACAGTAAACTGAATTGGAATCTGAACACTCAGACCAGGATTAGCAAAGCGGCAACGGTTCTATACTGCTGCAAAAGGGCAATCGGCCTCAATTGGGGAATTAGCCCCAAGAACTTAAACTGGTTATACGAATCAGTTATTAAACCCATCTTATTCTACGGATCAGCAGTCTGGTGGCCGGCGCTAGATAAAGCGTCTCAAAGGCTGAAATTCGAACGCATTATGAGATTGGTGGCGATCATGATAACAGGGGCACTTAGAACCACTCCAACTAAGGCACTTTTCACGATCCTAAACTGGTTACCACCGGACATTGAGGCGAAGAGGATAGCAGCGAATACCGCAATGCGTTTAGACGCCACAAAGGCATGGATGCACAGGAACTATGGCCATGCCAAAATCCTGAACCTAATTAATGTGATCTGCAATACGGATTACACCATACCTGAACCTCTATTCGATCCGGGTTTTATAAGGAACATCCCGGATAGGTCCTACTATGATGATAATGATAATGCCCTGAACTTTGGAGAGAATGTCATCCTAATTTTCACGGATGGTTCAAAATCAAAAGAAAGAGCTGGCTGTGGAATCTTTTCGGAAGAGTTGAATCTGAGTCTATCAATCAGGCTACCAGATCACTGTAGCATAATTCAGGCCGAAATAGCGGCCATTAGAATAGCCGTAGAGAAAATTCAGTATCTTGGGATATTGGACGGCAATATTCATATTCTTACTGATAGTAAAGCGGCTATCAGATCCCTGGAGAACGTGTACACCACTTCGAGAAATGTTCGAGAATGCCGGTCGTCTCTGGAGGAGATAGCGAGACATTCGACGGTTACCCTAACATGGGTTCCAGGACATGGGGACATATATGGAAACCAAAGGGCCGACACGCTAGCAAGGGCCGCCACAACCGTGAACTCGGGCGAAGTTTATGGTCTCATTGGGATCCCTCTTACAAGGGGGAAACAACTCATTGCGAGAAATCTGGACCTTATTGCTGAAGAGAGATGGGCAAGAGAACCCACCTGCACGGCGACTAAACAGATTTGGCCTACAATGGATATACAGAGGACACGATTTGTGCTAAACTTATCCAGAGTCCACTTGAGGAATATCATAGCTGTGATAACTGGTCATTGGCCGGTTGGTAAACACGCTAAGAGGCTGAAACTACCCTACAACGATTTTTGTAGAAGCTGCAATGATGAAGAAGAAGAGGAGACCACGGAGCATCTTCTATGTCACTGCCCTGCTTTAGGTGACCTGCGATACGAAAAACTTGGTCATCGGACACTTTTAGACAATACCTGTCTATCAGCAGGCGATATGCGGAACATCCATGCCTTCATAAGGGCAACGAAATGGCTTAACAGCGACGTTGACCGATTAGAATAGGAACATTTGGTGCGGAAATCATAAAATGGTATCACAACGGGACTCATACTAGGACCCAAGTGAGCTGTGTTCAACGTGGCTGCCGAATTAACCTAACCTAACCTTTGTAAATAATGTATATATGTTTGCAATGGATGCAGAACGAAGTATGCCAAAAGTGTAAGTAATATATTTACATACCTGGAGCCCTGGGTCGAATTATTTTTTAATTGTCTGGTGATGTTTTAGTGTAGTCAAATAGAGTTTGAAATATGTTCTAAGAACTGTGTTTCTAATTGTTTTATTGCGTTTTTTATATAAGATGTTTTCAATGAAATTTTATGAGGAATTTTTCTGTGGACCATTCGACTTCTCTATCTTTACTCCTTAGGAGTTTTTTTCATCCTTATGTTGAGAAAAGGACTTAAAAATGTGACTTTACAAGTTTCAAATTATGTACAAAAATGTTGTTCAGAAAGTTTTACTATGTGCACCCTTAGACCAAAAATCAATGTCTTCAAATTTAACTCATCATTTTGTCTCTTTTTAAAGATCAATATCGACGTAAAATAGTATCTACGTTTCTTATTGTTTTAATGCATTTTCGATATCATATGTTACCGACGAAATTTATCGTAGGGTATATATCATTTGATACGAAAAAAAAGTGTAACGCATTAAAGGAGACGAGTTAGAGCCCAAGTATCCTAAGACTAAATTCGTTTCAGGACTTTTTAAGACGATTGAGCTATGTCCGTCTCTGTCTGGCTGGATGTCTGGTGAGCAGGATAACTCCTAAACATTAGCAGTCGGTATGAAAATATTATTATTATTATTATTATAAGCCTTTAAAACAACTTGACAACATATATATTTATATCTTAGTGTCTAAGTCAGAGGCCGAAATGATAAGAGATTTCCATTCGCTTCGATCTTGTGCAACCGCCTCCAGGCCAAGCAGCATCAGTGATTCCTCCCCTGGTCCTTCCAAAATAGTCGCGGTCTCCCTCTTTTGCGCCGTCCTTCGAGGTCTTGATAGAATACCTTTCGCGCTGGAGTTTCTTCATCCATTCTCACGTAATCCATTCTCATCCAGCGTAATCGTTGCACTTTGATTCGCTTGACAACATCAATGCCGTGGTATAACTCGTACAGCTTATGGTTCATCCGAATCCTAAACTCGCAGATTACGCAAATGGGTCCATATATTTTGCGGAGTATTTTTCTCTCAAACACCGCCAGATGAGCTGCATCTGCCTGTGTAAGCACCCAAGATTCGGAGGCGTACAACAGGACCGGTAAAATTAGTACCTGATAAAGCTGGACTTTGGTAGTTCGAGATAGGGTGGTGTTTATAAAGTGCTCGCGTAGTCCAAAGAAACACCTGTTGGCAAGCACTATTCTCCGTTTTATTTCGTGGCTGACACTGTTGTTTTTGTTCATGGCGGATCCGAGGTAGATGAATTCATCAACTACATCAAAGCAATATTTTTCAACGTTCACGCTGCGTCAACAACGGGTGGACACTTTGTTCGATGATACCATTAACTTCGTCTTGTCCTCATTCACTGCCAAACCCTGACTCCCTTTCAACTGATGAGAAAACAGCTGTTACCTCTCGCATCGTTCGACCGATAATGTCAATATCATCGGCATATGCGAGCAGCATGTGGCTCTTATTAAATATGGTGCCAGACATGTTAACCGCTGCTTTCCTTAACACCTTCTCCATCACTATATTGAACAGCATACATGACAAACCGTCACTCTGTCTAAGACCTCTCGTCGTATCGAATGGTGCAGATAGATCCTTGCCAATCCGAACAGAGGATTTTGTATTCGTAAGGGTACACCGGCAGAGACGAATTATCTTCGCAGGAATACCGAACTCAGACATGGCTTGGTATAGTCGATGCCTGACGGGTGTAAATACCTAATCGTCGTGGATTTGCCTGGTCTAAAGCCGCACTGGTAAGGTCCAATCAGGTTTTCCACAATTGGCTTTAGACGTTCACACAGTATTCTAGATAGGACCTTATACGCAATCGGTAAGAGGCTATTTCCACGATAGTTTTTACACTCACTACGGTCGCCTTTTTTGTAGATTGGACATAGCACACTGAGATTCCAAACCTCCGGCATGCTCTCCTGAAGCAAAATGTTCTCTATGAGCTGTTGCATGCTTAAAACAAGCTCATCTCCACCCACCTTAAACAACTCAGCTGGAAGACCATCAGCCCCAGCGGCCTTGTTGTTCTTTAGGCGGGATATGGCAGTTGTTATCTCAGCTTGGCTCGGAGATGTTATCATCTCGGATTGGTACACAGTCTTCATCAGCCGAGTTTTCAGACTTCAATAGTTGAAAATATGCCAGTACTAATATTTTTCAAAACGAACTAATGGAATTGAAAATGTGCAGAATACCCTCACCCCATCTGGTACTTCCCATGCAAAATTACGTTTTTTTTGGATAATTAATATTTTTTCATAACTGCCAAACAGACGACCTGAGGGTAGTATGTATGCCTATGAGAATTTGATTCAGGAATAAATATGGTTTATGTCGACAGACTCTTTCTGGTACCTCCCATACAAAATCACCTATTTTTAGAAAACTAATATTTCTACCGTAACTTCCAAACGGATAGCTGGAGAACATTTTAATTTGGTAGGTTGAATTTTCTTGTAATAGTAGAAAAACTCCCAAAATCCAAAACCTTTGAGACGCCCCTCTGGTACCTCACATACAAAATGAGTTTTTTTGTATAAATAGTATTTCTCCAATAACATTCAAACGGAAAGCTGGAGGACATTAAAATTTGGACACCCTGATAATTTGAGAGAAACCGTCAGAAACGTTGCCACAACCTCTCCTGATAGCTCCTTTACAAATACCGAATTGGTCGTCATAGTTTCATATACCAATCTTTTTTGTACCTAAATTAAATTCTGTTATATATTGCGCAAGATGTACGCTTTAAAAAATTTCACTCTGAAATGAATATGGGCTACTAGCGGACCCAATTTTATGCCTTCAGATAAACTCAGTAGAGAATGTTTGATGAACAAAGTTTTTCGATTAGTTTTCCACCGCAAAAACAAACAACGAAGGCGGTTCTCCAAAACTCAAAAGGGCAACGTTCAGCTGACCGCACGAAAAACAGGGAAATTCGAGATTAATCTCATATACTTCCAACGATTGGCCTTGAGATTTATTGATTGTCGTCGGGGAATTGGAATCGATGGTCAGTTGGAATTTTCTGATTCGTAAGATAAGGACTTCCTCTTCTTTGAATTTGTTCTTGGTGATCGTCTGAAATCACATTTTTTATCAGATTCTTGACGGACAACCGCGTACCGTTGCACAATTTTGGTTGATTCAGATTCCGCAATATGATTATGATCGATCCCACCTTCATCTGTAAATTATGCGGTACATTAATCGAGTTGAAAAATTCGGTCGATTGTTGGTCGCATCATCCTCGTCGGTCACGCGGTAAACAGATTTGTACGAATGCAGTTGTCCCGTAAATTAATCTAATCGAAATTTTTTAAATTTTGTGCAATGTCATGGGTTACCTTTTCAACGATGTGAACTGGCAAAAATTTGCAGGGAACGATATCAATTCAGTCGAAACATCAACCCGAATTTGGCCATTGCCAAGCGCTAGCAGTTGTTTTGGGAATTCAGCAGAAGATGGGAGGTTCTGGAATGAGCCCCTAACTTTTTGGTCAATTACAACTTCTTGACATTGACGACGTTTTCAAGCATGGTTTTAGTAAATCAGCAGCATTAGGCATTTTGAGCAAAATCATAGCCCCACCAAATCGTTTTAAATCCCCTCGTAAATCCTTTATCGTTCGGTCAACTACTTCCAAAGCTCGTTTATTCGTTATCGCGCATTTGTCAGAAATGTTGATCTGGCATTCTCGCATCTACTTCGCCGTTGCGAAATTCTTGGTCATTGTGTACTTTGGCTTTTCAACCGTCAGAAGATTCATCGACAGTTTTAAAGTGGAATTTGCAGTTCGAATGCCTTACAGCAATGTGACGGTATGCCAGTGGATGCAGCGGCTAACGTTATTTGAGATCTTGACCAAATTGTTGCCGGAATCAACAAAAAAATGTCTTGGCTGTCCCACTCGGAGCATCGAGAAATGCCTCCAGTTTCATCGTGAATCGTACACGTTCTTGTACTCGGTATTTAACAGCGGCACATTTTTTCGAACTCTTTTCATCTAGATTATAGTCTTGCTCCCGTTTAAATTCGCGATCGAATGCATCTTGCATCGAACGATTTGACGCTGGCATTCCCAATGTCGACAGCAGATTGCCGCACATCCCGTCGGGTTCGACGTATTATTTATCTAAATATTATTTTTCTCGTTACCAATCAACATTTAACCGAAATTTTCCACCTAAATATCGTTCAAAACCATCAAATCATGCGAAAATTGCAAAATTTTGTCGATAAAAAAAAACTTTTTGCACTTTTCCGGAATTTTCCGAGTTTTTCCCTAAGAATTTTCTATTTTTCCACTCAAAAAGCCATTTCGTAGCAACTGCACACAAAATTTCAAATTTTTCAATTTCCCGATTTTTCCGAAAGATTTTCCCAAAATTATCTTGCGTAAAACCTTCATACCAATTACGAACAATTAAATACAAATTGAGCAAAATGGGCCAGCAGTTCTCTCTTGATCAATTACTACACACTGTTCAAACCGTTTTCATACATATGATTTTTACAATAAACCGAATTTTTCCAAACATCACAACGAATTTTCCACTTTTACGTCGTCTAAAATAATCAAATCAAGCGATACAATGAAAAATTTCGTCGAAAAAATCAAAATTTTCGAGTTTTTTTTTCCAGATTTTTCACCAAGAATTTTTCTATTTTTCCATTCGAGAAGTCATTTCGGAATGATTATCCGAAGTTTTCACCTTCACATCATTCAAAATAACCAAAACACAATAAAAAGTAAAATTTCCTCGAAAAAAATTCACATTTTGGAATTTTTCTATAATTTTCCAACCATAATTTTCTATTTTTTCAACAGAAATGCCACTACGGAACAGTTGCACACAAAATGTTATACAAAAATTCAATTTGCGATGCAAAATGTTTCCTAAAAAATCCAAATTTTTCGAGTTTTTCCGGAATTTTCCGAGTTTTCCACCTAGAATTTTTCTGTGTTTCCATTCGGAAAGTCATTTCGAAATAATTATCCAAAATTTTTCACTGTTACATCGTCCAAAATTATAAAATCATACGATTATATGCTAAATTTCGTAGAAAAAACAAATTCAAACTTTTTGAATTTTTGCGGAATTTTCCACATTTCTCAGCAAAAATTTTCCATTTTTCTATTCGAAAAGCCATTCTGTAACAATTGCACTCAAAATTCCATACAAAAAGGCAATTTTCGATTTTTCCAATTTTCCGACTTTTCCGGAAGATTTTCCCAAAATTTTCTTTCACATAAACCTGCTCCTGGCAATAACGAACAACTGAAAAAAAGTTTGAGCAAAATCGGCCCAGCCGTTCTCAATTGATGAATTACTATACATTTTTGCCACCATTTTTATATATATAGATATACAGTGGTGTGCGATGAAATAGAGTTGCACCTAACCAAAATGGTCAATGCAAGCAAAATTCACAAAAAAATATTTTTCTATGGAACTTTCAGTTATTTTTATTAAATTTCAATACTAATCTAACAAAATCGAATATCAGTGTGGAAGTTCAAAACTTAAAATGGCACAAACAAATAAAAATATTTGAAATTCCCAGGATTTGGCTGTGAACAAAAATAGTCAATGAATTTACCGACCTTAAAGTAAATAAATAAGTTATTTAAATTAAAAAAATGTTTAAGTTATATCTTACTTTACCTCAGTAGTTTGAAGAATAGCCATTATTTTTAATTACTGCTGTGCACCGATTTGGCATTGAATCCCCTAACTTTTGACAAGTCTGTATTGTAATATTCTTCCACGCAACTTCAATCATTGCCCATTGTACGTCCTTATTAGATGGATTCTTAACTTTAAGAGCCATTCTTAACCCCCGCCACAAATTCACAACAGGATTTGGGTCTGGCGATTGTGCAGGCCATCTTAAAACTTAATTTTTTTTGTTTTCGGAATTTAGTTTAGCCAATTCCATGTGTGTTTCGGGTCGTTGTCTTGCTAAAACACCCAACGAAGTGGCATTTGCCATTCAGTCTAAGGCATTGAAGCCATTCAAAGTATTTGTGTAAAATGTAGCTCCAGATTTAACCTCAAACCGAAATACAGGCCCAGTACTATAGTACGAAAAGCAACCCCATATCAGTATGTTCCCACCACCAAGTTTCATGGTCATGATGGTGTGTTTGGGAAGATATTCGCTGTTGGGAACGATAATCGGTGTTGGGTGGTCTTTGTAAAGGAAGCTCAATGCGATCAGAGTTAAAAAACTTCACTTTCGTTTCATCTGACCACAAAATATTCAGCCACTTGGTTACTGGCCAATCCGCAAGTTCTTTGGCGAACTCAACTCTTCATTTTTCGTTTTGTTTTTGGTAAAATAGATGCTAAATCTTACACAAATATTCTGAATGCCATCATAATGTCTTATGCTGAATGGGAAATACCACTACGATGGGTGTATCACCAAGAAAACGACCCGAAACACACATGGAATAAGGTTAACTTCAATTTGGATATAACAAAGTTGGAGTTTTAAGATGGCCTGCACTATCGCCAGACTTAAATCCTATTAAGAATTTGTGGCGGGAGTTAAAAGTGACTTTTAAAGGAAAAAATCCATGTAATAAGAATGAACTATGGGCAATGATTGAAGTTGCGTAGTAGAATATTCCAATTCAGACTTGTCAAAAGTTAGGGGATTCAATGCCAAATCGTTGCCCAGAAGTAATTAAAAATTATGGCTTTTTTACTAAGTACTGAGGTAAAGAAAGATATAACTTAACCATTTTTTAAATTAAAGTCACTTATTTATTTACTTTCAGGTCGATAAATTCTTTGACTCTATTTTTGTTCACAGCCAAATCCTAGGAATTTTAAATATTTTTATTTGTTTGTGCCATTTTAAGTTTTGAACTTCCACACTGATATTCGATTCTGTTAGATTTTTATTGAAATTTAATAAAAATAACTAAAAGTTCCATAGAAAAATATTTTTTTGTGAATTTTTCTTGCTTTGACAATTTTGGTTAGGTGCGACTCTATTTCATCGCACACCACTGTATATGCCGACCCAATCTGCTACCTCCCATACAAAATTACTTAATTACTAACTTACTGAAGTGGCCAAACACAATTTACGAAACATAGTTCATAAATTTGAGGCCTGAAGTAATAAAGAATTCCACACGCTTCGGTCCTCTGCGTGTGTTCTCCAGTTACCACTTGGTCCTTCCAACGTAGTTTGGGTCTCCCTGCTCTGCGCCATCCTTCAGGTTTGCCTTCAAACACCTTTCTCGCTGGAGCATTTACATCCATCCTGGCAACATGTCCCAGCCATCCAAGTTGTTGGATTCTGACTCATTTAGCTACGTCGATGTCGTGGTAAAGCTCATACAGCTCATGGTTCATCCGATGGCGAAACTCGCCTTCGACACAGATAGGTCCATATATTTTTCGGAGTACTTTTCTCTCGTATACTCTTAGGTTCGGTATGTCCGTTGAAGTAAGCATGATTCGGCAGCATACAACGGAACAGATAAGATAAGCACCTGGTATAGATGTTTCTTAATATTTCAAGATAAGGTGGTGTTACTAAAGTGCTGCCGAAGTCCGTAGCAACATCTATTGACTAGCACTATTCACCGTTTAATTTCTTGGTTGACAGTATTTTTCTTGTTGCCGGAAGATCCGAGGTAGATAAACTAATCGACCACCTCAAAACAATAATTGTCAACGTTCACGGTGCGTCCCCATCGAGAGGACTCTTTGTTCGTCGAAATCATTATTTTTGTTTTGTCCTCGTTGACCGCTAAACCCTTTTTTGCTGACTCCTTTTCTAGTGATGAGAAAACTGCAGTAACATCCCGCAGCTTTCAGCCAATGATGTGTGTATTATCGGCATAGGGTAGTGGCATGTGGCTCTTGTGGCATATGGTGCCAGACATGTTGACACCAGCCTTTCTCATCACCTTCTCCATAAATAGTTTACATTAAATAGTTTACAGGACAGGCTATCGTCCTGCCTGAGACCTCTTTCCGTGCTAAATGGTTCAGGCTGATCCTTACCAATATTAACCGAGGATTTGGTGTTGTCTAAGGTACATTTGCAAAGTCGAATCAGCTTTGCAGGAATTCAAAAGCCTATTCCTTATCGGAGAGTCGAAGGCAGCTTTGTAGTCGACAAAGAGGTGGTAGGTGTCGATCTGTTTTTCATGGGTTTTTTCCACGATTTGTCGTAAGGTGAATACTTGATCCGTCGTAGATTTGCCAGGTCTAAAGCCGCACTGATATGGTCCAATTAATTTTTCTACAATTGGCTTTAGACGTTCACACAATATGCTTGAAAGGATGTTGTACTCAATTGGTAATAGGCTTATTCCACGGTAGTTGTAACATTCACTACGATCTCCTTTCTTGTATATGGGACATAACAGACTGAGACTCCAATCCCAGGGCATGATCTCCTCTTGCCAGATGTTCTCCATGAGCTGATGCATGCTCCTAATCAGCTCCTCTCCGCCAGCCTTAAACAATTCAGCAGGGAGACCATCGGCTCCAGCAGCTTTGCTGTTTTTAAGGCAGGAGATTGCCACACGTATCTCGCTCTGGTTTGGAGGCGGACAGTAAACATCATCGTCATGGATTGGAGCGGGGTCTTCAGGAGTAGTGTCTGCATCCAATAAATTTTTAAAATGATTTCTCCATATCCTCAGAACGTTATCCGAATCCGTCACTAGCTGACCATCGCTGTCCTTGCAAGAGGGTAACCCTATTCCACGCATTCTCGCCTTAACTCTCTTGTAGAATTTTCGGGCTTCCCCTCTACTTTGGAGCAACTCTGTGCACTCATCCTGCCTCTTCTTCAGCTCCTTCTTTTTCCGTCTAAAAAGACGAGTTGCCTCTCGTCTCTTCTCCCTGTGCCGTTCACGAACAGCTCGTGAAGCCGTTGGATGCAGTTTCGCCCTGTATGCAGCAACCTTCTCACTCGTGGCATTGCGACATTCATCATCGTACCAGGCATCTTCTTGAGACGGCTTTGAGTACCCAAGTACGCTTCTCGCAGTCCGTTCTATGGTGTCGGCTATATATTGCAACTGCGAGGTTATATTATCAGGGGTTGGATCATTCCGCAGCAGTTGAGTTAGGTGGTTGGAGTAGGCGTCCGCTACCTCTGTGGTCCGCAGTTTACCGATGTCCAGTTTTCGTTGTGCCTGGTTACGTAGGTTTTTCGCCATGCTTAGCCTTGTGCGTACCTTAACTGCGGTAAGGAAGTGATCGGAGTCAATGTTCGCACCCCTGATCACTCGTACGTCCAAACACTCGATGAGTGCCTTCCATCGACTACCACATGATCTATCTAATTCCTCGTCAATTGATCTGGAGATACCATGTTGCCTTATGAATATTTTTATGGTCAAATCTAGTGCTGCTAACTACCATATTTCTTGCCGCAGAGAAATCAATCAGTCTGATGCCATTGTTTGACGTTTCGGTGTGCAGACTGAATTTTCCGATGGTAGACTCAAATGCGGTTTCCCTGCCTATTTTAGCATTAAAATCGCCTAGTACAATTTTCATGTCATGGCTCGGGCTACGGTCATATACATTTTCTAGGCTCTCGTAGAACTCGTCTTTGTCGTCATTGCTTTTCTCTTCTGTCGGAGCATGGGCAGATATAAGTGTTATGTGGAAAAACTTTGTTTTGACTCTTATGGTGGCTTTACGTTCACCCACCGGGTTGAACCTTGAAACTAGGTGTCGTAGTCTCTTGCCAATCACAAATCCACATCCAAACTCGTGCTTGTCCGCATGACCACTATTGTAGATGTCGCACGTCTTCATGCGCGAGCACCCGCGTCCCGTCCACCGGATTTCCTGTAAAGCGGTTATGTCGGCCTTGTATTCTTCGAGGACTTTCGCCAGTTGGAGGAAGGCACCTGGTCTATACAGTGTTCTAACATTCCAGGTGCATATCCTTAATCATGGTTCTTAATTCGTTTGCGGTGGTCGTCAACATTTTGGGGGGTCCATTTTATTCATTTCTTACAAATTTATTTTTTTTTGTAAGATTATTATTTCTTCTATATCTTCCAAACGGACAACTCAAGAATATTTAAATTTAGTCAATTAATCTATCTTGTAATAGTGGACAAAAACTGAGAAAAACGCTAAATTTGCCACACCCCTTCTGCTACCGCCCAGACAAATAACCGAATTTACCATTATAGTTTTACACACATATCTTTTAAGTAAGTACCATGAATTCGGCCATATGTTCATATTATCGACTGAATGAACTAATCTTACTACACTTATCTTGTTAAGTATTAGAGGCAACTTTTGTGACATCGCTATTTTTGATAGGCCTTTTTTTGTATCGGTTTCCACGTACGTACTTACTTTTTTGATCCTTTATGCCTTCCATTTATTTACTACTTATCCTCGTTCCGTAACTTACGATTAAAACACAAAAAATTAAGGAGTTTTTTTTTTGTTTTTGTTCAATTTATTATGTATACTGTTATTTAAAAACCAATTAAATAGTTTATTTATATGTGATTTGTTGCATATGCATATAACTTTCTCTGTATGTGTCTAAAGTTTTACAATGTAATATATCAATTATAGAAAAAACAACACCTCAATATTTCTTTTCAAAATTCTTAAGATATGACTGTATATAAAGTTCAAAGAAGTTGTGTCATCGTCTTGTTTTTCATGGGTTTATTATCTTACGAGTACATATTAGATTTATTATTATTTTTTTTTTGGTTTAATTCATTTTAAATATATTATTACTAAAAACTACTGTCGTTGTTTATTAAAGTTCCTTTTGATCTGCAATTAAAATTCAGTTTCATTAGATGATTCATTTTATTTTATTTTTTTGGCATTCTTGTTCAATGTCTTTGTTTATGCATGTGTTATGTTGGTTTTGTATATGAATACCGTTATTATTGTTATTAAAATTAACTCGAACTCACATTTTAGAAAGTTTCTTAATAACGCATGGCATTTCGTTACGGATATTTATTTTGAATTCTTTGTTTTTACTTAATTTTTAAAGGGTTTTATTTTTATAAATTAATTTAAATTCAAAAATATTGCATATGTATGTATCATATAATGTAACTTCAAAGACTCTTAAATAATGTGTGGTGTACACATACCCCATAACTTGTTGAGTTTATTTCCTTAACTAATTTTATTGGTTTTTCCTTTTATCTCAAGGGAAAAGGCAACTAATTTATATATTTATGTAATATATTTTTATCTGAATGCAGTCAATTACAAATATTGTAGAATATTTGCAACCCATCAATGAAGGATTCATGCGTTTTTACAGTTTAATGTCAGTCTGTGTCAACAGTTGCTATCGATTATCTTAGGTGTATTTCATAAATTTTCCCGCTATTAGATTCTCTTCAGGAATATAATAATACAATACAAAAGCTCATTTATTTTGTGTTTAGAGGTTACAGTAATATGGTTCATTCATATTCATAAATAGCTCGTTTGTTTTTACAACTTGTTAAGAAATGTAGATGCCATATACTATCAAAAGAAAAAAGTAAATTAAGAATATGCTGCTAATAAAGAATATTTCAGCATCTTAATAAAATTTTAGTAATTATTTTTAAAATAACAAATTATCTCAAAGCTATATAAATGTGAATTTTGTGTGTTAGTGTTGTTATTGTCAATGAGGCTATATAAGATTACGTGGTTTGTCATTTCTTGTTTTTAGTACCAATTCTGCCTACCTTAAGCAGGTACGGTATAACCTTTCCAATTGGAACCGATCAATGTTTGGGACAACTCATACGGTTTGGAAATCAGACTCTTCATTTGCAAGAACTAAAAATCATAAACTTCATTTTCCTTTGCACCGCACGAATGAAGTGTCGTATAGAAGTAATATTAGAAAGAATAATTGAATTCTCTTTTAGGATTTTAAAATTTCTCAGTAAGACTTCGGTAAAATAATTTAATGCTGGACATAGTCAATTGGTTCAAAGTTGTTGCAAAAAACGGATATCGGAGGACTGAATTGTTTTAAGTAGTTCCTGCAAAAACTCAAATATGAATAAGCTTCCTTAGCAAACTCACTTGG
Source organism: Muscina levida (assembly GCA_964034835.1). Classification (NCBI taxonomy): domain Eukaryota; kingdom Metazoa; phylum Arthropoda; class Insecta; order Diptera; family Muscidae; genus Muscina; species Muscina levida. The sequence continues at coordinate 98,991,429 of OZ035880.1, forward strand.
GAAAACTCACTTCAAAAATATCTAGACAATAAATCAGCTGCTAACAGTGGTGCGTCGCATCGAGTGTTCTGGACGTACCAATGATTAGGGGTGCGAACATTGTCTTCGGTCACTTCCTTACCGCAGTTAAGGTATGCACAAGGCTAAGCATGGCAAAAAACGTACGTAACCAGCAACAACGAAAGCTGGACAACGCAAGCTGCGGACCACTGAGGTAGCGGACGCCTACTCCAACCACCTAACTCAACTGCTGCGTAATGCTCCAACCCCTGATAATATAACCTCGCAGTGGCAAAGTATAGCCGACTCCTTAGAACGGGCTGCGAGAAGCGTACTTGGGTACTCAAAGCCGTCTCAAGAAGATTCATGGTACGATGATGAATTTCGCAATGCCACGAGAGAGACGGTTGCTGCATACAGAGCGAAACTGCAGCCAATAGCAACGCGAGCTGTTCGTGAACGGCACAGGGAGAAGAGACGGGAGGCAACCCGTCTTTTTAGACGGAAAAAGAGGGAGCTGAAGAAGAGGCAGGATGAGTGCACAGAGTTGCTCCAAAGCAGAGGGGAAGCCCGAAAATTCAACAAGAGAGTTAAGGCGAGAATGCATGGAACAGGGTTACCCTCCTGCAAGGACAGCGAAGGTCAGCTAGTGATGGACCCGGATAACGTTCTGAGTATATGGAGAAATCATTTTAAAAATTAATTGGATCCATGACGATGTTGTTCACTGTCCGCCTCCGAGCCAGAGCGAGATACGTGTGGCAATCTCCCGCCTTAAAAACAACAAAGCTGCCGGAGCCGATGGTCTCCCTGATGAATTGTTTAAGGCAGGCGGGGAGGAGCTGATTAGGAGCATGCATCAGCTCATGGAGAACATCTGGCAAGAGGAGAGCATGCCCGGGGATTAGAGTCTCAGTCTGTTATGTCCCATATACAAGAAAGTAGATCGTAGTGAATGTAAGAACTACCGTGGAAAAAGCCTATTACCAATTGCGTACAAGGTCCTTTCAAGCATATTGTGTGAACGTCTAAAGCCAATTTTAGAAAAACTAATTAGACCATATCAGTGCGGCTTTAGACCTGGCAAATCCACGACGGATCAAATATTCACCTTACGACAAATCCTGGAAAAACCCATGAAAAGCAGATCGACACCTACCACCTCTTTGTCGGCTACAAAGCTGCCTTCGACTCTCCCATAAGGAATATGCTAAGCTAATTCGACTTTGCAGATGTACCTTAGAAAACACCAAATCCTCGGTTAAGATTGGTAAGGATCAGTCTGAACCATTCAACACGGAAAGAGGTCTCAGGCAGGGCTATAGCCTGTCCTGTACACTATTTAATATAGTTATGGAGAAGGTGATGAGAAAGGCTGGTGTCAACATGTCTGACACCATATTCCACAAGAGCCACATGCCACTATCCTATGCCGATGATATAGACATCATTGGCCGAAATCTGCGGGATATTACTGCAGTTCTCCCATCACTAGAAAAAGAGTCAGCAAAAATGGGTTTAGCGGTCAACGAGGACAAAACAAAAATAATGATTTCGACGAACAAAGAGTCCTCTCGATGGGGACGCACCGGATCTTCCGTCAACAAGAAAAATAATGTCAACCAAGAAATTAAACGGAGAATAGTGCTAGCCAATATATGTTTCTACGGACTTCCGCTGCACTTTAGTAACACCACCTTCTCTCGGAATACTAAGAAACAGCTATACCGGGTGCTTATCTTACCTGTTCTGTTGTATGCTGCCGAATCATGGGCGCTTACTACAACGGACATACAAAACCTGGGAGAATTCGAGAGAAAAGTACTCCGAAAAATATATGGACCTATCTGTGTCGAAGGCCAGGTGTTTAAAGGCGAACCTGAAGGACGGCGCAGAGCAGGGAGACCCAAACTTCGTTGGAAGGACCAAGTGGTAGGCGATGTGCCATCATCTGGTAGGACTAACTGGAGAACACACGCAGAAGACCGAAGCGTGTGGTTTCTTTATTACTTCAGGCCTCAAATTTATGAACTACGTTTCGTAAATTGTAATTGGCCACTTAAGTAAGTAAGTAACAGTGGTGCGTAATTGCTTTTTGGAAATAATGTTCTAACGTATGAACGGAATCGGGTATCTTAAACTATTTGCAAAAACAAATGAGTTCACGACTTTGAGTATAACCTTTGAGTAAATTGTTTTTGGTATCGCATTTGCTAAAATAGCAGCCAACAATTGATTCTTCAACCAACAGTTAAATATTTGGCACAACAGAGGGTGCCACTCTGTATCCCACGAAGTCACTTAGTTAACAACTGTATACCATGAACGAGATATGCTTTTTGCTATCGAAAACAGCGTGGGGGCCGCCGATCAAAGAGATGGCTGTGCCAGGGTCAGTTCAGCCGCATAATAGTCACGAGTTTTTCCCATCATTATTGCAAGTTTAAACTTTTACTTTTAGACTCACACAACGGGATGCACACAACGAATCGAAACATCAAATGTTTTGAGAAGCTTTTATTAGACATGTGAAGCTGTTGCTCCCATTACTGTGGGTAATTCATTAGGAACTTAAAATGAATCACATCAGCTATATGCATGTGACATTTCGTTACAGGATCTCCCACTACTTCTGCTATCGGGATCAATTAAATCATACATTTTCCACCTTATAATGTGTGTCGTAGTCAAGTCGAATCTTAGTCGTTTTTTAAATATGCCACCGCTGATGTCATTTGTGAGACTGAAATACGACATGTCCCTGCTCCTATCATGTTCTTCATCAGATGTTAAAAATTTGTTCATACTCTAAACAATTCTGTGTATTATTACTAATTTTATGAAAAAAACCATCGAATGTCGAAATTCGACATCGACATATTATTAAGGGGGATTAATTCGTTGGTATGTATGATTGAATGGTCCTTTGGGGAGCGCTGCAGGAAGCGTTCACAGGTTGCGGATTGTGGAAGTTTCTCACTTCGAGGTAATTGCCTTTTTGGCTATCACGGACAGCTCAGCTGTGACAGGAAGAGGTCTTGAGGGCACGTCTCAGTGCACGGCCTTTTCCATAAAACTCAAGCGCCAATGAGGCTTGTTATGCCAATAATGGCGATTGCTGGCGTCAGTAAAAAACTAGTACGCACGTTATCGTCCAGTTTAACTTGGGTGGTGAAGAAAATTTAACACCATCTCAGGGAGAACCATGACGTATAGAAAATGCCCCCTGTCCTCTGGGAGAGATCCGTAAAACCCCCTGGCAGATAGGGTTAAAATGCAAAAAATATGCGGGCCGGGTGCCTACCAACACTCCCTGTTCCCAGCGAGAGTAGGGTGACCAATTACATAGGCTCTAGTTACCTAGGGCTACTTATATTGGTTATGATGTGGACCAACCCGGTGTAGAATGATGAATGGAGTCGAAAAATTATAAAAAGAGGGTGGTAGTCTAAACCCAACCGTTGGTAGCGGCTGTGGCGGCGACTACCGTCGGGTACGGTAAGGAGAACAGTTCCTCACTACGTGTCGCCAGTGGCCACATACAAAACGAATATTAAAGTTGAAGCCAAGCGCAATGAAAAGGACAACGATAAAGTCGAACTAAACTTCTGAGACGTAAGCGACACCATTTTAATGCAGCAAGAAAAACTACTTGTGCGCCTCTCGAAGATGATGGTGAAGGACAAAGGGAAAAATCAACTCAATCTGCCCCCAACCCCTGATGATTTCACGGATAAGTCCGAGTCAATTACAGGCACTGCTAAGCCTACCTTTTAACCTCTCCTTGAGGAAGATGTCAGCAGTGAAGACAAGGCTCCACTTTCGACACCTGCTTCTACCTCGTCGACACCTATTGAGTGTACTGATCGAATTCGGCCAAAACCGATTCAAGTGTCGCTCCTCTCTGTAGACAAGATGTTTCATCATGTAGGACTACCTCGGTGGCCTGTATAGAGACGGTATACAAAAAGGGGGACCAGTGGCTCCTCCACTTGTTAGGGGGCCTATAAGATCCGTGTTTAAGGCAGAGGAGGGGAGCAGAAGGCCAAGGTTAGCAATAGACGATCTTGCAGTTTCCTTAGGACGTGCGCGGACCTCACGATTATATTCGTTATTTTTCACATTGATATTTTTTCTTTATAAAATGATCTAATAAATAATTTGAACTATTTAATGAATTCGTCAGCAGTGTGGAAGAGTCTATTAAGTTAACTAACGAAAAGGTTCTAATATGTAGACTGTAATACGATTTTGGCGATATTTTTGTTACTTGACACAGTCAGGTGAACAGGTTGATTAATACCCACGCCATATGCACGATATTGTTTAACTTATTATTTTATCTTATTAATTCGAACTAAAATCATAAGACTTAAACTTCTGGTTTCTTAAATATCACCAATGAAGGTGACGTGCAGTAAAACCATAGGTAATAAAGCCAAATGGCCTAATTTCCCATTCGATTGGGAAATAATGCCACATGGCCTTATTACCACAGATGGCTTTATTGCACGGCTCCAATACAAAACATTACAAGTTAAGTATTTTGAAAAGTCTTAAGGAGTTTCTTAAATCATATGATAACAGAAAAAGGACAAACTTTTCGATTTTTATTTGAAAGTCCACTAAATTCAAAGTACTTACAAACAAAAAAAAAAAAAAAAAATTAATTTCCCTTTGCACCCCATGAATGAGGTATGGGATAGCTTCTCGCGTTGTTGTGAATTAATACGCTTTCTATTTTTAGATTCACAACTAACGGCACCTACTTATTTATCGACGAATGCGAACGTCACTGTTTTGAGAAGCTCTTACTAGACACGACGATTGAATCGACGCTTAATACTGCGAAGTTGCTGTCAAACAACATTCGAGGGGAGCCGACAATGAAAGAAAATTTTATTTATTTTTTTCTTTTAAGATGACTGGAGCCAGGTTTGAACCTGCGATCTCCCGCATGGTAGTCGCGTGTTCTAACCACTATGCCACGGCCGGTCCCTACTTACAAACAAAAATATACATAAATATGTGCGTGATGTCGATCACTTGTATGGAAGGTACCAGAAGGAGAGTGTTAATTGTTTCAATTTCGATTTCAGACGAACAAGGTGTGTCCGCTTGTTTTGCTGGCTGGCTCAAGTTTAAATGTCCTTCAACTGTCCGTTTGGAAGTTATTATGAAATATTGTTTTTTCCAAATATATGCCACTAGCTGACCCGGCAGACTTCGTCCTGCGTCCAATCGATGTAACGACTTATTCCAAAAGGGCCACGCGGTATCGCTCAATTTCCAGCTAGACGTAATCCTCCTTGTGCCAGTGACATATGTAGAAAATCTCGTCTTCATAACTCTAACGGCTTTGAGATATCACCGATTAAAATTACCGTTTGTGTGGGTGGTGCCACACCCCATTGTCTAACTTTGTTTTCATGTACTTTATGACAGAGGCCCTACGAACCACATAGAGAAAATTTCGTTGCAATCGGTCCATTTATTTGGCCCATATAAGTACAGTATTTCCTCATATAAACCGAATATGTACTAATAAAATAATGTACATTTGAATACCTATAATTCATAAACCACTACACATACAATTTAAAAAAAATTTAAAAAAAAACCTTGCCATTGACGTCAACTTTCATAGAAAATTTACATAAACAAAATCGGTTCACGCATTACAAAGAACATCAATTACCGACACAATGCAACTTGTTTTTATATATATAGATTTTGAATGGAAGCGACCAGAAGGGGTTGGCCGATTTTGTCCATGTTGTCATTGTACTTACAAAAAAGATTTGTACACGAAACTATGAGGGTCGATTCGGTGAATTATTTGGCCAATACAAAAAGGTGTGTGGCTATTCTGCCCACTTATAAGGTTTACTCAATTTATTATGCCTCCCAGCCAGACAGACGGTCATGACATAATCGTCCAGAAATGAATTTGTTCTTAAGATACCCGAGTTCTATCACTTCCTATTAACTTCATTACAATTTGTATTCTCTCACCCATAGGAATTAGGGTATAAATCATTTGATACGAGAAAATGTGTAATGCATTAAATGAGACAAGCTGGGCCCCTATTATTTTAAGGCCAAATTTGTTTCAGAACTTTATAAGACGATTGAGCCATGTCCGTCTGTCTTCCTAGCTGTTAAAAGTAGGTAAAAATCCTCTTAAAAATAATTATTTGCCAGACCCCCTCTGGTACCGCCCATACAAATTACCTAATTCGCCGCCCAAGTTTTTGCAAGGACACTCAATTAAGTACAATTTTGGCCTTCCCCGTCTTGTATCTCCTATACAAAGGGCTATATTTGGAAAATTAATATTTCTCCCTTTACATCCGGAAACTGAAGCATATATGCATTTGGTCAGTTAAATTATCTTGTCTGCTAGACAAATCCTCAGAAAACTTAAAAAAGGGGTGTTGACCTCTTCTGATACCTCTCATATAAATGACCGAGTTCACCCTCACAGTGTTGAATACTTATCTTTTTTGTAAGTACACTGAGTTCAGTAAATATTGCGTACGTTTCGATTTCCATGGTTGTTAATATGTTAAATTCTCTATAATAAATAGATTTTTCGAACGTTATTGGAGTTTTGCTTACAACTTTGTTAATAATAAAGCAAAAAGTGTTCAAAGTAAAAAGTTCTGCCTATACTGGCATATGTATAAACCGCCAATCTCGGAAACGATTTTGATCAATATGATGTAATATATAAAATTTTTGTCTAATTTTGCTTCAACAACCTCAAGAAAACCCGATTTTTGGGAAAAAGACCTTCAAACCTCTTTCGAATAATCCAAAAAAAAGTCTCGAAAATACTTAACTAACAGTAAGATTTGAACATAATTTTTTTTTCATTTTTATACATTTTCTTCCAGATAGTACACTTACTACCTAATACATTTAATTAAATAGCTTTAGCCGTGATTTAAGCAGTAACAAAATTCCATACAATAATAAAGGGTGTCCCAACAAGAACGCAATTTTTAAATCTGGCAACATTCGAAGTGTCATTGTTTGACATTTAAACAACTGTTATTGTTTGCTAGTAGAAGGTACGAGGTTAGTAAAAATGGAGCGCTACACGAATGAACAACGCATTCTCATTGTGAAATTGTTTTATCAAAGTGGTGAAAGATTTGCGGCTACAGTTCGCAAATTGCGATCAATTTGGGGTCACAATAATGCTTTAAAAGAGTCAACTGTAAAGAGATTAATGGATAAATTTGTCGAAACTGGATCTGTTAGTGATGTAAAGACAACAACGCGCCATCGACCAGGTCGATCGACCGAAAATGTCGCATGAGGCAGGTCAAGCGCAAACAATCAATGGTGTTCGGTTTACGCGAATAAGCCGACGACGACTCAAGCCTTAAAAGAGGAAATTGGACGCTGCATTAATGAAATACCGCAGCATTTATGCGAAACGGTCATTGAAAATTTCATTAAAAGATCGCGTGCATGCCAGCAAAGCCGCGGCGGCCATCTGCACGATATATTGTTCCATACATAACCTCATTCTGTCTACTTTACGATATAATAAAATTTCACGTTTTTTTTTAAAATATCTGTGTTTTATTTAAAATTTAAAAATTGCGCTCTTGTTGCGACACCCTTTATTTATAATATTAGTAGGGACACTAATTCCATCATACACAGTATATCCAGAACTTTATATGTATATAAAATTAATATTTGTTTTATATATTTTAAACGCCAATCATTTCGTATAAACGGCTTAACTTTTATTGAGAGCGTTCTTTTGTTCGAAAGTGTTAAACCAGGCGCTTAGGCATATTTTTGAAAACAATTAGCACAATTTATATAATTAATGACCTTTCGGCAACACTGTGAAAAGTCCATCGAAATCCCTGAGAAAATAGAATAGAGAAATGGTTTAATAGTTTAGTAAACAACGCACGAATCCTTTTCACATTTACCTAAATTGGCATCTAAGGTTTGGATATATTCCTAAATACATATATGCATTCAATTAAGTATAATTTTCTTCTTCCAACTACATTGTATTACATCTGTATAATACGTATATGTGTGTAGGTTTTATGTATAATTCTAAATAATTTGTTATTAGCTACGTCTTTTGTCATTTAAATTATATTTTAGAACAGCGCCAATTGCTAGATACATTTTCAGCTTGTGAAATTTTAGTACGTTTCATCTTTTTTGTTTTTTTTTTTACTTTGGAATTTTGAAACCATAGTCCAAATTGTTGTATAAATATGTGAAAATGATTTGTAATTTATATTTTTAATTCATAAACATGAATTTACTTAAAATAAGTTTTTAAGAGGGCAATTTTTGAAAGCATCATTGAGACGTTTTTTAAATTTAGCTGGAAATAGAAATAGATAAAATAATTACTTTATAAAGTAGAAAGAAAATTTTGTATATAAAATATATAAAACAATATAGATAATAATATATGTGCAAGTATATGTAGTAAAATATTGTGAGTATGTGTGGGTGTAGAAGTCACGCTACTTAAGTTTTGCTTAGTGTTTATTGGAAGAGTAAGATCACATACCTTTGTTGTGAGTATGATTGGCTTGCTTCCATATGCGTTTAAATTTTGGTAAAAATGAGCATATTGTTCCTACAATAATTTTTTATCTAAACGTGGCTGCATCGGATTTTGTATTATACATTTTCAAAAAAAAAGATCAAAATAAATATTTAAAAAATATTCCTGCTTAAATAGACTCGTATTTGAATAGATATTGCTATTGAGATTAGTGATCTTTGTAATCTCGCGTAATCTTCCGGAATATACTAGTTCCAATGAACGATTCACTTAGGTGAACTAGTTCCATTCCTTTTGGTATTTTCGGTCCTATTGCGCAATTCGTTTTTTTCTATTTTCATTCATTTGACATATTCGTTCATCCGTACACTTGTTCCTACATTCAAATGCTTTAATCAAGGTGCATCCATAACCACAATAGGAAAAACATACACATTGCTTTTGTTTTTTGCTATGGGAACTGCTTTAAAATATTGATGCCTGTCACGGAATATAAATTCTATAAACAAAACCTTTGATAACTTTTTGTATTTGATTATGAAAATTAAGTGAATGAATTGAAAAGAACAGAAGGAACAACCTAGTTCCTTTTGATGAACGGGATGAAAAAAAACGACTGGCCACAAGGAACTAGAAAGTACAACTCTAAATGTTAATCCCGCGGTGCCCACAGCCTATGCACAGTTGCTTTTGTAACATCATAGGCAAACAATTTTGTCTATACCAAAGAGCAAAGCAACAGCACTTTCATATGCACAGCAAATAAGGGAACAAGAAGAAGATTTCTTTCATATGTTTTGTTGTTACACAATGGTGATGATCGTGGGGTTTGTTGTTGTTTGTTGAGCCACTTCGCGTATTTATTGGTGTGTTTTTGTATTAATGAAGTGTCAATGTATTGGAGTTTGCACAGTCAGTGCGTATGATTAATACAAAATCCGCATAGGATTACTAGGCTCCACGAAAAGCCCCCAATGAAATAAACCCCAAAAAATAGGAAATAACACCTAAAAATAGTGAAATAAAATAACATCCAAAAATAAATGAAATAAACCCCAACGCGAAAACGAAACAACCCCCAATATTTGGGAGTTATTTTATATGAAATAACACCCAATGACGAAAATGAAATAACCCCCAATAAAATAAACCCCATCAGCAACAAAAATTAAATTATGCCCAAAATTCCTAAAAGAGTCAGTTTCAGCAAAGATTTCATGAAGTCAATAAAATTATATAATTAAAACCCCTAAAGACCAACAAGTTTAAAAATGAAATAACCCCCAAATAAAAAATGAAATAACACCCAAATTATACATGATATGAAACAAGCCCCGAATTTAAAAAATTGGTTGGGTGTTATTTCATTGGAGATTATTTCATAATTTGAAAACCCCAAATGAGGAATGAAATAATTCCCAAATAAAAATGAAAAACGGTCCAAAAAAATTGGAAGTTATTTCATATGAAATAACACCCAAAAATGTTTGCAAAAAATTTGGGGAATATTTCATTTCTCGTTTGGGCGTTATTTCATTGGGGGGCTTTTCGTGGAGCCGGATTACTTTTACTCATACGTTATACATACAGTATAACCCACTCCCAATTACATTTCATCCTTATTTACCATGATTTCAAAATCCCCGTTTTTTTGTTCTTTTTCTTAGAAAATACCACAGTTAAATAACTTTTGCTTAAACACCCAATTCGGATAATTACTTTAAAAGTGTTGTACCGAAATAAAATTTCCTTAAATTTCCTTCGTTTAATTGCCCAAAGTACTTATTGCTTTGGAATATTAAATGATAACTAAAATTGTTGACCGATTGTTGTGTGATGGGTTAAATACCTGACATAATTATAAAGATATACTAATTATTCTGACATGAATAATAAAAAAAACTTCATTTGCCTTTACACCCCATGAATGAGGTATGGGATAGTTTCTCGCGTTGTTGGGAATTAACACGCTTTCTATTTTTTCGAGGGGGCCGGCAATGAAAGAAAAATGTTGATGACTGGAGGCGGGACTCGAACTTGGCTTCTCCGGCATGATAGTTGCATATTCTAACCATCATGGCACGGCCAGTCCCAAACCTTAATCATGCCTTATGAAAACCTTAAGCATTCCTTATGAAAATTTACCACTATTAATATATTCCTAAATTTATATATGGGAATAAAAATAGATGGAGTAGCCTAACCCCATTTAGTAATGACCTATATTTTAAACAAAATTGTTTTTTTTTTTCGTCACAGAGATACACACTTTTATACACAGATTGTACTCGATACTACTGATAGGAATATACATACGTAATTTAAAATTGGCTTCAAATCCATTTTTTTGGCATAAACTCGAAAAATATAGATACAGCGTTGTAAGTTACCACAGTTGGTTGGCATAATAAGTATGTTCATTGGGGTGGGTCAATATTTCTCGACCAAGCGATTATCAAAATCATAATCTACGATATATTCTAAGAAAGGAGGGAAATACTAGTGGTGTACAAAATAATAGAAATTTCTTCGTTCCCGCGATTTTGATTTTTGACTAATGGTTTGGGCAAATTTCATTAGAAACCAGTACAGAAATTTCAGTCAGTTGAACTGACTGATAAATACCATCACCCAATATAAGATATTGTTTAAGTCTTGAGTTATTGAAATTAACCGATTTGTAATTAAAACCTGTTAGAAAGTTTCAGTCGGGCAACCCAACTTACATTTACCCTTACCCTCAGTAAAACAAATAATTTTGTATTATATTGATATTATTACTCGATTTCTAAAGTGGGCGGAGTGGCACATTTGTATGGGAGGTACCATAAGGGTACCCAATTTTTCCAATTGTTCCTCCAAAACTTTGTCCTGTTATAACATAACAAAATACAGAATTTGGGCACGATCGTGTCGAGTGTATTGATATTATTACCCTATTTCTAAAGTGGGCGGAGTGGTACATTTGTATGGGAGGTACCAGAAGGGGCGTGTCTAGACTTCCAGATTTTTCCTCCAAAACTTTATCCTGATTAAACATTCCCAAATACAGAATTTGGGCACGATCGCGTTAGGTCTTTTAATAAAATTAATCGATTTATAAAGTGGGCGGTACCAGATGTGTATGGGAGGTACCAGATGGGGCGTGAATAGACTTCCAATTTCTTTCTCCAAAACTTTATCCTGTTATAGCTTTACTAAAAATAGAATTTGGGTACGATCACGTTTAATTTATTGATATTATTTCTCCATCTCTATAGTGGGCGGAAAGGTAGATTTGTATGGGAGGTACCAGAAGGGGCGTGACTAGGCTTTCAAATTTTTTTCCAAAACTTTATCCTGTTATAGCTTTACTAAATAAAGAATTTGGGGACGATCCCGTAGGGTGTATTGATATTATTACTCGAATTCTAAAGTGGGCGTAATAATGTATTTGTATGGGAGGTACCAGAAGGGGCGGGGCCATGTAGCCCATTTGCAATACCGTAAGTAGTTTTGAGAAAATAATAACTCGTGCAAAATTTCAAAACATTTGGTTGCGTCTTTCGACAGTTATCGTGCGGACCAGCCGGACAGCCACCAGAGAGACAGACAGACAGGCAGACGGACATGGCTCAAACGACTTAAAAAATCATGAATCGAATTTGGTTCAAAGAAACCTAGGGCCTAAAGCCACTCCTTCTATGTGTTACACTTTTGGGTCGTATCAAATGATATATACCCTCATCCCTAAGGGTGATGGTATAATCATTGTAGATTACTATTTTGATAACCGCTTGGTGCATTTTTTTTACTCCATACAAATTGACCCACTCTAATGTACATATTTTGAACTTTGTTTTGACCCATCAGACCACGTCCACTCACACCTTCCATATATGTTGGATACAAGGCACAGGTCGCAGATTCGGTTCGATTGCTGCGAAATTAAGCAGACTTTACTTTTGTTAACCATGATGACATGTATTTCTGTCCAGATTTTATTTCAGCTGTCTCATCTCATTGATCTGTTGCATATACCAGCGCAAAGAATATCCGCATTTCCTACTCAATGAACACGTCAACACACTAAATTGCCACACTTGCGTTGACGAGCAGAGAAGAGATCTTTCAGTAATTCAAAGAGATCGGTGATGAAATAATCGGTCCATATTTCTACACCTTAGTTCGCATTCCATACATGTCACTGTTATGGAACATGCCATAACAGTGTGTAATCTGCGGCGGTGGTCATGGTCATTGATCAATTTCTCCTAAGAGATCTGTAATTTCGGTAACTGACCCGACAAAGTGTGCAGTCAGTCCCAGCCAGCCACATATATGCATTAATTGTATTGACGTGAACACTCGGCTAACTCTAGTTCTTGCTCTTAGTGAATAAAGATACTTCGTCAACATTACCTCGTGACACCAACGAGACTAAATACGGGCGTGCCCTCCACCGTATTAGTTTCGCGCTACAGAGAGAGAGAGAGACATATTACGCAACGAGACTTACTACGGCGTATGCGGTGGCAGGCTTGGCTTTGAAAGGACTTGTGGTCCATAGGCGGAGCATGTTAAAACTAACATTGCATAGAGTCCGTACTCGTAGAATTGATGGTACGAAACTAACTATGATGCCCTTGTATCACATATCAAAGCAACCTCTGGACATTGACCAACTTGAGCCTAGAGTGTTCAATACCCGGTTTAACCGGTTTTTGGATGTCGGTTAACCGGTTTTCAAATATTAACATTACCACAGAACATTGCCAGGTTATTTCTATGCAAATTGGGCACAGAAGATTGTTTATGCTCACATGATATTCTTTGGGCAATCTCAAAGCCTTATGCAATACGAAAATTTGTTTGGAAAATGCTGCTAGAAGACTGTTACCTCTCACCTTGAAAAGGGTGATCATTGTCGTTATCTTCTAAACTAACCATCCAATTTCAAACAGAGCTTAATTTATGACCACCTTACAATAGTTGTGAAATCACTAATATATATGTAGTTGCAATTTAAACTTGCAAGGTCTTCATATGAAAAACTTGCAGAAAAAGTGCAGTTATTTACTAAACTAACCGCCAGTCCCACGATGTCGAACGTTAACGTTCGCTTGTGTTCGCTTACAGGCAGTAAGTGTCCGATCGTAAGGTACTTTTTTTATGATCACCATAAAATGGTTAGGAAATTACAAGATACAGTTGGGTTCTAATTTTAAAATAGATTGGAATCTCATATTAAAATGGGTGAGAATCCGTCGATTTTCATATGAAAAAATTAAGAGCCTACTAAGCATTCAATTGTGAAAAGGAGTTTAACTTATGAAATCGAACTTTAATTTTAAAACATGCTAATTGTCTAACTAAAGATATACAGGAAACTCTTTCAAAGTTTGTGAGTAATTTAGATTTCACGTATGTGTTAAATTTAAATTTAACACAACTTCTGTTGGATGAACTAATCATCCTGATTAAAATATGATATAAATTTAAGCAGACTGAATTCAAAAGCTCTTATTAATTGTAAACATGCTAAGCATACTTTAGTATTAAGGTACCGATATTCTATGTTTTCATATATAATTCATATTTAATTTCATATTGGGTTTTATTTTACAATATCCAAATAACCGAACGAAACCGGTTACACGGTTTTATACTAAATTAGGTATTTGAAAACCGAATTGTTGGGTAAAGGTATTTTTCGAATAAACCGGAAACCGGTTTCTTCAAAAATTCAAGTATTTGAACACTATACTTGAGCCCCATCAGGTTCTTGGTGGTAATGGGGATGTGGTCGTAAGTAAATTTAATAGCTTTGGGAGGAGCTACTTCAAACCATAAAGGTGCGATACTACACGAGTTTCTACTCAGCTATCTCAACATCTGCGTGTCACGAACGGATGGTCCAACGAGAATAAATGACACGACTTGGCCTTATATTGATTTATTTATGGTGTCTCCAGGACTTACTTATCGTCGTAATGGGGGCAGTGGCTTACTGTGTGCCTTGCATCCAACAGGGTGATGAAAGATACTATACCCAAAGTTTCTGATGGGCCAAGGGGACTTAGACGTTTTTCGCCGCCCATAATGGAATTCATGCAGGAAAATCAGAGACTGAGAAGATTTGATAACAGGACTGGTGATCCAGGAGGAAGGCTAATTCTGCAGACTGACATTCGAAACCTGACTAATATTATCCAGGCGTTTTTTAAAAGTTTGAGCTAGGACAAACCTTAGGAATATTTAGATGGACGACGGAGCTTATAGCCGATCATGGACGTAAATCTGACCTCTTAGCGGACTACTTTGAAGGACATATGTCTGGGAGTGACGTAATAAATGCCAGTGAAGCGGAAATATAAGTATAGCACTAATCGAGACTTAAGGATGGGTTAGGGCGTTTGGATAATTTTAATAATGACTTCACTTCGTTACTTATCACACGATAATGATATGTGGAACCAGATTGGGTATATAAAATTCGATGAGATTGGTAGGGCCAAATTGGTCAAATTGAATTGATCTTATCCCAGATGCTGCAATGAAAAAGACGATTATGTTCTTTTGGACTTTTTTGGCTGTAATTTTTAATCACTGCATCAACTTGGAAGCTAACGAAGCTAACGATTGCTGGCTTGAAGCCGGAGTCATGTCCTAAGCGCTGTAAGAGTTACTGTGCGATATTAATGGCATCGCACTGGGCAAGCTCGTTGAACACATTATTTCGTCCAAAATAAGGATTTGGAGGATTAAAGAGTTTTCAAGGACAAGTAATTAGGTTTCAGGCCATGGCACTTGATGTCATATGCCCTCATGGTCTTTTGGATCCGACATTTAGGGTCAAGATAGGTGACTTACTTTCGATTGTTAGAAATATTGTTGCAGGTGTGGGACCCGTACTGTACGATATTTTCATGAGTATATTCGTAAAAATAATTTGTAAGGAAAAATTTATCAAATTCAAGGTCTTCCAAGTTATCGTTTATAGTTATAAACTATTTCTTTCCTAACAATGGTGCTACAAATTTAATATTTCCTAGAAGAAAGTCAAAAAAGCCAGGCCCTACAACAATAGAATACAGTTGTAGAGAGTAATGAACCGATGAAACAGCATGGAAATATGTTTCTAGAAATTATACATCCAATGTATCCGTTTAATGTAAAATTACGAAAATTTTCATAATAGTGGCACCACAACACACTTTTTTTCTTTACGCTGTTCTATTGTTCTATTATTTGTGGTTAATTTTGATCTTTTGCATATACAACATATATGTATGTACGTCACGTGTATGCCTCTTGTCTGTGTTTATGTGTGTAATTAAACAGTCTTTCGATAAGAATTTAATGGTTCGTATATTAAATACATAAAATTATATACTTACATACAGCTACAAATATGTCTATGTATCAATGAATTTTATTTACAAATGTTCCATATCCAACCACAACCACCTGAAATTACAGACGCAGACAAAGGTACAGAAACAGTAACTTACCGTTGTAATAAACCACATTGTATATAATATCAACACCAATATGAGGACATATAGATTAATACGCATACATACATATATACGCACGCACACACAAACGCACAGACATTAAGTAAAAACAGATGTTTAGTATGAAGATATATCGTATGTATGTTTTAAGGTATGTTGTATATTTTTTTGTTATGTACATTCATTCATACATACTATAGGAGGTAATGGTATGGCGTAATAATTTTACATGTACATATATGTGTAGGACACATTAACTAAGCCATCTAAACAGAATCCTTTAAACATATAGTACGTTGTATTGTTGTTGATGTTGTAGTATATATAACCACGGACATTCCAGTATTGTTGTAGTTGTTGTTATATGTGGAAGATAGCATTGTATGGGAGTAGAGTTGTTCTATAAGAGTGTTAAGCATATAGCCTGAAATAGATTATTTATGGTAATAACATAAAGAGACACAGTGTGTTGTTAATACATATTGGCATCGTTGTGATTAAAAGTCAAATCTACTTTCAGCTAAGACATTACATTCCATATGCGTGTGGTGTACAAGAGTATAAATTTATAGAAATTGGTTTAATTGCAGCACGAGAGAGAGGGAGGGAGAGAGAGAGAAAGAGAGCGAGCGGATAGATGTGAAATGTATTCGTTGGCCTAAAGTTAAAAAATTAAATACAATAAGGTTCATTAGATAGCTGCTATAAGGTTGTAAGGTTGGGTAAGATTTGCACTAAAAAACAGCACAACAACATAAAGAAAGTAATGATTTAGCAAGCGCAGGCCACGTCTGTTCAAAAATTTGAGTGGGAATAAAATCGACAGCCTTTTGTCGTCCCCAGTTTGCGAAAGTGTTCCTTATGTCAAAGCTCTCTAATGAAGACTTATTGAATTTCGCAGTTACACTGTTCAACAAGAGTGGAAGAAAACATAGAATGTATGCACTTTTAACGGGTAAATCAAGGAAAAAATAAACAACATTTACTTGGTTTTCAGTTTATATAATAATTTTTATTGAATTCTTTTTTATTTCAATTTTAAATCTTTTCAAAGTAACAATAATTATTCAACATTATATTTTTTGTTTTTTTTTTATGTTTGTTTGTTTTGCTTTTTGTATATAACTTTTACATGAACATAATTTTCTTGTTTTGTATTGTTTTTGTATTATGTTTAATATGTTAAATGTTGTATTCCATTTTTAGTAAGTACTTTTTTGGTTTTTTGCTTTAAATCCCTATATATTTTTGTTTTACATGTATATAATTTTTCTCTTCTCTCTAAAATTTTGAAAATATTTTCAATGTTCATTCAATAAAATAACAATTTGAGTTTTTCTTGTTCTCAGTTTAAGTCAATAAACGCAACTAAAACAAATATTTAAAATTAAAATTGTTTTCTTACTAAATGTAATTAATAAATATTTATACAATATATGAAATCATTGTTTGTTTTTAGAACATGGGTTGCTTTTGTTTTTTTTTTTTTTTGTTAATTATATTAAATTGATTTAATATAATAATTATTGCTAAATAATCTCATAATGAAGATTTTTTTTTAATTCTTTTTAGAGTTAAGAGGAGAAAAACAATAACATTAAAAAGAAAGGCTTTCAATAAGAATAAACATGAGATGTGGAGAAAATTTACTTGCTCTATTGACAGTTGTTTTGTAAAAAGTTGAAGAGGAAGAGAGAGAGAGAGAGAGCATTTTTTTTGCTATTTTTTTTCTTTTGTTTATTATGGTTTTGAAGTTATAGGAAAGAAGCTAAATTAAAGCTAGATAAAATCTATAAGGAGTTAAGAGAAAGATAATGATGAATAAAACTAACTGTCATTATTTATTATTAATTTGATCTATTGAGAAAGAAAAAGCTGTTACTTTGCATTCGGTGATGCCATTTTGAATAGGATTCACTTTCAAAATCAGATACTTGAAGTTATTCCGCCGGAAAAGTATGAAAACAATTCAAAATATTAAATATACAATTCTTAATAGTTTCTAAATGTGTGTTGGCTATTTTTAATAGATTTTTTTTTGGATTGCAACCTATTAACAACAAGGGGAACTTGGCTGTCAGAAAGTAGCCCATTAAATGTTCTGAATTTTATAGATGTCGCAATACATAGGTTGCTAGCATCGGTCGTTTCTGTAAATGATGTCACAGCAACAGATTGTTGGCGGTGTGTATCTCAACTGACCATTTCATTCTATTATCACATAATTAACTTTGCAACAGCTCTTATCAACCGTAAAGAAACAAAAACTAGATTTTTATAGAATAACAAATGTTAAGCTTACATGGCAAACCCCTGTTATAGCTACCATTACAAATCTTACTAATAGCCACCATGTTATGAACTAACCGCAAAGTGAGATCAACTGCGATCAACTGTATCCTAATTTGCGGTCTAATTTTTATTTACTCATAATTATTTTTCTTAAGTTCACATATAAGCAAAATAATACAATAAAAAAATGTACAATAACTCAAAAAGTTCAACATTTCTTCAACTTTAACAAACTTGTTTTAATAACTTCGGTAACAACTTAAAAGTTATAATAAATAGCTGCTTTATCCTGTTATTACTTGATACACAAACAAATTTAAAATTAAACATATAGAATTGTTTTTGTTGTAAAATTTGAAAATAAAAATATTTACTGTAACACTTTTCTATGAGTTTGAAGAGAGAAATAATATTTTTTGTTTGTATTTATTTTGGTTATTAGTACTAGGGTTTTGTAACAATACTGATACTGATCATTGTCAATGTAATCTGTTAAAATTATATCAGCTGTTTGAATGTTAATAATATAGTTATGTTGTTGTTGTTGTTGATATCTGTTTAAAGTTGTCGCTATTGAGCGATGGTGTTTTTGAAGTGTTCAGATAGATGTTGGCAAGTGTTCGGACGATATTTTGTTGTTGTTGTTGGTAATTGTTTTCAGGAAAATGTAGTGATATTTATGCATACACACCCACACATACATTAAAAGTGTATGAAACAGAGAGAGAGTCAGAGAGAGATAATTACCACATAGAGGAAAAGAGAAAAAGAAGAAAGAATAGAAATATGAAATACAGTTTAGTTGAGCTTTAAATATTGTTTATACATTAAAACAAATAATTAAAAAAAAAAAAAAATTACTAGATGATCATAACAGCTCTTACAATAACATGTGGTTAATGCGTATACATATATCTAAAATGTTAAAATAAAAACTTTTAAGCTTAATGTAAAAATGTTAAGACTGGCATGCTTAATATTTACATAATCAAAAACAAAAAGAAACCAAAAAAAAAAAAATATCCAAATTGGAAGTGTGATTTGTTTGTTTGTTTGTTTGTTTTCGTTGATTCATATACCCTGGAATGGGTTTGGGAATATGTATGTATATTTCCATTTCCATATTGCTTTTGCTACACGACAATGACAATGTTTATATGCATAAGTGCAACACTGAATGCTTTTGGTTGATGTTTCTCTTTAAAAAATCTACACTATTTCTGTTTTCGCTAAGCGTATGGTTTTGCTATCGCAAATGATTTAAAACTATCACAGCTTTATGCACTTGTTATAACCGTATGTATGTATGTTTGTATGTTTTTGTACAAAAAATCAAACAAAATTCACTACTATTTGTTTATTTCCGAAATCTGGGAATTTTGAAGTGTGTATATCGCGAAATATACACACACACATATAGTAAATGGGATATTCTTTTTTGTTTTGTTTCGCTAATATCTTATCACAAATTTGCTTTAGCTATTTCAAAACACCTGTTACCTTTTATTTTATTAAAAGAAAGTGCTAGTAGTTGAGAACTGTTGTAGTTTTCGAAATACATATTTACAAAAGTTACTACAAAATTAAGGGTGCAGTGTGATATTATTATTATTATATTGATGTTTACATTGTCGCTTGCTGTGATGTATGTTATCGTATGTAGTTTGTGTGGCCAGAAAGTAAGAGCGAGAGAGAGAGAGAGATCGATAATAAAGAAAGTATAGTTTTCTCTTCAGACTGTGGCAGTTTCATTAGGTGGGAGAGTTAGTGTGGCTTTCTAGTGATAAATACGCCAGGCAATGCCGTCTTCAGTAAAGATCATGTAAAAGCGGGAAATTCCCATTTAATTGTAATGCGACAGAACATCTAATATAACAATGTTTGTGCCTAACTTTACTGCAACAATGCCGTGTTAAATTTAGTCGTATTTGTAAGTTAAATTACTAACAACAAATAAATTAGAAAGGGAAAATCAAATGGTCATGATGAATCGTAATATTTGCAATTGTGTAAAATTTGTATTTATGTTTTGTAAAATTTGGCTTTTTTAATTTATGTAATATAATTTAAAAACTAACAGCCGAAGAAAAACTAAATAAAGTGGATATCGGATTTGTAAATCCTCAAAATGTACGGGAAGCAATAGTTACGTTATATTTTTAGATTGTAAATTTCGACAAATGCCCTATATTGCTTTGTTCTCTTCTCTACATAAATGCACTTTAAATGATGAAAACCACAAACTCTCTGCTGAGATCTCTAAAGAACTCTCGATGCCCGACATATTACGTATTCCCAGGACAGTACAAATGTACCAAAGCGTGCAATGGTAGTAAATGTATAAAGGCGCATTGTTTACCAATCTAAATGCGTCTTAGGAAGCGTGCAACAGAAGTAACTGAGGCTTAACAAAACCGTTTCCTTAACGGGTTAGGTAGGCAGAAAAAACTACGATCGGGAGCGGTAGCCCAAAAAGAAAGTCCCCTTAAACCAGTGTTAGGCATCTCGTAGCTTCGCGAGGCCTGCTATAATCAACTTTTTCACGCAGTCACGATCGGCAATTTTCGGTCAGTCTATAGTCAGTCTCTGTTCGAGTATTGTAAATATAACACCACGAACATTTGCTTCATACACGCAAGATATAACTTTGTAGGTAAATTAAGACTAGTGTTAGGCATTTTTTAGTCTCGCGAGTCCGTCAATAATCGTTTTTTCACACCGACATGATCAGTAATTCACAAGGCCTTGAAAGTTTTATGTGATTCAAAGCAGTCAGTGCAGACACATGCACAGCCAGAGAAATAACATTTTTAGAGAACATTTTCAACGTGAACAGCGTTGACTCTAATTGTGCGACCGTATACTGTCGAGGCAGAAGAGATTGGCGAAACTACGTTGAACTCCTATGTTAGTGCAAGGTATTAAGAAAAATATTGATGTGTGCGTGGGTTCGGGTATGCCTACCACTGCCTTAAATAAACCAACTTTTATGAAATTACAAAGAAAAATACAAAAATAGCCGAAGAGCAATTATCACAACCAAGCAGAAAACTTTATACATTACGCTGTAGGAAGACACTAAAGATGCCGAAAACTGGGGTGGCCACGACATTAAAATTGTTCAGGGAGATTCAGCCTGGAAACGTGGTAGCGAGTGGCGATTTGAGATTTGCACACAAAGAAAAATATGGGTATCCACCAATAAAGGATAAGAAACCGAATAGATTACGTGGTAATCGATGGAAGCAGGTCTCAAGCGTCATACGTGGTGCATATATAGTTTTGGATCACCAACTAGTTGCATGCAAGCAAAACAAGGTAGGCATCGTAAGGCTGACTCTCAATGACATTGTGTTGCAAATCTTATAATCCTCATTCTATGTTGATGATATCGACGGTATCAGGTATAAGACTGATACTAGTGTTTTCTGATGATCAGAATTTACCTTAGAAAAATATGTAAACGCGACAACCTATGGGAGCAAATTCTTGCCATTAGTTATGTCGCATGTCGGAATAAAAAACTGCATGTTTAGGAATCATGTGATCCGTACTCATTACGAGTTACAGTCGATAATATCCAAAATATCAACATTACAACTAAAGCTATGCACACACGGTTGCCAGATCTAACAATATTGCCTGAAAAATGCTCACAACAAGTTTGAGTCTGACAAAGTTATCAGAAAATGCATTGCCATTACATTGTCAAACAACAACAATCGTGTGAACACAAAACGTTGGCATTATCAAATTTTTGTAAGATAATTGCACACTTTTAATTTACAGTTGTGCGAAGTTTGTGCATTTGTCAAATACACCATTTGCTGAGAAATTATTATATTGCAACCCTGTTTAAACATTACCAGATCTCCCAACATTGCAAAATCTGACAACCGTCTAAACATGGCTTAATAGTAACGCCTGCAGTGCTGTTATTGATATAAAATGAAACTGAGAGACAAGACAACTCTTTGAATTTTGAAAGCGTCTATGTGAGAGAGAAAATATTGAAAATAGAGGTGAAACCCGACATTTCTACTAAAAGCTAACAAGTAAAGGGGTTTGATACAGGGGTACCGACCTGTAAATAGAAAGGCAGCAATCTGGACACGGACGCACAGCATGACCTGAAAAAATTGAGGGAAAATTTTGAGCTCTGTTCATTTCAAAAGGCAGCATAAGTGACAAAACCACACCGGGCCTAATCGAGGCCAGTACGGCAATTACACGGGACAGAGCATTTAAGGCCGGCGGCGATGAGTACCAGCTCGTAAACACGACTTGGTTAACAGAATATACGACCGACTTTTGGCATATAAGTGTTTTTCGTCCTACGCTCAAAAAATGCGATTGAAATGAATACATCAAATATGTAAAAGACAAATTGCCACATTAACGAACCTGATTGCCAGTTAGAATAGCCAGATATACTACCAAGAAATGTAAATCGGCATTTACCTGCATGGCTTCAACAGTCCAGTAGGACAAAAACTATAAATTGCCATGGCTGACAATTAAAAATCTGAGGGAACGATTGCATGACAAGCAAGGCTTTATCAAGGTGCTAGTCTGTCATGTGATCTCATTAAAATCCTTATTGAGATGATCATGCGGAAAGATGAAGTAAACACGACTGGTACTATTTTTAACTATTGCACTACTACTTGCATGCGTTAAAGTCAATCGCGTACGACAGTGACTACGGGAAGTTACTGCAACCTTTGCAAGCTTTAAAAGACAGTCGGCGGAAGTGGGTTAGTTAGAAATGACAAGGACAAGACCAAAAAATTTGTTTCAACGTATAAAGTAAGTACTTGTAAGTACTTGCCGAATGTTGACAACTAGAACTTGAAAGTGATATATGATTTCGTCTGTATTGGCTCTGCCATTAATAAAAATAGCTATGTCAGCTTGGAAATGAAAATCTGAGTATTGATTGCAGATCGCTGCTACTATGTGCTAAGCAGAAATTTTAATGACAGAGCCCCATTCGACCATACTAGACATAGGTCCTATTTGTCGTACTCTGGGGCGCAGAAACCTGGGAAAAAGACACAAGCGTAAGTATCTTAGCTGTCAGTCTTCGAGAAACAAAATGCTCCGTCAAATATGATCAAATTAAGAAAACCTTCAGATAATTTTGCGCTCGGTTTCGTATTTGAACAGCTATATGAAGATGTTTGAGATGACATTTTGGTAATGTGAATATTTTGCACAAAAGCTTGCGTTGAGATTATATTTTGGGGTAAACACAGTGCATAAGCAAAGATATAAAAACGTAGAATAATAATGTAACGTAACAAACTATAGATAGAAAGATCGGTCCTCCGTTTTGTTTTGACTGATATGAGAGACTGGCATATATTAAGGAGATCGAAGAAAAATGTTTTTCCTTTTTATTGTTATAATAATGGTGTTTAGAAATAAGCAGCGAAAAAAAAAATAAAAATCAAAGTAATGTCTACCAACATTTGCACAGTCAGAGAGTGGTTCATAGAAACATGCGGCAGAGAACCTCTCATATATGGAATATATATAAATTTTTTCGCTGAAACGAAGTTATATCGCAGTTATATGTGTTCTACTCTCCAGTTAGTTAGAAGCCGTGACAACAACGTAATATTGTAGACAATAAAACCATAAAGATATTGGACAACATAATGATTACATATACGAGAATATGTATCATGTTCTATGAATTAGACAATGTGCCATGTTAACATAACATAAATAAGCTAAACTTAAAATTATAATTGTACGTACGAGTATTAAAATAATGATGAATATACATGTGAATAAACTAAATGATTTTTTTCCTTTTTTGTACTAGCAAATATAGTGTTTTACTTACATTTCGTATTAAACTCATCAATACCACAGACAATGTTTGTTAAAATTCATATCTCAGAGAATTTGTAAAGAGAAAGGGAGACAGAGAGGAAAGAGAGACAATAACAAGAACATATGATTTGAAATAGATTGTTTTAGTAGTTAACAGTAGTGATTTAGCGATTCGAGTGTTAAAAAAAAAGACAAAGTTGGTAGTAATACAAAGATTAGCAGCTGTTTTAAGAAGGCTTTAAACGAAAACAGAACAAAATTAGGTACGTTTAAGTTTCGTAAGAAAAAAAAAAACAAAACGCTTAACTAGTTTACGAATTCTTCACCTAGTAACTTTTACATTTTCTTCTTTATCAACGTAATCAATTTTTTTTATTAATAGCCTAGGTAATGCTTGTTTTACGTTATCATTTTTTTATTTCACATTTTTACTAAAATTTCGTATGCAATTTTTAAAATTATTTTTTTCTTTTGTTTAATCGGCTATAGTTTTTTTTTGTTTTTCTTTTTAAATGATTTTCTCAAATTTCATCTAAACTTTTAAAGGCTTTTGTTGTTTTATTTTGTTTTGTTTTCTCTTTAATCTCTTCAAAACTTTTTTTTTTCATTCTTAAACGCAATGGTTTGATTTATAGAGCAGTATGGAGATAATCGGTATTTGGGATGATGTTGTTTTTTTTTTGGTTTTGTTTGTTGTTGACAGCACGTTATGAAGCAGCAGCTGTCTGTCGCTCTAATGATGTTAAGGGGTTCTAGTAGAAACAGTAAGCGTGGTAAGTACTAGTAGTAGTTAGGGCCAAACAAATGAGAGAGTGATGAAGTTAAGTAGTAGTAGTAGTAATGGTATCATTTGGTTGTTGTTGTCGATGCAAGGGTCGCCAGCTTTTATCAGTTTGCTTCTTTTTTAGGTGTTTATAGCATAGTTGTTAAAATGTTGGATTATCATTTAGTATAATAATTTGTAATAATAATGCAGCTATTGATGTATTGGGTTTGAGTATCCAGTTAAACGTTGAAATTTGAAATATTTACTTGTAGTTATTTTTTTTTGCTAGTAGTAGTGTTTGTTTTTCATTTGTTGTTGTTGTTGTTGTTAGGGTTCGTTTTACTATATACTTGTTATATACATATGCTATACATGTATATATAAAGATTTTGTTTTTCTCATTTGTTTTATATATGTTTTGTATAGACTATTGTA
The DNA here is from genome assembly GCA_964034835.1 of Muscina levida. Taxonomy (NCBI): domain Eukaryota; kingdom Metazoa; phylum Arthropoda; class Insecta; order Diptera; family Muscidae; genus Muscina; species Muscina levida. The sequence continues at coordinate 99,016,828 of OZ035880.1, forward strand.
AATGTATAGTATATATATCATTTGTTTTTGTAATGTAAATGTGTTTTATTTTTTTATTTGTTTTTGGTTTTTCTTTTTGGTTTGTTGTTGTTGCAATTTTAATATATGTAGCCTTATTTTGTTTTCATGCAATTCAGCAGTTATACTTCCATGTCGGTTATCGCTTCAAAATATGAATGTCTTGTCAAATTATTTTCAATTTTTGTTAATGTTTTGTTTTTTTTTTTGGGGGGGGGTTTGTTATTATTGTTTTATGTATTATTATTTGTTGTTGTTATAGTAGAATGTATATTATTGAAGTATATTATTTCTGTTGTTGTAGTTGTTTATGCATTTTGTTTTTATTTAATTTGTTATTATTATTATTATTATTATATTCATAATTTATATAGAATTATGTTGACATATCACTGCATGACGCATTTGCCCTCTATTTGGGTTTTTAGCTCATTTACTTGCGTTTCTATTTGATTTTTCAGTTCTGTAAAAAGAAATTGAGTAATGGAAACAGCAATAAATAAGCATTTCTTGTACGAAGAATTGTAGTTGTAGTGAGAGTGGTATCTTGTTAATTGGTTATTAATAGTGATAAATATAAGTATAGATATATTTTGTTTCTTATTCGAGTCTTGTCTGTATAGGTTTTAAGTGGTATTATTAGTAGTGTCAATGTACTTTTTATATGTTTTTTTTTTTTTTTGATTTATAAAAATTTCAGTTGGCAATGCAGAATTGTGTTACTGACTAGTTAAAATAAGTTACAATAAGTTTATAATGCTTCATTTGTCGGTGATGTGTATATTATGATCTTTGGTGCTAAAGTTATTTTATAGTACAGGAAACGTCTTAAATCTTTGTTTGATTATCGCATAAGATTACCTAATATTAAAATATTTTTATTAAATTATTAAATGTAACCAAAAAAAAAATAATATTGTGAGAAAGTTATGTCGCAATAATGTTTATTTTATAAAAATAGATTTATCTTCATTTGTAAATATTTCATTTCTATACAAAGCTTTGATGTACGTCCAATACAAATGTTTTTAAACGTAGTGCAATATTATAATTCTGTGACCAAAAAAATATTTTTACTACAAATATTCGAAATAAATAACTGTTAAAAAAATATCGTTTCGCAAATGTCATACGGAAATAGATATTGTGACTTATCACACGGCTCCAAGATATCAATGGCAAGACACCTGGTGTAATAGTTATCACTATTTTAGCATAAATTGGCAGTGGACCGATTTTAACGAGTGCCACAAAAACAAATTATTATTAGGACTATATTAGCACGTTATAGAGGTAATTTTATCTTTTTAAGCAAACTTTTATAAAAAGTAAACGCAAACGAAAACAATTTTTAAGAGAAGTCAATTGGTTTTACTAGAAGAACTCTCAACTTTAGTAAATATGACCAATTTTTTCTTTAATATTTCATAATATACACATCGAAAAAAATAATTAAAAATTTAACAACCAAAGCAACACTGTGTTTGTATGTTTCCTATTTTAGTAATAATTTTCGGTTATTATAGCTTCGTAGCATATTTATAAGTAAATTTATCAACTTAAAAAAAGGTAGGGTAATAAAGGTGTGTGTTTTTTTTTTATTATTAAAGGTGCTGGTCAGTGTGAAATATGGGTGTTGAAAAAGAAAAGCAAATGTGCACATACTACCACTAAATTATATATTTGACAAACAAGAAATTATACTATATTTTGCTATGACATTAAACGAATAATAGCCATATGATAAATGATGTAAGAGAGTAGATTACAATTCTTTAGATTGCTTACACTTAAGAGCGCATCGATTTTATTTTGTCGGCAAACTTTGAAATACGATTTTGAATAGATATTTCTACAGTCGACGATGAATTTCAATGTTGCTTGTAGATACACGTGACATTTTTCAATGTATTTAAATATTAAACTTTTATAAAAAACCAGGTTCCTTTACACCCATAAATGAGTTATGGCATAGCTTCTCGCGGTATTTTAAATTAACACGCTTTTTTATTTTTAGACTCGCAACAAACGGCACCTACTTGTTTATAGACCAATTCGAACGTCAGCTGTTAGAGAATTTTTTACAATGCATGTCAATTGACTCGACATATACTGCGAAGTTGCTGTAGACAAGATCGAGTCGGCGATGTACAAAACAAATTAGTGAACTTAACTTTACCAGAGTTAAGAGATTTGCTAAAAGATAAAAACAACTTGTTTTCCCTCTGCATTGTGTTAATCATATGAGAGAGTATCTCAATTTTATATTTTCCAATTTTTATTTTTCTCATACAATGTGACCTACAGGTTAACGAAAAAACTTTGAAAAACTTTTAGTATTCATTCCGATCGCCAAGACTACTCAAAAATTTGCTGTCGGCAACTTTAAAGAGGCCGCTTTTCATAGAAATTTGTATGGCTGTTACTGGGTTCGAACCCAGCCACTCGCATGACATTCGCGTGTTCTAACCATCCTACCAGTCGTAATGATAAAGATATGCATAAGTAGAAATTTGTACTGATTGGAGGAATACATTATGCATCACAATTAAAACTATGTCGACATCAGTATTTCAACAAGATTTTTTTAATGCCGTTGGCGATGTAACGTGAAACTTGTACTTCAAACCGACTCATCAACGTTATTTCGTGATATTTCTATAAAGATTAAGCGACAGACCTGGAATGTCCAAACTCTTTACAGAGATGGTGCCTCCATCCAAAAGTTGAATGTCCTCGACAAATACAAGGCTGACATCACCGCCACTCAGGAAATGCGATGGAAGCGACAGGAATGCACACGAAAAAAGAACTGAGATATATTTTATAGCTGCCATGCCAAAAGACTCGAATTTGAATTCGAAGTCGGCGGTTTAAACCTTTCAGAGACCAAATTGCTACTATCCGCATAAAGCGAAATATTTTTACATCATATATGACCGATGCCGTGCCAATGACATTAAAATTGGTCTGGGAGATTTTAATGCTAAAATTGGAAGCAGTTGGAAAATTGTATCTGGTTAGCTTCGAGTCTGCAAGAAATATGGTAGTAAGTGGAACAAGATTCCCCACATCAAAAGAAAATAAGCCAGATTGATCACGTGGTAATCAATGAAACTCATGTACCAAGGGTCATGGAAGTGCGCGTGATGCGCGGTTTAAACATTGACTCGAATTACCAACAAGTTACAGCCAAGATACACACGGGATAAGGTTGTGACAAAAACGCTCGTAACCAATCCCAAAGGAAGGTAGACGACATTACAAAGCTGCATACAACCGAGATAGCCAATGCCAATGCCAACTCCAACCAACTTTCTCGATTAATTCGACGAACACATCCTAATTCTGTTGCTCCCGGCACCCAGTAGTAGCTTATTGCGAATTCTTAACCACTGCCGCAACAACCGTACTGGGTTATGAAAAACCACGTTCAGACAAGCCCTGGTACGATGAGCAATGTCGCGTATTGTCTGAGGAAAATAATGCTGCAAAACTACAGTCAATGGCAACGCGTGCGATAACGGAACGATATAAAGAGAAGACAAGGGAAATGAAACGCCTCTTCAGGCGAATAAAGCGGGTATGGAAGAATAAGGTGAACCAGGATATCGAAAATAATAGGGATAGAGGTGAATGAAGAAAGTTCTACCAAAAAGGTAAAAATCAGTGAATCCCAACCTGTAAGAACAGTGATGGAACTCTGGTCGTGGACATGCAGAGTGTGCTGCAAATATAAAGCGAATACTTTCGTACGCTGCTCAGTTCTTAAGTGACGAAGTGACGACATTACGCCAACCATCGACAACGAATTAGGTTGCCCACGTCCGAGCAAAAATGAGATCAGCACGGATTAAAAATATTAAAGCTCCGGGAGTCGATGGACTGCCGGCAGAGATTTTTGAAGCTGGTGGCCATAAGCTGGAAACATGCAGGCACCAGGTCATAAACATGATGTCGCTCAAGGACTGCACGCCCGATGATTGGAATCTGAGTTTTCTATGTCCTGTGCTTAAGTGAAAGGTGATCCAAGTGTACACACCTCAAATCACCTGATCAGCCTTTTACCAATCGCATAAAATATCCTGTCTAGTTTTTTATGTAATTCTAGCAAACCTGAATGGACTTTATCAGTGTGGCGTCAGACCTTATAAATTCACACTACTTGAGAAGCCAATATATAACAAAGCTGAATTTGACAGTCCGATACGACAGAAACTATTAGATTCTATGGCTGTGTTTGGTATGTACTAGATATTTATACTAATTTGCGAAAAGACACTGACTGCTACGAAGTCTTCAGTGAAAATAGGCAAAAATTTGACAGAGCCAGAACCAGACAGGCGATAGAATGTCATGCATCTCCTTCATAATAGAGATGATCATGTAAAAGACCGTAATAAACACGGCTGGTATCATCTTTAATAAGCCGATGATATAGATATCATTGGCTGAGAATGTTACTGCCTTCTTTTCATGCATTGAGAAGCTGTCGGCAGAAGTGGGTCTGGTGATGAATGAGGAAGCAACCAAGTTATTTTACCCACAAACAACAGTTCTACCCATTTAACTTTAAAGTGTATAACGACATTGCCGTAGTCAAGCGCCTTTAAATAGATTAAATGCGCTGGCTTGGAAACGTACGAATGGATGATCCAGCTCGAAAATTTTTGTCATTAAGCTCGATGGTTGGCACAGGAGGGGGCAACCAGAACTTCGGTTGATGGACATGGTGAAAGAGATGTTGTCTAAACTTGGTGTGACGTACTACATATCTACAGAGCGCAAAAGACCAAAGAGCTTGAAATGATTTTCTACGTACGGCTAATGATAAATGAATTTCTGTTGCTGCTGCCAAATAAGAAGAAGAATAATCGATACAAGCTTAAGTATATATTGATTTAAACATGAGATTATGTCTTGTTATGTCTTCAATTAAAATAAATTTAATGTTTTTTCTCTAGCATAAATTAATCAAAACATTCATATATAGTACCACGAAAGCATGAAATCGAATAGCACATCTTCTTCAAATAATTCATATAATCACTTTTTTTGCGTGGTCCATACAAAGTAATATAATCGATTTTCATTAAGAACTCTAATGTTATATTCCCACGAAAATGAAAATCATGTTTTTCCTCTTACCACCCCCTACTACAGAGTTGCAGATTCAATGTGTAATTGAGAATTTCCTGAGTTTCCTGGCAAGTTTTTTTTTTTGCTTAATATATTTTTCTGTAATTTCCTTGACAAGGTACTTTTTGTTTCAACAGATTTTTAATTAAAATGGACGTAAGAGTTTATGTTCTTTAGTTTTGCTTTCGCAGTCCTGTCTATATTCATGAACGGAATAAATTTAGTTGATAAGGATTCAGTTACAGGTATGAGCGTTTTTACAAACGTGGTAGATACTTTATGTGGGTGCAGCAAAGAAACAAAGAAAAAAAAGAAGTATAATAGTTAATCATTTAAATGATATGCGCACATCTCAAGAGGCACAATGATAAAAATAACAGAGAGAGAGAGAGAGTAAAGAGAAACCCATATATGGCAGTCATTCTGCTTGAGCGTTTGAGTAATTAAGTGGAATATTTAAGCTCTTGATACTTATTAATTTTGCATTTTACCTTAAGCGGAATTTCTTAAAATAAATCTTCTAAAGGTTGATGGATGGATAATGGGGAAGAAAGTCGGAGCAATAAAAAACCAGTGGATACTGTGTCGGAAAAGAAGTTAATCATATTTTAATTTAAAGTAATGAAAACGTCTTTTGTAATGAAGTAATTTCATATATTTTTGTGCTGGACGGCTACGATTTATGGTTTGGAGGACAACATTACTCACTTAAAACATTTCTTTGCACCACATAAATGGGGTATGGAGTAGTAGTCTTTCGCGTTGGTGTGAATTAACACGCTTTTTATTTAGACTCACGACAAACGGCACCTACTTGTTGTTGTGAAGTTGCTGTCTACAACATCAAGGGGGCCGGCATTGAAAGAATGTAGATAACTGAGCTGGGAATCGAACAGCGGATCTCCCGCATGGTAGTCCGGTGTTCTAACCACTATGCCACATTACTCACTTAATTCACGAAATACCGATAGCAATGCTGGAAAAACTGATCGAAAGTTTGATCTTTCAAATAGAACACCTTCCTCGTTATCTTTAGAAAGTAAATACAGGAGTTTGTTCTTAATGCATCCGACATCCATATCTATTTTGAGAGCTTCATTTTAAACTAATATGAGCTAGCAAACTTAGGCCTGCCTCCCAAGTTATTCATAAAGATAATTCGTACTGTAACAATGTGCCACATCTACTAATCCGATCAAACCCATTGCTTGACAGATTCGTCGCAGGGTGTTCCTCTCCGGAGGTCCTTCGGAAAGTATCGTTCCTTTGTAACCGAGAGAACTTTTAGTGGACCACTTTCCGACTCTTCAACGATTTGAAGATTGTACTTCGGTCACCCAGGGTTCCTAGGGTAGTTTCCCACTATACCTTCCTGGTCGAATGGGTAAGGAATCTCTTTGGCAATGCCACGTAGTGGTAGTGGTTAATACCAAAAGATACGCTGGTAAATTGAAAGTTTGATGCTCGAGAAAAGTAGAGCTGGGTGCCTCTTGACACCAGACGAAACTCGTATTTCTCATTGTGTGAAAAAATATACGTTTGGTTAATGTGGCGTTGCATACTTAGCTCAAAAGGTGGTCGTAGCACCGAATTTAACACTTGAGTGTAACAGCGGTTGCAGGAATACTGATACTTGTCACATGGACAGTAACTCAATCAGTGTATGTTTGTGCATTGTCCCCGACTGAAACCGAATGGTTATTTTGATGATGCCAGCCGGATAGGATGCTACGGCACCTAGCAGAGGACAGCCTGATGGGAACCTATGATCCTAGTAGATGGCTGTTGCGTCTGTGTACTTCAGTAAGCATGAGTAGCCGGCCGGAACTGTGTTCCTAGCAGCTGGCGGTATGGGCGCATTAATTGGCGTGGATGAGAGTTAGTTACTGTCATATGACTTATAAAAATGCGATCTAAAGCATACAAATATAAAGCTGGCGGCTAATAACAGTGGGGGACAAATCGGACGGAGTGCAAGCCTCGAGCTTGAACTTGTCAGTCAATATGATACCCCTGCATAAGAGATATGTACGAATTGAATATCTCATTGCACTAACGGTGTGCCGCGGCTTCATTACATTCGTTTCAAGTGGGGTGGAGCCCTCTACCTGCACAGGTCGACTAGACGATACTATATGTAAAACACAGTGACATCTGTTTGAAATATTACGCATATTAGGTACAAAGGAACTACAGTAAACTACGGATAAGTGCACATCGCATAAATGCAAAAACCGCATAAGTGCACTGGAACTTGAAGCCATTAGCCTTTTTTATATGTTTACATACAAAAATACACGGATAAGTGCATTACGCATAAATGCAAAAACCGGATACATGCACAACTTTTGCTAACCTGAAAGTACTTTTTTAGTACAATTTTGCATGCATAAATGCAAATCTCTCACACTACATAAATGTAGATTATGATTTAGAGAAACTGGAGAAAAAAATATATAAGGTTGGAACAGACAACGCCGTTTTAAAAAAAGATTTCAGACTTTTTCAGCACACGTGGTTTAGGGGAATCGAATTGAGTGCAATTTAATATGTATTTTGCAATAAACAATGGTGCAAAATATCATTGCAATGATTCATTAACAGCTCTTATTTTGGCTCAGAACTGAATATTTTTTAATATTTTTGTATGAAATATGAAAAACACTAAAACAATGAAATATAAATTTGTGATTTTTTACCTTACCTGATTTTTATAAGTTTTTATTAAAAACGTGTTATGTAATGTAAATCAAATCTTTATATATAAAATTCTACCGTACGTGTGTTGTGACTGAACTCCTCCTAAACGGCTGGACCGATTTGCATAAATTTTTTTGTATGCGTATGGGTGGCGCCCCGGATGGTTTAGATTTACAATTCGGTCCAATTGGACAAAGGGGCGTGGCACCGCCCATACAACTTGAAAATCAAAAGGGCTGTATCTCATGAACTATCAGAGGTATGAAGATGAGATTTGGTATATATGTTGTTGAAGCAGTATTAATTTCAGCCAAGGTAGAAGTGGGCGGTGCCACGCCCCTTTTCAAAAATCGCTCTAACGGCTTTTCTAATAGACCAATTGATACGAAAATTTTACCAAGTGGTACTGGTGACCTGTAGATAGTCCCTGGCTATATTTGGTTGTGATTGGATAAAGGGGCGTGGCACCGCCCATACAACTTGAAAATCAAAAGGGCTGTATCTCATGAACTATCAGAGGTATGAAGATGAGATTTGGTATATATGTTGTTGAAGTCGTATTAATTACAGCCAGGGTGGAAGTGGGCGGTGCCACGCCCCCTTTTAAAAAATCGCTTTTCAGGCTTTTCCAATAGACAGATTGATACGAAAATTTTACCAAGTGGTACTGTTGACCTGTAGATAGTCTCTGGCTATATTTGGTTGTAATTGAATAAAGAGGGGCGTGGCACCGCCCAAACAACTTAAAAACAAAATGGGCTATATCTCTTGAACTATCAGAGGTATGAAGAAGAGATTTGGTATAAATGTTGTTGGAGCAGTACCACACCCCTTTTAAAATAAACAGTTATAAATGTCAGTTGAACAGTAAGGTGGGCCAGTTTTTTTATTCGCAAAAATTGTAACCAAATCTACGATAAATTGTTAAAAAATGTCACCAATAAACTTTGTGTGTAATATCAATTCCTAGCTCGCGCTGGGAAAGCTTAATTTAGTGCAGAAAACTTAAATTTTGATAGAAGTGTCTTAAAGGTGAAGTCTGTAAGCTTTCAACAATCATGGGGCAACGAACGTCACTTCTAAAAGAAGCGCAAAACAGAGTAAATAAACGAAAAATCCTTTTATCTTAAAAAAAGTATCAGCTAGGATTTTGATTCATGTGGATTTTTAATGTACAATTGACCCCCAACAAAACCCCATTTACCGTTTTTGTTGCCATTTTAGGTCAACCTATTCGTCATTCAGGCGAGTTGTGTGAAGTGTGACAAACTTTCATTGAGACTTTGTTTGAAAAATCACCATGTAAAGACTACACAAGAACAACGTTTACAAATCTTGCTAATTTATTTTCAAAATGCGCGTTCTGTTTGCCCTTTGTGAAGTTTATAGTGCATATACTCATCCATCTGAGCAGCTAATAGAAGCCATCGACGCTGTAGACGTAGGTGTGACAGGGGACTTGAATTTATCGAACCGACGCCGTTCTCAGCAACTCGGTCTCTGCAAATGCTGAGGAAAGATCTTGGCCTATATTCATATATCCAACTGGTAGAAGAACTAAAACCAGTGGACGATCAATTGATTTTTCTTATTTATCATGTCATTGCACATTATTTGAAGGAGAAATGGTTCCAACACGACGGCGTAAAATGCCATACAGCGCGTGAGATCATCACTTTGTAAAGCCAAACGTTGGTAACCGAATTATCTCATAGAATGGTGATACGAGTTCAATACAAAGATAGTATTCGGAAATATTCTTGATCCATGTGAGAAGAAGACATGGCAAAAGAGGTTTTTATGGCTAAAGGCATGAAGCTTCAAACGAAATTTTCATTTTCGGTCAATAGGCGGAGAAGGCATGTCAAAAGTGTTTATTACGCCCAAAGAGATAGTTAGTATACAGACTGTTACCGCTACTACATTGAATTTTGATCTTTAACGGAATGTCTGTTTCCGATTTGTAAAAGATATGACTTTGAACTTTTTACTATCGTCATAGAGCCTATGATATTTAGAATTTAAAACAACAACTCTTAATTAGTTAACTTTCATGTTAAGGAGTTACATAAATTAGTTACATAAGTTAATAAACTCAACATATCATTATCGAGCTTAAGGACCGTTTTCAAAGTACTTTGTAGACCTAAATGTGAAACATATTACAAGTTAAAATGCAATAGCGAAGCATTGCCGGGCCCACTAGTATAAATAAAAACATTAAACAGCTTTATATTTTAATTATTTTGTAAAAGTTCCGTCCAAACTTAACTGGTGTTACAGATTAATAAAAATAATCTAATTTTTGTATAAATGCAATAATCGTGCACTTATGCAATGTTTGTATATATGCAATAGTTGTGCATTTATCCGAGTGTTGTATAAATGCAAAAACCGCATAAGTGCACAAAAAGTCGCGCGAAAACCGATGTGCACTTATCCGTAGTCTACTGTAACTGTTTAAATTTTTTTGGATAACTGTTATGAAACATTTATTTATATAGAAAGTGCCACGCCTATCAGTCTGTTCCTCATGTATCAGATAGTTCTGATTTGTATCCCAAAATTTTAAAACAAGGAAAAAGTTAGTCTTTCTACGAGTAAAGATGTGTTTTAAATGTAAATCTGTTATAATACACACGTGCTCGAAAGTTCTGTTCAATTCGATACAGTCAGTATCTATTCAAGTGTTATGAAAACAATACCACACATGATTGTTTTGTATTCAACACAAACCGATAGATGAAACGCTCAGCAGTGGAAAAGCCTAGGCATTGTTAAAATAGGCCTGCAATTATGCTTTCAATGGCAGTTTGTTGACATTCAAGTAAACTTTCTTTTATCAGGCATATGTACAGACTATAGTTAGTCCTTAACTTAGTCTTTGAAAAAAATATATATACAAGCACATTTCACTTCTAAAATGCCTCTAGCTGGGGTTAGAAAAGATCTGGCAGACATGCTTCTTTTGTAGCTTAAAACTGGCCCTTGGGCAGCCCTTCTGTGCACCTTACAAAATTTCCAAAGAATTGAACAAAGGACATGCCAACTTTCCTGCATCATCGCAGATTGATGCTCATAGATGTGCACCCTTTACTTCTGCAATTAAAGCAGTTGATAGGCCTCTGTTGGGAATATAAGGAGGATGCTGTTGTTTATGAAAGCCACATGTTCGATATTCGTCGTACAACAACTATAACGTGTGATAGCCGAGTCGATAACTATGAACACTTTTTTCGCGAGTTCGATTCCTCCTGCTGGAGTTTAAAAACTAGTTGTAACAGATTGTAGGAACAAATATGGTATTATTGAGTTCTTCAGTAGGACTTCCTATGCATCCCTTAAAGGAGATCTTCTAAAAGGCCTGAAGGAGAACGCCTTCTAGGTGGCTCCGTTTTGCAGTCTTACCGGAGGGCTTTCGAAGAGAAATGGAATGTGCAGACCCTGTTAATTTGAAATGAATATTGCATTTGTGGGGTAGGGCATCTGACAATCTTTGCATGTCCTAAAGAAGCCATATAAAAACTTAATATCCCTTTACACCCCTTGAATGAGGTATGGAACGCTTCTCGCGTTGTTGTGAATTAGCACGCTATCTATTTTATATTCAAAACAAATGACACCTACTTGTTTATCGACAAATGCGAACGTCACTGTTTGAGAAGCTTTTACTAGACATGCCGATTATCTACCTTGCTGTCGACAAGGTAGAGTGGGCCGGCATTGAAAGAAAAATGTAGATGACTAGAGCCAGGAATCGAACCACGAATCTGCCGCATGGCATTCGCGTGTTCTAACCATTATGCCATGTCCGGTCCCGCAAGAAGCCATGCACAGCTCAATTTTCTTGATGCCAAGAAAATTCAATGATTGTTGGGAGAGCATGAGAGCTCGATTGTTGTGGGAGCACTTGTGCATGCGTTTGGTGTTGTCTGTCACTGATTTACACTTAAGCAGTGGTCGGCATCGGCATACAACCACAATATGTTTTTGTGAGTTGCTTTCTTTCTTTTTAATGTATAATATAGATAGCCAGAATATAATTGTACAAAAAAATATTGAAGTGCGCGTGGCAACTTACATTTACATTTTCAAATTAGTTTTTACCTAAATAAATCGAATTCCGCATATTCATCGCATCTTTGAACGAATGCTCAAGCCAGACAAATGTGTTTGTTTGCATCGGGCAATGTGTTAGCGAGTACATGTGTGGCTTTCGCGCCCATGGGCTATGTTATGCCGACCTTCGCACTAAAGTGAGTATTTTATATTGAACGGACTTCAATTTTCATAAATTTTATAATATATGGTTTAATATTATTGTATTTCATAGCACCTGTAGGAAAAATATTAATTTCTGTCATTTATTTTGAAAATAATAGATACTCTAGTTAAAATGATATAGTAAAATAAAGGAAAAAATCTTATAAAAGCTCAATCTAAATAATTTACTAATTCTAACGTGCACGAACATAAATTATGAGAAAAACAAATGTGTTACAAAACAAGCATTGAACTTAAGGATGGAGGAAAAATGCGACATAGAATTTGCTACATTTTGTTGATAAATAAAATGCTTGCACAGTTTTACTTTGAATTGTTATTTTGAAGCTTTAGAAAGGAAAATAGAAGCAGTGAAAGTCAATAGAAAGGATAGTTAAGATTTTGATTTAAATTTTATTGTTATCACTACAAATACAAAATGTGTAACCCTCTAACGTACAGAACTGGAGAATCAAAGGACTTTTTAGGAAAATTAAAAAAAAATTTATGTAATTTAATACAATTGTTTGCTTAGATCAAAAAAGTTATAACTTTAGTTTTATACACCACAAGGTCAAACAATATTAAATAAGTTCAAATATTTGCTATAATTTAATTGATTAATTGAGATTAATAAGAAAGTTTACGTTTTTTTTAAGAGTACTCGAAAATTTATAACCTGCACACAAATTATAAAAATTTGGCTGACATATCAAATTCATATAACATAAATTGCATGAGAATAACAAATATCTGTAGAATATTTAATATTTAAAGTAAAGGAACTATTCCTTATACTACTTGTATACAAAATATAATTTTATACAAAGATAGGATAATGATAAATAATATTTATCAATAACAACTAATTCATTAATACACTCTTTAAAGTAATATTAAATTTCTAAGTAAAAAATGTGTCTTGTTAGTTGTAATATAATAAAATGTATTAGTTTATTGCAGGTATTTTTTTTTAATATAAAATAAATAATTTTTTTTTTTAATATTATACGTTCCTCTATAAAAGTCCTTTGAATCGAAAATTTCTCATTAGAGGGTTAAAATAGCCAACATTCGGTGGATTCATGTTACTTTATCTATATTTTATAAGTAGTTACGCTGCTTACACAAAGATGTCAAACTTCTATCATAAATTATAGCGATATACGTACATAGTAATGACGAAAGTATACATATATCAATAAACTAGCAAATAATGTTTTGTAGTACATACTTGCATAAATGTACATACTAGCTTATGTATTTAGTTAGCATTTAAGAGTGTTTATTTTGTATTCTCATTTTATTTGAACGTTTAAGATTGTATAAATTAACTGAGTTAAAGTTGTTGTGCTCGTATTCTTATGGATTTTTTTACTATGTATATAATTGTTTAGTGGCGTTTGCGTTTCATTAATATTGTAAAATGTCAATATTTGTGCTTTAAATAATAATGGCCGTCTACGGGAGAGAAGCCATTGTCAAATATTGTTAACATCCCACAATACTTATGGTACGCCACTAATACAAATTTTCAGAGGCCGAGATAAATGTTTGTGCAGATGCCATGTTAATTATAAATGCTGCTGATTTTTTTCTTTCGTTTTAGGAATTTTGTATTTGTTGTTGTTAGCTGGGTTTTGTAGAGACTTTAGGAAAGTAGTAGTGGTAGTAGTAGTAGTAGTAGTAGTATATTTGAAGTTGTAGTAGTAGTAGTAGCAAGTGTTAAGTAGAAGAATTAGAAGAAGTTGTAGAAGAAGTACAGATATACACATTTATTTTATTCTACATAGTCTGAAATATTTTAAGCTGCTTGATTTTTGATTAAATTGTGTAAGAAATTTAAAATTGTATTGTTGTTGCTTGTGTTGTGTTTTTGTATATATTGTATTACACACGCACACACACAGTTACATATATATATAATATATAAGTAGAGAATAGATAGATAGTACTACAAAAATAACATGTTGTACTTAAACATTCGCATTTGTTGTTGTTTATTGTACTTATTGAAAATAAAGTAGAAGTAAATAAAATTAATAAGAAATTGTTGAAAATTTGTTGATAATTTACTATAGTCGTGATTGAAATCATAGTGATTGTAGAAGTTTTTCAAAGTATCGTAGAATAGAAATGCAGTTTTGAAATAAATCATTAGTAGTAGTACTTAGAACGATAGCAGTTGTTCTTTGCAAATACATATAGGTAAAGGGATTAGTAGTAGTAGTAGTAGTTAGTTGCTGTTGTTATTATTGTTGTTTTATTAAGATAAGAAGTCGGTTTAGAAAGGTGTTATGTTTGTTTTTGTTGTTGTTATTAAAAGTTAAGGTAGTAGGTATTTTCTGAAAAGATAGAATAGAAGTGGAAAATGTTAAAGGAAACTGAACTTACTCGTGAAATCATCCAGCTCTTCTTGTTCAGCCTCGGCAGCTAATTCTTCCGGCGTTTTCTTTTTCCGCATCAGAGGATTAGGTTCCTCTTGTGGCTGCATTTCTACTACCTCTTCTTTCTTCTTGATGTTATACTGAAATATTACAGAAATAAAAAAGGAAATAGTTTGAATACATAATAATAATTGGTGAATGGTAGGTAGGTAAAGAAAGCGCAAAGAAGTTGGATCGGACTCTTGTGTACATTAACAGAAGAAATAAATCATAATGACATAAGACGTAAAACCAAAACAAAAAGAAAGTGATATATCGTTACTACACTAATCGATTGTTTAATGACTTAAATGTTTGAATCCAGTTTCGAACTCACTATGATAATGAATTGTACTAACCATGATTATACCCGATCACATACCGATTCAGACATATCATTATACCAGGCTTGCGCAAAAGCGCGCACATGTGTGCAGTAGCAGCATTTTTGTAGACATGCAATGATTTCTCTGCAAGCGCAATCATAGCTTACAATAAGTGTATTCTTAGTACACTGGGAATATTTGTAATGTTTGATAAAGCATGGGAGATTGATTTTGTTAAGAAGAAAACAAATAAGATTTTCGCCTTATGTAATTTATACTAGACAGACAAATATGTTAGTATATGTGTGTACATGCCGGCATTACACCCCAGCAACGGTAATGTACAAATAGACCTGCAAACATGCCTGCATATGCGGTTTGTTTACATTAAAGTACGCCTTCCTTTACCAGCCCAAATTTATTCCTTCTCTAAGACTGACAAAAAAAATCCATACCCATGCACATTTCGCTTTTAAATGAGACCTGCAGTGAGGACTCTTACCAGGGTGAAAAAGATCCGGCAAACATGCTTCTTTCCCTTCAAAAACCATGAACGTGAGCAGCCCTACTGTGTACCTCACAAAAATTTAATAGATGTGCACAAAGAGCACGTAAACTTTCTATCTTTAAACAGTCCTGTTGACAGGCCTTTTAGTAGAAGGCTGAATAAATGCTCATAGCCGTGCACTCGTCACTTCTCCGATAAGACCTGTTGATATGCTCCTTAAGAGAAGGTAAGATAGATGCTGTTGTTTATAAGAACCACATGTTTGCTATTTGTTGTACAACAACTATATCATGTGATAACCCAGTAGGTAACATGCCCCACTATCAGTACTGAAGTCACGAGTTCGATTCCTGCTGATGCAGTTTACAAAAAAAAGTTATCACATATTTTAACATAAATATTGTATAAAAGATTATTAAAAAGTATGAAATCATTTAATGTTAAAACAAATCGCATATGTTTTTTTATTTCATTAAATTCGCTTTTGCAGGCCTGCATGCTGGTCAGCAGTAGCAATGTCTTATAGAAGGCCCTTGGTTTTATGACTCCAAGCAGGACTTCCTAAGCATGCCTACTGAAACGCCTTCAATGAGAAAGGGAATGTGCAAGCCTTACCTGCCTAGGGCACCCTGTTGTAATTTGAAATGAAAGTTGCATTTGTTAGGTTGGGCTTCTGACTGCCTTTGCAAGCCTGCAAGAAGGCATGCAAACCCCCATTTTTTTGCTGTTTGGACCCTTCACTACGTGATCCTCCTTAAGGAGCAATTAAATTAACAAAATTAAATTTTTCCCACGTATTATGAGTAAGAACAAACATTCTTAATAATTCTGGGATACAACTTAGCGTATTCTGTCATTCCAGTTTTCCAAGACATTGTTCATGGTTTCGGGCTGTAGTGCACAGATAGCTATGATGACATTGGCCTTAAGAGCTTGAATCGTTTCTGGATTGTTGGCGCAATATTGGTCCACACCTTCCCCACGAAAAAGACAAAGGGGATTAAATCGCAACTCCGAGGATGCTCATTGACATCGCCAAGGCGGCTGATAACACGATTTAGGAATTTGGTGCATGAGCTTTGTGGCAAGGTACACTATACTGCATGAACAGCAGGTCCTCTAAATCAGTGTCTTCCATTTTAGTAAAAAAAATCGGATAACATGGTTCTATAACACCCATTGATGAACATTAAGTAGTCCCAAGCCTAATTTTCGAAGAAAAGTCGCTCAGACTGTTACTTTCTATGGATGCATTGGCTTTTCGACAATTACGTGTGGATTTTTTGTTAAAGTATAGCTGGTGGAGCCGATGAACTGTCGGCAGAGCTTTTAAAAGTGGTCGACGAAGGAATGCATGCCCAATGATTGAAGTCTGAGTGTTATATGTCCTGTGCTTAAGAAAAGCGATCCAAGTGTGTGCACCAACTTTCGCGGGATCAGCCATTTACCCATCGCACACAAGGTCCTGTCTAGTGTGTTATGTGAAATACTAAAGCCTATTCTGGCGAACCTGATTATACCTTATCAGTGTGTCTTTAGACCTGGTAAATCCACGACCAATCAGATATTTACACTACGACAAATCTTAAAGAAACCCTAAGAAATGCAGTTAGACACCACCCATCTGTTCATCGACTACAAAGCCGCAGTCGACAGTCCGATACACAGAAATTTTTCGATGCTATGGCTAAGTTTGGTGTCCCCGCGAAGCTAATACGACTTTGCGTTATGACACGGACTGACACAGAGTCTTTAGTGAAAATTGAAAAAAATCTGACTGAGCCATTTTTTTCTGTCATTGCCCATAGATTGTGGGATGTTACTGCGACCTTTTCGGGCTTTAAAAAGCAGTCGACAGAAGTGGTTTTGGTCATAAATGAGGACAAAACCAAGTTATTTGTTTTAATGAACAAAGAGTCAGCTCGTCTGGGACGCTGCGTGAACGTAAAACTTTGAAGTGGTAGATGATTTTATCTAACTTGGCCTCGCCATAAACAAAAAGAATAATGCCAGCCTGGTTTTGATCACAAACCGCTGCTACTATACGCTAAGCAAGCGATTTAAGGACACAGCGATCTCTCGAAGAACAAAGATCCAACTGTACCAGACTCTGATCCTACCTGTCTTGCTCTACGGCTCAGAACCCTGGGTAATGAAACAAGTGGATCGATGTATTCTGGGTGTCTTCGACAGAAAAATACTTCGCAAAACATTTGGACCCATTATCGTTAATGGCCAGTATCGCCGTTGAATCGAATCGACATCGACGAAGTACAGCGCGTTGACACTCCGAACTCCCATACAAATTGACACTTTTTAGGGGTCTGTCCCTGCCATAACAGTCGTAGTTAAAGAATTATCGAAATTTGGTATGCAAACTTCTATTCTATTCTAAGCGGACACGTTGTACAAATGAATGGAAATGTTCCAGCTCGGGGGATACCAAAACTTCGTTGGCTGAACCAGGTGAAAGAGCTGTTATCTACACTTAGTATGACTAACTATCTGCGATAACCATGCGGATGGTCGTGCGCCTTTAATTACTAAATCAATTGAATAATTTAAGAGCTTTGTGTAGAATTCTCCTCAAGTTAGTGCGTAAAATGTTGAGCTGTTGAAATCTATGAATTGAGTCTCACACTCTCGGCTACAGTAGCCACATTCGCACCATACGACGATTGCATGCCAGTCTCACGAACCTTTTCCACAAACTTGCGTACTGCAGGCGCTGAGGGTTCTTCATTTCGGCCAAAACTTCTTTTCATATAATGCACTGTTTGGGCTACACAGCATGAATTTGGAAATAAGTTTTCAATATTTTCCAACGTTGTTCAGGCGTATAGCGATTTTCGTGATGCGTAGGTATGATACTGACTTTCTGTCATGATTTCGAGCGGGAAACAGGGTCAAAATAACATATGATTTCAAAATAAACTTGTATTTGTTCCACCCCGTATAAACAATCAACGTCGAATTCTGAGTCGATTGAATATGTCCGTCTGTCTGTTCCTGCGATTATCCTCAAAACGGTGGTAAAATTTTAAAGTGAGCAAGATCGGTAAAAAAAATACTTCCAACTCCCATACAATTCTGTCTTTTTGGGGATCTGTCCCTGCGTTGACATTCGTTGATTAAGAGCTATCGAGTTGAAATTTGGTACGAAAGCTTTTATCCTTTAAGCAGATGTTAAATTCTAAGATGAGCTAAATCGGTCGCAAACTACTCCGAACTCCCATACAAATTGTCACTTTTTGGTGGTCTGTCCCTGATGACTTATCGAAATTTGGTATGCAAACTTCTACCTTCTAAGCGGAGGTTATGTTCGAAGATGAGAACGATCGGTCAAACACTACTCCTACCTCTCATACTGCCCATTTATGAGGGACATTCATGCTCCTTTGTATAGTTTATTGATAAAGTTGTAGAGTTTTAATAAAAACTAAAAGGATTATATTTAAGACCGTATAAATATATTTTTTTATGTGGCCTTATTTTATGAATTCACAGCCGAAAATTAAAGATAAGTGCCTTCATTTTACTGCATTTAATTATATAATATAACATACAAAGCTCAATTTTTATGCTCAACGAAATGTTTTACGACTCAAGATTTTCTCTATTACAAGCTAGTAGTTAAGAACACAACAAATTGCTACCCATTTATTCTCATTAACTCCGGATGTATAAGCCGAAAACAACAAATTTGATAGACAAACTATAAACGCAGTATCCCTCATCTCCGACATGAAGCTATTAATGTTTCCATCTTTTACGTCGTACATGTAAATCTAATTTTGGAATTCTTTTTTTATTAACTGCTAGTGGTGCAGTGTTTTGTTAATTAAGTCAATAATACGCACAAAGCTTAAAAGTAATATAAACTTTGAGGATAAAAGCTGCATACTTTGATTTGTTTTTATACCATTTCTATTACTTATGTCTACAAATTTGGTGCTAATTTGACTTTGATAACTTTAATGAGGTATAAATCAGGTCAGCAGGTGTTGGTGTCGGACTTCAATAAGTACTGTGGTAAGCTTATAATTTGGGGGAAAACTTTCATGGGCTGTATATCTTTAATATGAACAATATGTTTTGTTTCCTAGAATTAACGTGGGGAAAAAAAGATGTTGATTGAGCATTTCGAAAGAAATAAAAAAAAGTAACGACATTAAACAAAATTGTGTTTACTAAGTCTTGCAGTAAAGATTTTGATGTTGATGTTGTTGATTTTTTATGTTAGTTGCTATTTTAGTGGAAGAGTATTAAAACTTTCTTAAGAATATCTACTTAATAGACCAAACCGAAATTACTAGCGGTACTAAAAGTATAAGTAGTACAAATGTCTATTGTACAATCTTGATGTAGTCAGATATAGTATCAGATATAATTTTTCCAAAGTTAATTTTGTATGAAAGATCCCAAAAGTGATGGAGCTATTCTGTCTATTTACAGTCCAATAACTACATTTTGAAAAATAGTAATACAGGTAAAATTTCATACGGACCACTTAAGGTTTACTAGAGTTATCCTGCCCACTAGCCAAACAGACGGAAATAGCTCAAGCCTTTTAAAAAGTCCTTAAACGAATTTAGTCTTAAGATACTTGAGGTCAAACTTGGCCTCATTAATGCGTTACACTTTTTCTCCTATCAAATAACATCGTCCACTTAGTATAACAATAGCCTATGTGTTCATAGGCTATTATTTTTTTATTGCATATTTAGAATCTCCACCATTGATTCTATGCCTGGTCAAAATTTCGTCAAAATCTACTTCCATAAAGTGCGTCAAAAGGTCATTGGAAAAAATAGTGTATAATTTCTTCTTCGAAAATTTCATAGACATCCGAATTGACGAAAACCTTAAACTCGATTTTCTCAAAACATCAAAAAATGTATAGGCTATTTTAATACTAAGGGGACGATATATACTACACCTTTCCCTAAGAGAGAGGGTATAAAATTAAAAAATATTCATATTATTATAACAAATAAATAATCATTTTAAAATATGGAAATGACGCAAATTATTACATATTCGTAATCAAAATATAATTTGAACTAGCATTAGGTTTATGAAAAAATTATATTAAATTCACAATCAAATGCAATTTCGCTAACTCTTTCAAACACATTATTATGATATTTTTGACCGGCGTTGTTATGTTAATTGCACTTTAATATATAATATTATGTTTTGTTTTTTTTTTTCACTTTTTCAATTTATTTGTAATCAATAGAATTTTAATGACACAACTCATTTAACACTTTTTTGAATTGGATATGTATACAATAAAACCTATGAAGAGCACCATTGTGTAATTCGTTGTTTAGCACTGAAATTAGAGTTTGTTGTTGTTTTTCACATCATGTTATTCAATCTGACTCCGTTAGGGAGTCGCTCGTATAAAAAGGACTCCCTACTAGAGTCAATTTGAACGCCAAGTGCAGTCTTTCTAAATGGTTTATATGTTTGGAATACAACACCACTTTGCATATGCATATTTTCACATCACATCATATGTATTGAATGTAATTTTAATTGAACCAATGAGTTTAAATACAAAAAAGTATGTAAAACTAATTAAAAATGTATAAGTAATGAAAACAAAAAAAAATAAATCAAATGAGGACAAAAACTATAATAAATACGCGGTGTTTTGTTTAAATATATGGTATAGATACAGTTAAAGAAAGCTGCAATAGCCATAACTGCCATAAAATAACTACGGATACAATTTCTTCTTCAATTGTTTGTCTTTTAATATGCTACACATTTTATTTAATTCCTGAACTTACCTTATCACGTATATCTTGTCGCATCTTCTCGCGCTCCTCTTCCATGCGACGATGCTTCTCCTTACGTCGTTCTTCTGCCTCACGTATGGCCTCCTGACGTTCTCTCTCCTCCTCCTCTGCCTTTTCCTTATCATCGCCATCATCACCGCCATCACCACCTACGGCGCCTGTAAAACAGAAACCATATCAATTAACCACTAACTCGCAAACCAATCATTTATACGACAAACTTAAATATCGCAATACATATGTATGTTTACTACATATAAATTGTAGAATACTTATAAATATTTGAAATTAATTACGGGCTTAGTTTTAAATTGATATATACGATATAAATTAAACGTCGAATGCAAAGACTGATAACTTGAACAAATTCACTTTAGACTATTTTAAGGCTCATATCGTATTGGTCTTATTTTATACTCACAAAATGAAAATCGACAAAAAGTCAGAATTTCTGCCTTTTCTTCTTATATAAACAACTTTGGTTGTTTAAAAAAAAAATAAATAAATAAAAAACAACAACATTGAGCGTAAGATAAAAATAGCATAGCAGGTATGTCTATCCGTCTGACCCGTCTGTTTAAGAGATAACAAGGTAAAATTTGGTATGCAAGCTTCTATCCTCTAAGGCGAAGGTTAAGATGAGCAGAATCGGTCAAAAATTACTCCCACCTCCATATAAACTGCCTCTTTTTGGGGTTGTCGTAGCCGCCGTAGTTATATGCCCAACGTCAATATATGCGACAAGCTCTCCAACGCTGTTTTGCGTAAAAAAAATCATTTTCCCAAACATCATTAAACATTTTAAGCAATACTGTAATTCGTTTTCTGATTTGTATGTGTATGTGTACAAACGCAAAGCTCTTTATGTGTACATGTAAAAGCACAAAAAGCTGTTTTCGCTCGCGAGCTCAAGCGGTAAGCATAGCTGTTATAAAGCTATCGAGCTGAAATTTACTGTGGCAGCTTTTAGCGTATAAGCGACAGCAATTACTAAGATGAGCAGTATAGGACAAAAACTACTCCCACTTCCAGTACAAACTCCGCCTTTTTGGGGCTGTCTGTGTATTTATCCCGCGATGACAGCCGTAGTTTAGGAACTCTACAGTTCAAATTTTGTATGCAAGTTTCTATCCTCTAAACGTAGTTTAAGTTCTAAGATGAGCAGTATAGGACAAAAACTACTCTCACCTCCAGTACAAACTCCGCTTTTTTGGGGCTGTCTGTGTATTTTTCCCGCGATGACAGCCGTAGTTTAGGAGCTATCGAGCTCAAATTTTGTATGCAAGCTTCTATCCTCTAATCGGAGTTTAAGCTCTAAGATGATCAATATAGGATATACAAACTCCCCCTTTTTGGGGCTGTCTATCCCGCGATGACACCTGTAGTTTAGGAGCTGTCGAGCTGAAATTTTGTATGATAGCTTCTATCTTCTAAGTGGAGCCAATTTCGGGCATTGGTATGACAATTTTGGTCATTAGTATGTGAGGTGCCATATTTTCTGGCAAATGGTTCGGGTTTCTGAGGTTTTGATTACTACTAAATTATAAATTAACTGACAAATTTTAAATAACCTGCAGTTATACGTTTTGAAGTTAGGGTAGCAATAATAATTTTCCAAATATAGGTATTTTTGTATGGGAGGTGCCAGGTGGGGTTAGCCAATATAGTCCATATTCATTCCTGAGTCTATTTTTAATAAGCGTACATTTTACGCAAAATATGTCTGAATTCAATGTACTTGGAAAGAAGATATGTATGGGTCATTCGGTCATTCGTATGGAACGTACCAAAAGGGGTGTGGCAAATGTTTCGGTTTTCTAAGGGTTTATCTACTATTTCAAAATAATTGAATGGATCAAATTTAAACATCCTCCTGATGTTCGTTTGGAAGTTATGGAAGAAACATAAATTATGCAAAAATAGATTATTTTGTATGGAAAGTACTACAGGGGGTGGAGCCGCCCATTTTTTATCCTTTTATCCTCGTAAGTAAAGTAAAGTTTAAACAGGTCTCCTTTAATGCGTTACTCGTTTTCTTGTATAAAATTATATATATCCTCATGACTAAGGGCGATGATATGAAACAGGGGTGAGGATATAAAATTAAAAAAATCGAGTAACACCACATAAAAAGAGACCTAGGGTTACATATGATTGATCACAATGTAGACTTCTGCAATGCGTCATTTTGTAATTCAAATCATAATTAGATACATATAAAGGGTGATTCACATAGAGGCTTTTTTGAGTTATTTCTATGTAACATTTCACTCATGACTGGTTACACACCGTAACCTTATTTTTATCCAACATTCACTGACAATTCGTCATGGAAAAGTAGCATTGCTACAACTTTCTTAAATTATTAGGCCGTTGGACATATCGTCGTTCTGTGGAATTGATTGTGCTATTCGTCGCTCATATCGATTTTTAAGCCAAATATTGCCAAAACCATCGGCAATCGTGATACTAATTATACGTTATTATATGATGCACATCCGAAACGCTACATGCATCTTATACTGAGAAGAATCCAAAATAACTTTTACCGAATACTTCGGAAAGTACACAAAGATTGTGTTTGATACCAAAGAGACAGTCCACACATCTTCGCATACTTTGTATGTAGAGTACATATGCAGTGACGAAGATGTCAAATATGTATTCGCCTCTAATACAACTTTATACATATTCACATACTTTGTTTATTGAAAAAGATTCTTAAGATTCTTCTTAACAAACGGATATTAGAGAGGTATAGAGAAGAACAGAGCATCCCTGCCTAGTTTGTATACTATACGAATGCAAACACGTATTGTATACTGGTTCTACTGGCAGTATAGCGGCTGTAGCGAAGAGTGTGGCTAAAGACCGTGACACATCGATTCCATGATGTGCTCAGCATTTTGGCCTTGTGAAGTGAAACCATCAGTTTTAGTTCAGTGAACAATCTTTACAAGCGCTTCATAAAGATTTCCTACGAAAGCATCGAACTGATTAAAGCCCGGTATACAGAGCGCGTGATGCAACGGCTTTATTAAGTAATTTTTTGCTAATATCGGTTTTCATAACTTCTGCCTAGATCGTGTGATATCACACATCTGAAGTTTTATCCTATGTAAAGTCTAAAGTCTCTGTTCGCCAGGCAACTACGATTCAAGACTTGTAAACCAACATTACTATCATAATATGCGAGATATCGGTGTTTATACTGAAAAAAATGTTTGTAAGTATAAACTTGACCACATACTACGTAGTAGAGATCACCATGTGAATAATGTTAACTTTATAGGTTGTTCTTTGTCATAGATTGTTCTTTCAGGTTCCAATATAGATTTTGTATTGCAATGCTACTAAAAATTATTTTTTATTGAAATTAAAAAAAAAGTTTTTAATGAATCAGTCTTATTTATCTTTCCACACAATCAGTCTTGATAATAATGCCTAAATGAAAGATGTAACCATATTATTTAATGTCTAGTATGCGATATACATATTATTTGTGAAACAATTACAACAACAATATACTAATTTTTATATTGTTTTAAGTACACATATTGTTTTTTGCTGTTGTTATTGTTGTTGTAACAATTAATTTCATCTTCTAGTGTTTGTTTGAACTTTTCGATTAACCTAATAGTTTTCGTTTATTTTAATCTAAGGTCATAACATCATTTAATGTACGACAAACACCAGTTTTAGTCTAATATGTCAAGGTCATTGATTACACTGTGTAACATTTTATATAATTAAAAATATATAAGTAGAAATACATCTCTTAAAAGAGATAAGAAATTTCGTAGCTGGCGCGTTGATTTACGTTTGTGTAGAGAATTAATGAAAAAGAGCACTAAGTCACACAGCCTATACTAAAATTTTACAAAAGAGAAGCAAATGAAACTAATTATTGATATCAGTGGCGAAGTGGTGAAACTGCAAACTTTTTAAGTAGGAGATTGTGGGGATTTCTCCTCAATTTAGGGGGTTTACATGAAATAACCTGTGCAATAGGGTAATAACTTTTTTTGGACAATATTCTCCCCAGGGCTTTTTTAATGGCAAATATTGTATTAATGATAAAAAAAACTATTTCAGTTCAATTTGCTAAAAAAACCTTACGCACCGACAGCGATTTCTAAAATGCCTTTAATATGAATTTTTTGTTTTTACCTTTGTTTGATTCAAAACTTTAACGCGTTTGGTGCGTAACCTTTTTTAACGATAGCGAAAAACTAAAAACGCAGTTCTTAATATTTGACCATGCCCTACACGATTTTGTTTGGGGAGATTTGATATTTGCAAAAAATGCAAAAAGTTATTACCCTACTGTGCAACCTGTAGCTCCATTTGATTTTGAATACCTAAAGGTGGCATACTTCACTTTTGTATTGATAGTTGGTATGGTATAAGGATTGTATGTAGCACTAGAACAGCAATCAACAGAAGTTGTGGGTTACACCACATATGCGCTTATGGCTTTATATATTGTTGGTATTGCCATGGAATTGTGTTACTTTTGGTACATTTTGTCTTTTATAATACAGATGTTAAGCAAAAGAAAAATAATCGATCATCGCGACGTTCGATGGAACTGTTATAAAAGCATTTGTAAAGTTTACTTCATATATATATCAGCATAACTTGCCAAATTTTCCGTTAAATTCAAAATGCTGAATGGAAAATGGGGGAAAATAAAATTTCAAATGAAAACTGTTGCCTAAGGATTTTAAAGATTTTTCTTAAATTTGATATTGTAGTTGTTAATAAATTTATGAAAGATTTTTTTAAATATTTAATTATCACACCAGTTTTAAATAACATTATATCAATAAACATACCCCACATACTATATCTACTACCTTGAAACCTCAATCGGATGATGTCTAGCTAAAATCCCAACACATTTTTGCAACATCATCTCTTGGCATTAGTTGCCACAATTTAGTTAATACTGTATTTTAAACTATTGATTTGTATATATTTAATGATTCTGTGCTCATCATTTTTTATTAATGTTGACCTCAACCCCTTGCTTATCGCTTTTATCACTGCCCAATATAATCACATTTAAATTCGTCTAGCTGCGTTTACTTCTAACACAATTTTTTTTCATAGATTATTCTCTTTAGTATAAGATTAGCAGAAAACCTACAAACAACAGGAATCTAAAACGTGTTGTGTTGAATTTAAAGCAAAAATTTCTATTGAAACGGACGTAACAAATAAAACCTTAAGCGGGAAGAAAATTACACATAAAGAAGGTTGCAATTTCTCCCCCCATCCCTTCTTGTTGTAATGTAACCCACGGCAATGTGCAAATGTGTAAAAGCCCCAGAAACATATGAAAAATTTAATTAAAAACAAGGTTAAACCCGGAACCGTAACAAACGAACAAACTGAATTGGCAAAATACAATTTAAAATGTAAAAGAAACCAGAAATAAACCAGGGTACATTAGTTATTCGCAAAGGTAGCTAAGGTGGTCTTATTCTATGCAAATCTCTAAGTGGCGTTTTAGTTGGTATTCTGTAACGAAAGTGTGAACTTATTGTGTATTCAAAATAATATTTTTAATTTGCACACAAAACGGGAGCGAAAAACACGCAAACTTTTGCAATCATAAGGCCACAGGCTTCTTGCTTTATTACCACCAGTGTTTTATACATAGTACAGATTTTCGTACCAGTGATATTAAAAAACTTTCGAGAAACCAAAACCAAATTTTGTGGCTTTGTTTTGAAGAAAAATACATATACGTATATATCGAAGCGTTGTAAAGTGTTGACTAGGAAAACAAAAAGTTTTCCTCCACTTTCCAATATGTTGTCATATTACCACTTTGATATCTGTCTTGTGACCACGACGACGACAATGAAGTTGATGATGGCATCGTTGCTTTCATTATTGGCCTTATGTGCCACGCCCGAGGTTTGTGGTGCTGCTGCCGTCAGCGTTTCCAGCGATAAAGTTGCCATAGAGAATGACATTTTACGTTTTTCGTATGAGCTCGAATCATGGTTGGATTTGACGAAGAAGCCCTGTGAGGACTTCTTTGGCTATGTTTGTTCCCGGTCGTTAAATGCCACTTTACAAGCACGACACGAGAAAAGCCAACAGCAGGAGCAGTTGAAATTCAACAAATTCTTGGAAGCCAATGATGACGATGAGCTTATGGATAGCGAGTTGAAATTAAAGCATTTTTACGATTCCTGCCAAAATGCCCGCAATATGGATCATTTGAAGAGCACTTTAATGTATCGTTTATCTGGCGGTTGGCCAGCCATTGATGATTCGGTGGCCATGTTGCGGAAGCGTCGCAACATGACGTGGCTGCAGGTGTTGAGTGTTTTCCATGAAGTTGGTATCCCCTATTTCTTTAAGACACAAATAGAATTGCGTTCGAACAAACGCGTAGTCAACATACGGCCAGATGATGCTATACGCTTTACTCTACGGAAATTCGAACAAATGTCGGGGGATGTAATGCAAGCGTATGATGTGGATGCGGGGCGAGCACGACTTGTAGCATTGGAGATATTGAATTTTGAACGAAACTCTCGAGATATTATGAAAATTTCCGTTTCCGAAGATGAAAAGATAGGTGAATATACCTATGACAATTTCAAGATGCTGAAATTCGGTTCGGTAGCACCACTGGATTGGGATTCATATTTTAGAAAAGTTATGGGAAAACCCCTAAAGAACTCGGATACCGTTATTGTAGCTGAAATGCCTAAGCTGATACAATATTTTGAACTGTTGCAATCGACAACATTGACAAGATTTCTCAATTGGCTGTGGATAGTTTATTTAATGGGTAAGAAGGATTATGAAAAATATCTATGTTTTATACTAACTTGTATGCCTGTTTCTATTACTGTAGATAAAACACCTAATGACTGCCAAACTCTTACCGAAAAATACTTTGGTCCTGTGTATCAGCACATTGTCGAACGTTCTGCCATCAACAAAGTGCAAATGGCCCAAATGTATTCCGAATTGGGCCAAGCTTACGAACAACTTTTGATCAATACACCATGGATAGATGAAATAACTCAACAAAATTCCAAGCTATTTTTGGGACGTATCATGCACTTAACTCTCAATGGTGATGCCAAATTAGATACTGAATATGAGCCATTGGCTATAACAAAACGAAATTTTTATCGCAATTTGGAGAAGGCCCAACGTATGATGGCCCAAAGGGCTACAGCAGATGTTAATATCAAGCCCTCGCAAAGCGCCGTAACACAAAGCTCTAAAGAGTTTATGGAAACCTTCTTAATCATTAACAATCTTATGCAACAACAACAGAATCTCAGTGCGCCGTTAAATTACGTTCTGGCTGGTCAGCGTTTCGCCGAGATTATGATTGGCGGTTCGAATACCATACCAGGCGCTTGGAGAAGTATGGATTCAGAAAGACAGTTTAGTTCATTCGACAGATGTGTTACTCGCCAACAAGCCGCACAGCAAACCAGGAAATATAATTTGAACAATTTAGTTCTGAAACTTTTGGCCCAACAACAGTCGTGGCATACCTATAAGCAGTGGTTGCAACGGGATGAACAGTTTATACAAAAACTGGATAGGCTCTTGAATGCTGGACGTTTGCAGTTGTCTATGGAAAAATTATATTTTGTCGGTTCAACATTGGTAGATTGTCAACTGCAGGGCCAAGAGGAAAGGCGTGATTTCATACATTCATACATGAAACAGTCCAAGGAATTCCAACAAGTGTTTAGATGCCAACATCGTGATTCGTTGTATTCTTTAAACAAATGTCCACTAATGTAATCAAAAATATGTATGTTATTTATAATAAACTTTGGCCACAAAACTTCATAAGTGACTACAACAAATCATACCTCGCATTTTCTTGGTGAGTTCTGTTAAAAATTCTGAAATTTTGAACACAATTTACTTGCGATGTTTCGAAAAATTAATGCTTTTACTTGTATATACTGTTCACGAATAAAAGTCAATTGTATGGTCTTAGCCATTTAAGCCCTTAAAGTAATAACCGTTAGCGAATGGTGGGTTTTAGTTTTTCCGCCCCCTCCCTATCATCTTGTAGGAGTAACCGCAGGCCAACGGTCAGTTGCTTGTTCTATTTGCCATTGATTTAACAAAGGATCATTAAATATGTATAACCATTTTCAAATTGTTTTTCTAAAATTGCAATCGCTCTCCCTCTAAACGATAGCCATGAAATGCCACAAAAGAAGAGGCCAAATACTAGAAGTAGTTATTTGTAATAATATTTACCAAGAACTCCTACCATTATTACTATTCAGTCGGTCGTTATTGCCTAAAGAGGTGTATTTGTTTGGATTGGAAAGGAATCCTGTACACATACGAGTATTTATATAAATAGGTTGCCAAAAGGATACATTGTATTTAAAAGTAATTTTTGTATAAATGAAGTACGTCAATGTCCTTAGTTTGTAGGTAAGTTTCATTAAATTTGGTTTATTGTGGTACAATATTGTAGTTCCAACGAAACTGTGTAGTCACGATAAACGCGGTTGCTAAGACGACGTATTCCATGAGTGCACATATACATATGTAAGTGGGAAGTATCCTTTGATAAAAAAATAGATCATTTCATACAGGTTGTTATATCCTTAATGTTAGTATATCATAACTTCTGACACGATGAGTTCTCATATTTCAAGAAATACTAAAAACATAATTTTCTTTTGCATCTTATCCATGAGATATCAGAGTGCTTGTCACATTTGAGTAAGTTAATACGCTGATAGGCTTACACAACTAGTTTATAGTTAAACGACCAATCCGATTGACACGACTATTCTGAACTCAGGGCTCGAACCTAGATCACCCTCATAACAGCATGTTCTAAACATGGGCATTGCTTTATAAACGATGTTTTATACATATCAAGTCTTTGAAAATTCTTATCTTATCTTAATTTCTCACTAATTGTTAGCAGCTATATTGACTTTCGTTGCCGTATTTAAAAGTATTCGGCGTCCAATAAATATGAAAGGCACCCTCGTATTATATTGGGTTTGAAAACCATAAGACATTTATTTTAAAGTCAAATTGCTATACACATACATATGAATATAAACATACATACATATAAGGAAGACAAATGTCGATGCAATTTAAAAATCTATATATTCCATGAAATTACTTATAGAAGACAATTTAAGTGGAAATTGTTGATAAATTGTAAACTTGTTGTATGTAGACATGACAAACAAAGTTAACCCGCATATGCGGCTAATTTTAAGAAATCTAGTTTTATTTAACATCAATGTATTGACAACACAAATTAATGTATGACGTTTAAGCGGTTGAGATTAGATACAATGTAATATATTGCGACCTAAAGTCACAAAGGGTGTAAGTCCAAAATTTAAAATTTTACTGGAGCGACAAAAAACTTAACTTTTTCAAAACTTGTAATGCAATTATGTGTATAAAAGTTGACAACGCATATATTTTTGGAGGTTTTTTTTCTTGCGTTCTACATAAAAAAAAAATACATTTGCACTTTTAATAAGATTTTTGCGAAACTGTACTTATCGCCCTTTTACACTGCAGTGACTATAGGTATCAGGTATAGTATTTAGAGGGATTTGAAAAAAAAAGTTGCAGCATATGCAGAATATATTTAGTATAACGTCAATGTCAATGCATAGATTGTTCTAGACCAGTGATAGGTATTTCATAGCCTCGCATAGCCGCCAGTAATTGTTTTATTTCACACAGACACGATCGGCAATTCACACGTACTCAAAAGTTTTGTTTGATTCAAATAGTCAGTCTCTGCTTGAATGTTATGACAGCAGCGTCACACACGCTTGTTTTGCATTCAGCACAGCAAACAGACACAGGTACAGACAGAGAAACAATATGCAACAATTGTTGGGAGAGCATAATAGCACATCATTGTCACCGTGTACAATTCGACAGCGCTGAAGCTTCTTGTGCTACCGCACACAGGCACAACGGTTATGCCTACAACTGTTTTAGACCAATAAACCAATGCATTAGGATATTGATGGGCATCCCATAGATTCGCGATGCAGGCAATAACCCATGTTCAACAATTGTTGGGAGAGCACAACAGTTTCTTCTTGTAAAATTCAACAGCGCTGACGTTTCTTGTGCGAAAGTACTCCATGTGTGAGTGCATTCGATTATGCCTACCATTTAATTTGGGAAATCGGCCTATTTATTAATTATATTGTATGGGAGGTACCAGAAGGGGTGTGTCAAATAGTTAGGTTTTTTGAGGTTATGCCTCCTATTACAAGAACTGACCAAATCTGATTGTCCACCAGGTGCCGGTTTGGAAGTTATGGGGAAATATTAATGTTCCAAAAATAGGTAATTTTGTATGGGAGGTACCAGAAGGCTTGAACAGAAATAGTCCATATTCATTACTGAAACCAATTTTTCTAACCGTACAAAATTTGATTGCAAAATTTGACTGAATTCAGTGTGAGTACACTGTATGTAAGACTATGGAGGTGAATTCGGTCATTTGTATGGGAGGTACCAGAATGGGCGCGTCAAATAGTAAAGTTTTTTAGGGTTTTGCCTCCTATCACATTATAAATTTATCGACCAATTTTCAGTACCTCCCCAGAGTCTGTTTAGAAGTTATAGGTGAAATATTTATTTTCCAAAAATAGGTTTGTCATAGGGTTTGTCTACTATTGCAAGATAAATAAACTGACTAAATTTAAATAGCCTCCGATAGTCTGTTTGGCAGTTATGAAAAAAATATTAATTATCCAAAAATAGGTAATTTTGTATGAGAGGTACCAGAAGGGGTGGAGCTATTTAGCCCATTTACAATCCCATAAGTTCGTTTTGAAAAATATTAATACTGGTAAATTTTTATACCGATCTGTTAAGGTTTACTCGAGTTATCCTGCCCACCAGCCATCCAGCCAGCCAGACAGACGGACATAGTTCAATCATCTTAAAAATTCCTGAAACGAATTTGGTCTTAAGATACTTGGGGTCTAACTCAACTCCTTTAATGCGTTACACTTTTATCAAATGAAATATACCCTCATCCGTAAGGGTGATGGTATAATGAAATGTTAAGCATATAGGAAGCTTACTATACAAATATTCTTCTTGACATTTTTACAACATATAGTTTAATGTCTGGAAGAAACTATTGGCTCCATGCATTTTATATATATATATATAGTAGGTGTGGAACCACATACAGGATAAAATTTTTGAAAGGCTGTATCTGAAAATCTGTTCCAATATTCTTCTTGGAATTTGATATTTATTCATTTGAGATCGATATACATATTTTGAGGGCAGGATCGTATCAAGGTGTGATCCCTCCTATACGACCCCATTAACTTAAAAAAAAATACTTAATTTCCCTTTGCACCCCATGAATGAGGTATGGTATAGTTGCTTAGATTTACAACTAACGGCACCTACTTGTTTATCGACGAATGCGAACGTCACTGTTTGAGAAGCTCTTACTAGGCACGCCGATTGACTCGACACTTAATACTGCGAAGATGCTGTCAACAACATTCGAGGGGAGCCGACAATGAAAAAACAATTTTATTTAAGATGACTGGAGCCTGGTTCGAACCTGCGATCTCCCGCATAGTAGTCGCGTGTCCTAACCACTATGCCACGGCCGGTCCCATTAACAAACATGCAAAATCTGGCTTAGCATTGAGCTGGGGAACTTGAATTTAGCTGTGGCTTCATTTAAAAGCAACATGCGTGTGTAGGACAAAAATGGACGGGATAAGATAAATAGGCCTGGCCCTGGCCATTACACTTTATATTTAAAATAAATTTATATTTTAGAGACTGAATATGATCATGGGGTGTAGTCCTGCCCACATAACGCTATTTACAAACATTCGATATTTGGCTTAATGTGAAAGTGAGACCTTTGGGACTTTGTATGAGGTCATATTCCACTAATTTGCGTAAATGGGCGAAAACGGAACGATAGGCGTGGCAGCTCCTATAACAGTCAAAGTGTTAGAAATTTGATAAAATTGAGCGGAATAGTAGTCGTGGCATTTTCCAAAAAAATGGACCAATCGTTATTAGATTATAACTATACTTAACATCTTATCAATTAGTTTAGTTTTAATAAATAAAACCAGCCCAGAAATTTCTGTCAACTGAACTGACTATGTTAAAACTCTCACCCCATGTATAACGCTGTTTAACTGTATTGTTATGGAAATTAACCGATTTTCAAATTAAATATAAGCTAAAACGGTTGGGAATATGACTTTCGACCGTACGTTTACAGACATGGAACAACACTGTTAACAAATGTAAAAACTACAATTCAACATTTAAGGAATATGGTCATATGTATGGGGTTACCGAATCGGTCTTTAACGGTGTCCGATGCAAATGTTATATTTTTTTGTGTAATACTTTAAGAATCTTTAAAATATTTCACATAATTATTTGCTAAACTATAAGACATTGAGTTTTTGTATTGTCCTCTATTCCTATGAGTTTTAAACTTAATGGCGGCTTCCTCAACAGCTCTGCATTCCTCTTTAGAAGTATTTGTTGACATGTCATTCATGCTTCTGACATTAATGGGATGTTGACGATGACAACACTCCAGATTGTACTTGCTCTGCAGATTTTGATATTCTTTGTATATATTTACATGTACATATAAGTAACGCTGCTGCCATTGTGTGTTATCAAATGTGCTAAAGAACAAACATGTTTGTTAGTATATTTCATATACCTTAAATATTTAGCATACTAATTTCTTTCAAATCTCAATGTATTCATTCATTGTTGAACCTTGATGACAACGCTAACTATGTTCTATATCGTCACCTGAAATGTAATAAGGCGTAACCTTCGAGCAAACTTTAACCAGGCAGTATAACATTTGCTGCGAATGTAATGAACATATGAAATCAAAAGTTACAAGTTTGTAAATGCAAAACTTCCAAAAAATTTAATTTTTTGTACCCTGACCCTTAGGAATGCGTTATTTTAAGGTCGGATCCAACAATATCAATCATTAATACAGTGAGTTTAATGGAAGACTGGCTGACGAGGCTTGCCATCAATTAGAGAATATCATTCTCTGGAACCTTAATGCAATATATTTTAAGTTAAAGATCTAGTGCAGAAATAACATACATAACCCTGCATTCAGAACAGCATTTTTATTCGCCGTTTATTACCATTTATTCGTCCTTTTTGGTAAATATTGTGTATGTACAAAATTACTTTAAATTTGATAATGCCTGTCTCTGTATTTTTCGCGGAAAGCATAACAAAAACCACCTAATTGAGTTACATATTTAGATAAGCTTACATACATATATAATAATTCACAGTTTTACAATGCTAGTATATGTACATATGTAATTTGGAGAGCAGCGCTTATTCTCACTTTAAAAACAATTCGTTTCTGATTGCATATTTATGGCATTAGTTATCAATGTAGTTATTGCATAATTAAAGGCAAAAGTATTACTAACACTCAATCACTTCATTAGCAAACCCATCATTGGTTATTTAATACTATTACGATCGATTTAAAACAATAACGTTGCAAGTTATTGAAAACAATGTCTGATTTACATTACATGGCAATTACGCAAATGCTACTATGCAATGAATAAAATTTTCGCTGCCATAAAAGTTGAAATATCACTAATTTCATTTACTCTAAACACAATATTCATAATGACCTACTTTTTTGTGTATTTGCTGTTAGCAAATTGAAATTGTTATGTATGATGATTAAAAAAATTGGAAATTTAGCAAAATGTTCAACTATAGCTATAGTTCGCTTGTTAAATATCTATTTGTAGTAGATTTTATATAGTTTTGTTGTTGCCCTTGTGCAGTCAATAAATATAGGTGTGTTAAAGCTATTTAAAAGGGAGCTAAAGTGGTCTTAATGGGTGAATTTCTGTGAAGTCATTGAAGGGGTATATGTGGTTGCCCGTTTTAACCGATTACTCTCGAAGGACCCTAAGGTATTTGGAATTGTACAGAAATCAAACGGTGATTGGACTGCATCCGGAGAGGACACGTTAGAAAATTTAAATGCAAGAATATTGCTGTACATGGGATGCAGTGGAGACCGCCTAAAATGACGGATTCATTTCACATATATAAAATGGGCTTTGGATGCATTTAAACCCTACAAGTCTCCCGGAATGAACGAAATTTCTCCAGCTATGTTGCAACATATATCTTTTGTCATTGCACCGACCCTTACGGAACTGTTACGTCTATCATATACACTTGAGACAGAAAGTGGACTCTAGCCTCTTCAGTGAATCGCAGCATAAATGCCATAAAGGGAGATCTGTGGACAGCGCTCTGAACGAAGTGGTTGGGTATGTGGTAAAAAAGTTAAGAAATTGATTGTATGTATTCATTAACGGCGTTCGTGGACTTAGAAAGAATTTTGATTAATTTCCGCTACCTTAACGGAAGCGCTAATGGCTACTGGAACACCTCCGATGCTTAGCAACTGGGTTGTTACTATGCTGCCAAATCTTATAATCAACGATCATTACTAAGAAACTAGTGAACCGGGGCACACCACAGGTTGCAGTATTGACCCCATTGCTATGGCTACTGGTGATAAACGGCGTTCTCAAGTCTTTTGAGGGAAATGAAAGGTCTATGCGGACGACATGGTTATTCCCGTTACTCGAAGATTTGCCTGACTTTGAGTGGCCTCATAAAAGGCGACCTAGGAGCTTTATCGGAATGGACAACAATTCGTGGTTTGAATGTTAATCCACAGAAAACAGAATAGTATGATTCAAGCGCAGATATCTTATAGAGAATTTCAGATAGTTTGTAAATTGATGGTATCGAACTAAGGCTCTCGTCTGAGGCGAAAGTTTTAGGCGTCATTTTGGATTGGAAACTAAACTGGAAACTAAACATGGAGGAAAGGACGGAAAAGGATTAAATGCCCTATACGTCTGCCGGAACTCTGTAGGACAAAACTGGGGACTACAACCTGGACTGGTATATTGGATACATACAGTAGTGGTACGTCCACT
Organism: Muscina levida; assembly: GCA_964034835.1. Classification (NCBI taxonomy): domain Eukaryota; kingdom Metazoa; phylum Arthropoda; class Insecta; order Diptera; family Muscidae; genus Muscina; species Muscina levida. The sequence continues at coordinate 99,053,074 of OZ035880.1, forward strand.
TGGAACTTAAGGTTAGCTTGTATGGTGGGAGGCATTGGACACGGAAAGTATATTAATACTAGTAAGTAGTGTACGGGAAAAGACATCACTGTGCACAACAGGCGCAATACGAAACACATCTGAAGAGCCTGTGGCACTATGCACTATCCGTAACGACTAAAATTGTAATAAGATTACGATAAGCTGGCCTCTGGTGGCAATCGGAGTCGGTTCACACATGAACACTATTAGGTTCTAGCAGACATGGATGCGACAAAGGATTGCACAGCGGAACGGACTATATGGTTCCAATGCCGGATTTTTCATTATGCTCATAGAGAGTGATCCCTCATAGAGATAACTTAAAAGCTTCCCTACCGTTCGGGGGACTGTCAATATTCACTAATGGCTAAACCAGTACAGAAATTTCATTCAGGTAAACTGACTGATAAATACCATCATCCAATATAAGATATTGTTTAAGTCTTGAGTTATTGAAATTAATAGATTTTAAGTTAAAATAAAATTACTCATTTATTGTTATTTGGCCCGCTTGTGCAACAAAATCGTATAGGAGGTACAATTAGGGGCAGCACACCGTATTTAATTTTTTTTCGTTAATCAAAGTTCAATAGACGCTTACCTTGGTAAAATTTGTCTGAATTCAGTGTATATACAAAAATTATATGTAAGTAAAAGGGGAGGTACCAGAAGCGGTGTGTAAAATAGTTAGCGTTTCTGAGGTTTTGCCTCCTATTACAAGTAAATTAACTGACTGACTGCGGGTTTAGAACTTATGGGAGAAATATTATTTTTCCAAACAAGGTCATTTTGTATGGAAGGTACCAGAAGGGGTGAACCGATATAGTCCACTTTCATAACCGTACAACTTACGCAAAATTTGAGTGAATTTAGTGAAGTGTATGTATGACTATGGGGATGCTTTCGGTCATTTGTATGGGAGTTACCCAAAGGGGTGTGTCAAATAGTCAGGTATTCTGAGGTTTTGCCTCCTATCAGAATATGAATTAACCGATCAATTTCCATTATCCCCTAAGTGTCCGTTTGAAAGTTATGGGAGAAATATTAATTTTCCAATTTTTCATTTTGTATGGGAGGTACCAGAAGTTTGAGGCAAAGGTTACGGTTTTCTAAGGGACAACTATTATTACAAGATAATTAAACTGAGCAACTTGAATTATCCTCCAGTAGGCCGTTTGGATGTCATAAAAGAAATATTTAATGTGCAAAAATAGGTTATTTTGTATGGAAGGTACCAGAGGGGGTGAAGTAATTCTACCCATTTACAATCCCAGTTACGGATTACTCGAGTTATCGTGCCAACCAGCCAGATAGACGGCCATAGCTCAATTGTCTTGAAAGTTCCTGAAACGAATTTGGTCTTAAGATACTTGGGGTCTACATAGCTCGTCTTCTTTTATGCGTTGCACTGTTTTTTGTTTTAAATTATATATACCCTCATCCCTAAACGTGAGGGTATTAAAATGGACATCGGAACAGGATCGAGCGACTTCAGCGAGGATCTCAAATGCAGCCAACACTTCCGAGTGAATGATGATGACGGTGCACAGATACACAGATTAATGGCGCTCTCAACTCTGTCATGAAACAGTGATATACTGGGGAAAGATATATCGGATGAATTGGCACAGTAGGGCTAATTTCTGATGCCCCGGTCAATGGGATGAATTAGTGAAACCGCCACATTTAACGGTTGGCAAACGTATCATGGGACACCGCACTGACTGCGTACTGTCGCGGGATATTTGGCCAAGACTGTATGGGATACGAACCAGATTACTCTTGCAGCTGGATAGGAAAGCTTTCAGATGACGTCACAGCGTCAGATGACAGGACGCTGTGACGTTAGGGCCTTTACATCGAACTGGGAGACAATGCAGGAGAACTACTGCAGACTTTGTGGCGATGAGCAGGAAATTGAGACTATTGTACATTTACTCTCCCATTGACCAGTTCTTCATAGAACAAAGATGCATTTCCTAGGGAAGTGATCGTGCAATATGGAAAATCTTGTGGAATTCGCTAATGGTTTGAGCTGGCAGAACAGACAGAAGACCATACGCTGAAAAAAAAACTATCACACACATTGATCCACATTTTTAGCAATTAAAAGCAATTGTTGATAGCCAATATTGATTTCAACAACAATTGTAGTCATATTAATTGAATGCGTTGTTAATATGACAATATTATATGTTAATATAATAAGAAACATTATTAAATACAACATTTTCAACAATCAAGCTACGAAATTAGTAATTGAATAAACAAAAGCCGCTGTTGGCTCAATTTCAAATAAAGAAAAAATTGTATTTACGAAATACTTTTTTCTGTATAGTGTCCCCATGTATGTCATGGCTTATCTCACTACTTTATCTATGTATATAAGTTGTACGAGAGAAGGCTGGTTATAATGCGTGGAACATTTTTAACTTTAACTCCGAATTATTGAAATCTATCAAAACTACTCTTTACATTCTTTACTTCTTAATTCCATTTTCAAAGCCTTCGAGTGGTGTAATGACAAAGTCTCACGACTGAGTGATTACATGTCTTCAACTTAACATTACCTATAAAAATAAGTTACGATTGATAAAACTGTGAAACAGTCATAAAATCTTAATTCTTCACAAATATTCGAACTGCCACCAGTAGTAAAAATAATATCAAAGATAATTCTATTTTCTTTACATTCTTAGGCAAAACATTTATTTTTTAAAAATTCTGTAAGTAAAGGACCATTTGTTGAACTTTATTTACCTGTTTGTTAAGGTACCTGATCAATTAATGGCTCGTGCACTTCATTTCAATACAACATCAACAATGCCCATTTCAGCAATACATAGATGTCATGTTTCCAAAAAAAAAAAACGACGTAAACATACCCAGACATTTTCTCCAACCCATGTCATATTTTTGTCTACTAAAGCATAAATTTATATTCTTGTGTGAGCGCTACACAATGATAACAGTAACAGCAAAGTTGTGTTACTGGTTGTGTTATGTTTGAAGAGTTCATACATAAATTATTTAAGTGGCACAAGGTTATATACGTATACAAATTACGCAATTTAAATGGCAGCAAAAAGCGATGTCGGTGAAAAACACACACACACACAAATGGCAACGAATACCCAACCCAACTGGGTTGGGTGTAGCACACAATTTGGCACTAAGCCAAAGTAAAAGAATGAATCTAGTCAAAGCATAAATCCAGGCACATTGAAGCCTTGAATTCAAGTTTGTTGTCAGTGGGTTGTTGTGTTTTTTTTTTTTGTTGAATGTATTCGGTTGGCATGTGGCCAAATTTAATAATACCAAGATCAAAATTTAAGGGATACTTTGAGGTAGTTTAGGTGCATTCAACTAAAGTTTAGTTGACAAATATGCAATATAAGTATTTCACAATAAGTAAAAAATATGTCAACATTGAGAGATTTTGAGCTATTTTTAAATCAGTCCAGTCGACGAAAAAGCATATCATCGATAACTATATTTGAAATATACGAACTTAGATTTGTTTTTTTCACATTTTCAACATTTGTCATGTACTTGTGTATTGATTTATCAAGTACCTACTACATCATTGTATTTGTTCTAATATTTATTTATGTTAAATACAAAATACAAAAAAAAAGAAAACCTTGAAATTTGTGTTGCCCTTACTATGCTAACATCTTAAAAAGGTTTATGCTTGCTTTATCTTTGTTTTCATTGAATTTTTGTGATGTTAACACAAAACAAACGACTCAATAGCATGGGGGGGAGGGGTCTGTTGGTTGCTTGGTTTCAAGTTTCCTTTAAGTATACTGTACTATAGTCGTAAATGCAAAAGAATGATACAAGGAAAACCTAGAACAACTTCATTATCATAATGATATCGTGATTATGGCTATAAAACAGAAAACAACGAAATAACGCATAAAGGGAAATGCAAAAAAAAATCAATAAAATGCGGCAAAACTTGCACGTTGCATGTGTTGGTGAGCGCAAATTGTTAAAAAATCTGAACGAAAACACAGACGCCGCTAACCAGTCACATGGCACGACATGCGGTACAAGTGTAAGCTACTTTAGCATAGTTTTAGGCATTTGAGTGGAAACAACTAAATGAGAGCACTGTTATTCTACCGTTAATATATATATATATATACATATAGGTATGTATGTATGCAAACATTGCTATACATTATAGAAATGTGCATGAACTGAACATGAACTTTTATTCAATTTTGCATTTTTTATAATTGAATAATGCAAATTTTGTATATTGAAATATTATTTTTTTTTATAGATTTTTATCTTTTGCTGCATCTTAAAAATAATGCAGTAGTAGAGCTGATATTGTGTTACCATATCTTCATTTTCATTTATTTATATTTTAAATTGCAAATACTATTGATGATATTCTATGTCGTAAGAAAATAAGAAAATGTGTGTTAGTCATATACACAAGACGGACACAGGATTCTGAAATCCAGAAACTTATGTGCAAATGCAGCCTTGACACAAAGATTAGATTAATCTCAATGCTACATTGAAAAAATACAATGTAAGAGTAAGGAATTCAAAAATGTTTACAAATATATAAAATTTTGGTGGATATCACTGTGCCATTTCAATACTTTATCCTTTTAAAGACAGTTCAATTAACTAGTTATTACATACAAGTATATATTTATAGATTTTCATCCTACGGAGAGCATAGGGCTACTAATTATTAGAAACATTAATTTGGAATAGGTAACACAGTTTTATTAGATAAATCCTAAAGCTTAAGACATGTGCGGACATCTAAATTTATATAAATTCTGGAAGAAATTATTGTATTGTTAGGAATTGTTTTAATAAAATCGTATTTTTTGTATTAAGTAGGTTTGCTTGCTGACAGGACCTACATATATTCTCCCTACATACAATGGGAACTTGTCATGCCTATCCCTTCAATATATGTCAAAAACCCTAGCTGAAGAATCATTTTAAAAACAATTTGCAAGAATTAAACTATTATTTCTAAAGCAGGATAATGCATTGCCTATATATGACTTCACATTAATTCTGGTAGATTCTATTGATTCACACTTGTTTTTGTCACAAATTCACTTTTTTCCGAAATACAACTTATTTTTTCTGAAATACACCAGTCTACCGTTTTTTGTTCCAAAGTCACTGTACATATATCATACCATATTGTAACATATTGCATACATATAGGCTTCACACACACACACACTCACACATACACTAGTATATTGCATATTGCATATGTTATAATAAAAAACATAACAAGAGCTGAGATTAAATTAAAACTTACGATTTGAAATGAAGATAATTTATAAAGTCGTAGTGTAAATCAGCAGAGGGCGATGACAATTCGCACAACATTGTGTTTGTTTTACATACAAAAGTTAAAAGACAACATAATATTCAGTGAAGTATAAAATAATTTTTGTAGAAAACTTAAAGAAATGAAATCATAATTCCAAAATTGTTTCTAAAAAAAAAACAATAACTTTTAGATAAACATAAATTACAACATCAAGAAATTAGAAATCGGTTTAATTTTTGTATCATACCAATGAAATTCATATTTCGCTGGCGCTTTCACTGAATACTATCTCGCCTGAGACACCGTTGTGTTTGTGTTTATAATATTTATTATTATTTAATTTATACGGCGTTTAAACTATCGAATATTGTTGTTGTTGTTGGTGTTGTCGATTTGGACGAGTTTTGTACTTTATATATTCTTTACTTGCAGCTTGTAGCTATTGTTGTTGTTGCTCTTGCTGTTGCAGTTATTTAAGCTCAGCGATAGATGTATTTGCACACACATATACATACGTTCTTCGTTGACAACGTTGGCGTTACATTCGTTTTACAACTCTTGTATGTCGTATTTTTACTGTAATATCGATATTGTTGTGGTTGGTTTCTGATGCTGTTGTAGTTGTGATTGCTGTAGTTGTAGTAGTAGTAGTGTTGTGTAAAAACTTTATTACATGCTTTGCTTGGCAATTTTATTATTAGTCTAGTAGTTTTGTTGTATAAGAGGCACCACCATTGCTGGCAAATTAAGACGCAGCTGTGAACTAAGCGGTAGTACCACTTGGTTAGAAGCACTTTGTGCACTGAACTAACAGCGTTCATGGCTCTGGTCGTGAACTGTCAATGTTGAGAAATCTTTCAACACAAGCAAGCAACTACTTTGGTTTTGCTCTGGTGGTGCTCGAAACAGCACACACGAGTTCAGGAACACACACGCGCACTCTTAAACAAAAATCCTGTCGTAGCGTAAAGCCCGAAGTATTAGAGTGGAAATTGCTGCTGTCGTTGTAGTAGCTAACATCGGAGGATGGCGAAACATGCCAGCACGAGTCGTCGTACTACGAAACGAAAATCAAGGAGTCGTTGTTCATGTCGACGAGCCTCTGTACAGAGTTTCAACAACATCGACAACTACAACAACGGCCAGAACAAAGAGAAAACGCAACTTCAACATAAATTTCCTTAAGGAGTGATTTATGAGTTTTCCAATGCCTGAAAGGACGAGTTCTATGTCCGTCCTTTGCTTTGGCATGTCGAATGAAAAAGTATGCTCGTGGTACTCCCATCATTTGTTTTCTGCTTTTGGTTTTTCGAATATATATATATTTTTTTTTAACAATTTTACGCTGTTAAACGTTTTGTTTTATTTTATATAGTGATTTTGCTGTTTGTATTTTTTTTAAAGAAATTTTAGGAAGAACTTCACTTGTAGTATCCAACTTATGTGTTGGTTATTGTAATGTTGGTGTTAGAGTAGGAGATGTCCTGTAACTTCCTGAGGTTTATATGCGAAAAATAATATCATATGGTGGGTGATTTGTTGAGTCAAAATGTGGCATTTTTATTCGTGTGCCTTTGCAATTATTCCGAGTCTATTGTTGTTGCCTCTTGTCGTCGCCTTCGTGGGTTGTACGTCGCAGTCCTCTCGTTCGTCTTCTTAATGTTGTTTTGTTGTCGTCGTTATCACAGTGACATTGTTGTTGTTATGATAATACGAGTGATAACGATGTTGTGATAATGATTATGTTGAAAGTTGAGTATAGTCGCTACAACAAATGAAAAAAAAAACGAAGCATGCTACAAAAAAAGGATGCTGGTCCAGTTGTGTTTGGTTTAAGAGTATTGTAATTCCATTACAAATCCTGCGCAGTATAAAATTGCAACACAAGCAATCTCGCTCTCACTGTCACTCTCTTATATGTTGTCTCTTACAATAATAGAGCAGAAATTATTTCTAAGCTTGAGCTTGTGGCAAGGCGCACATGCTAATGATGTCCGACTCATAACTGAGTGCACATGAGGCGCACGCTCGTCATTTGAGTGCGTAAGTTGAGTAATTGAGTGAAATTTAGAGTTAACATGCGAATTTCGAAATAAGGGGTTACACTCAGAATGAATTGATTTGAGAAACGAAATTTTGGTTTGTTGACAACCTTTTTGCACATCATTTTTTTTTTCTTTTGGTTTTGATTTCACAGTACATGATGAAAAGGCAGTAGGTTGGTGTGGGACAAGTGATCTATATTTGTCATACATTTAAAACGGTTATTTCTAAAGTGAATTTAACTTTTTCACATCTGGTTTCAAAAGGTTCAAAATAATATTTTTGATTTTGGTGCTGATTTTTTCATGTCTTATGAGTTGAATCTAAGTAGACATATTGAAAAATTTCAAATGTATAGTAATTGGTCATAGACGAATTGAAAAAATTCTTTTGAATATATATCAGCGCTACAAAACAAAGGTGGTTATGTTCACTAGGAAGATTATTACACCACGTATTTTTCTCCCGATGTTAATTTTAAGACATACAATGTTAGTTGTAGTGGCGAGTGAATTTACACGTATTTCCTATAGTTGTATCACGTGCACCAGGTCACAGTTTTCAAATAGCACACAAGTAGTTTTATCAAGATCTTTCTGCGGCCATGAATATATGTGTATGTGTTTGTGTGTTACTTTCGCCCGCTCTAAAATATGTTACCCATATGGGACTTCCCCGTAGTGCAAATGCAAATGTTATATCATATTTCGACAGATTCAAAAACAATTTGGTCACATGTCCCCTGAAAATAAATTATCTTAATTAATACATGTTCATAATAAAATTTTCATCATCCTCATTCCTTAAATATAAAAGTAGTCAATTTTCAGAACTATTACAGAAAATTAAATCAATTCATTCATACTGAAAGTTTCAATATTCGCCTCAGTTATTGACCTATGGGTCATAACAATTTTGCAACGCCCGATTGCAGTTTTCACATCTGTTGTTACTGAAACAGAATATGATAAGTAAAATTGATGTCGGAGTAAATATGAAAAACGATGTGTCTTTTGTTTCTATAGAATGTATACCTTGTTATTTTATAAACATTCATAATATTTAGATTTATTGATAAAACCTAAATAATTTCGTCGAAAATAGAAACAAATTGTCATCAAGCTTTATTTTTTGCTGTTTAATTTTAAGGTCCTGGCAATACTGTGTATTTTAGGAACCATTAGAAAACTGGAACTTCCAATGGAAAGTTTGAAATTTTTTAGTATAAACATACATAGAACGTTTTCATTTACTTTTCGGCGTGGATTATCGAGACAAGAGTGTCTCAATCAACAAACCACTGTATGTCGCTTATACCAAGGACCGTAAGTTTGAGGCAACCTTGCGCATTAGTATGACAAGCATAAAAAACACACTACAACATTATTCAGCACATTGATTTGGGAATCAATTCTGAGAACTGCAAGTGAAAGAAGCCCCAAAAAGAAGAAGTTCTGCATCAAAAATTTTTTCAAGTTACATGCCATAATAATTTAATATTGATTTGAAGTTAGTAAGTATCGTATAGAGGAATTTGTCACGTTTTTTGCTCTTTTGTTTGACATTACTCGAGAACCACTAGTCCGATTGAGCTGAAACAAATTTAAAAAATTAAGAATTTCAATTCCTTTAATCTGTTCATTTAACGTTTCCTTACATAAGCAACAATTTGTCTTTTCCATTCATCAAATGATTTTGAGCTTGTTTTATTTTGTAGCAGTTACAATTAAACTGTTGTACTCCGTGACTTACGATTTACGTGAAATATTACTTATGATAATCATAAGCCACCATATAGTATTTACGTTATGCCAAACGAAAGAGCCTAAAACGTTACAATTTCCCATATACGATAATTACTAATTTCAAATCGATATTAAATTATTATGGCATGTAACTTGACAAAACGAATGATGCAGAACTTCTTCTTTTTGAGGCTTCTTTCACCTGCAGTTCTCAGAATTGAGTCCCAAAATCATGTGTTGTCCTGTGTACGATATTGCATGTTCATTTGCCCGTGAACAAGATTCGAATCATTTTGCATCGCGAGAATGCGAGCTCACACCGGGAAAAATTTGTGCACTCAACATGTCGAATTAATGGGACATCCGAAGTACAGTGCTGATTTGGCACCCAATGACATCTTTTAATTCCCTGACATCAAGCTTCGAAGCACCTGTTGCAGCGTTTAAAACCCGTATTTTGGAGTCGTCTCAATCGGCTTCGGAAATTGGTGTGAGCGCATACAAAAGTGTTTTGACCTTCAAGAAGAAAATTTTGAAACCAAGTAAAACCATTTTCAATGATAATTATTTTTTTTCATTGCCGGGCCAGATATGAATAGCAATCCTCGTAAAATATTGTTTAAGTTTTGAGTTATTGAAATTTACCGATTTTGATTGAAATTACTTAATTATTATTATTTACCAGCCTGTGAAGTTTAAACGCTTGGAGATACAGACATTTAGTAAAACTATAACAAAGTTACAGCATAAAATGTGTTAATAAATTCAATGTAAATGTTAAAAGTTCATATTCAATATCTCTGGGCATTTGATTTGATTGATTACACTGTGCTACACACAAAATATACAGGGGTTCTCATGTAGCATTTCTGTTAGACAGGAGTCCATTGAGTAAAGTGGTACTTTTAGTTTTTCGCGGTCACTTCGTTAAGTAATGTTTTTATAGCAAATTAAGTGAAATGGCGATATTCCTTAAATTACAAGTTCAAAAATTGATAAGTCTTCTCTTTGTAAACCGATATTCAAAAGTTTACATCTGTTTTAAGGCTACGACTTTCACCTTTTATTAAAAAAAATAATTTTGAAAATCGGTTAAAATATAGTGAAACAGCGGCAGTTTCAGCAAAACAACCCCGAAAATAAACTGCGAATTCTCATTTTCCCAACGCTCTCAGTTGATTATGAAGCAGCGCAATGTACACTTTTTATTTTTGTATTATGCTATATTAAAGTAGCTTTCTAAAATAGGTAAGTTTATAAGAATCGGTTGAAAAATGAATGAGTTATGCTAATTTTTGTAATATATTTTCCGACATTCTTTGGAATATGTAGTACGAATTACTTGTTGTGATACGTATACGTCATATGTATTGGTACAAAGTGACACACACACTCTAAGGAAAAACCACAAAATGACGCGAACATGTTATTACAAAATTTAGCATAACTCATTCATTTTTCAACCGATTCTTATAAACTTACCTATTTTAGAAAGCTACTTTAATATAGCATAATACAAAAATAAAAAGTATACATTGCGCTGCTTCATAATCAACTGAGAGCGTTGGGAAATTGAGAATTCGCAATTTTTTTTCGGGGTTGTTTTGCTGAAACTGCCGCCGTTTCACTATATTTTAACCGATTTTCAAAATTATTTTTTTTAATAAAAGGTGAAAGTCGTAGCCTTAAAACAGATGTAAACTTTTGAATATCGGTTTACAAAGAGAAGACTTATCAATTTTGGAACTAGTAATTCTAGGAATATCGCCATTTCACTTAATTTGCTATAAAAACATTACTTAACGAAGTGACCGAGAAAAACTAAAAGTACCACTTTACTCTATGGACTCCAGTCTAACAGAAATGCTACATGAGAACCCCTGTATATTTTTTTTCTTCACATTTGTATCACTGTGTTATTTTACATGGTGATACCGGAAAGGTATTATATGGCACCAACTGTGAACTAAGGCAAAATAGAAATCATAATTTTAAATGGGGTGAGTAAACGTCCCGCTTCTCTAAGTTTTATCTATGAATACAAAATATTACAAGTAAACTGTTTTCAACTTTTTGTTATTATCTTGTAATAAATTATTCGAAAAATATTAATTTTGCTTAAAATTTTAACCGTTTGGAAGTTATGAGGCAAATATCAATTTTACCAAAATAGGTCATTTTGTATGGAAGGTACTAGAAGACGTCCATATTCACACCTGTGTCAAGTTGTCATAAGAGTACATCTTACGCAAAATATCACTGAATACAGGAATGATATGTATGTATGCTTGTATGGGAGATACGAATGAAAATATCTGCAATCCGGTGTGAAAAAACGAAGACGACGTCACGAAGTCAAACATGAGTTTACTCATGTACGCTAAAGCTACATCGAGTATGCTCGAGATGTGAATATTCGAAGAAAATTCGTAACTCTCCATCCTTAGGCGATCTGGAACGAAATTACAAAGTGAAAATAGAGCTAGATTGGCCATGTTATAAGATGACCCCGGAATGGCACTTGAATGCAAGACGACAGAAGACGAGGCAGACCAGCCAACACATGGATAAGGTTATTGGAATCCGAAATCAAAGAAACTGGAACAACCAAGTCGCCATCGTTTGTACGGCCCTTTGCTCCCACTTGGACCGTAGGAATCAATATAAATACATATATAATGGCAATAGAATGATGAAGTTTCTCGAATACTTAAACCTGTTTTAATAATACAAACTCATACAAAAGACACAGCGAAGTCATAACCTTGTGAAAAAAAAACAATAAAACGGTGTCGAAAGATGCTATTTTCAAGGCATTTTGAAATCGATTTTAGTGTGCGTATTATATTCTATATCCAACTCCAACCACCTAACTCAACTGCTGCGGTATGCTCCAACCCCTGACAATATAACCTCGCAGTGGCAAAATATAGCCGACTCCTTAGAACGGGCTGCGAGAAGCGTACTTGGGTACTCAAAGCCGTCTCAAGAAGATGCCTGGTACGATGATGAATGTCGCAACGCCACGAGAGAGACGGTTGCTGCATAAAGGCGAAACTGCAGCCCATGGCAACGCGAGCTGTTCGTGAACGGCACAGGGAGAAGAGACGACAGGCAAGAAAAAAGAAGGAGCTAAAGAAGAGGCAGGATGAGTGCACTGAGTTGCTCCGAAGTAGAGGGGAAGCCCGAAAATTCTACAAGAGAGTTAAAGCGAGAATGCGTGAAACAGGGTTGCCCTCCTGCAAGGACAGCGATGGTCAGCTAGTGACAGACCCGGATAACGTTCTGAAGATATGGAGAGATCACTTTAGAAATTTACTGGATACTGACACCACTCCAGAAGACCCCGCTCCAATCCATGACGATGGTATTAACTGTCCACCTCCGATCCAGAGCGAGATACGTATGGCCATCTCCCGCCTTAAAAACAATAAAGCTGCTAGAGCCGATGGTCTCCCTGCTGAATTGTTTAAGGCTGGCGGGGAGAAGCTGATTAGGAGCATGCATCAGCTCATGGAGAACATCTGGCAAGAGGAGAGCATGACCGGGGATTGGAATCTCAGTCTGTTATGTCCCATATACAAGAAAGGAGATCGTAGTGAATGTAAGAACTACCGTGGAATTAGCCTATTACCAATTGCGTACAAGGTCCTTTCAAGCATATTGTGTGAACGTCTAAAGCCAATTGTAGAAAAACTAATTGGACCATATCAGTGCGGCTTTAGACCTACGACGGATAAAATATTCACCTAATGGCAAATCCTGGAAAAAACCCATGAAAAGCAGATCGACACCTACCACCTCTTTGTCGACTACAAAGCTGCCTTCGACTCTCCGATAAGGAATAGGCTTTATGAGGCCATGTGTGAGTTTGGTATTCCTGCAAAGCTGATTCGACTTTGCAAATGTACCTTAGACAACACCAAATCCTCGGTTAAGATTGGTAAGGATCAGTCTGAACCATTCAACACGGAAAGAGGTCTCAGGCAGGGCGATAGCCTGTCCTGTACACTATTTAATATAGTTATGGAGAAGGTGGTGAGAAAGGCTGGTGTCAACATGTCTGGCACCATATTCCATAAGAGCCACATGCCACTAGCCTATGCCGATGATATAGACATCATTGGTCGAAATCTGCGGGATGTTACTGCAGTTTTCTCATCACTAGAAAAGGAGTCAGCAAATATGGGTTTAGCGGTCAACGAGGACAAAACACAAATAATGATTTCGACGAACAAAGAGTCCTCTCGATGGGGACGCACCGTGAACGTTGACAATTATTGTTTTGAGGTAGTCGACGAATTTACCTACCTCGGATCTTCCGTCAACAAGAAAAATAATGTCAGCCAAGGTGTTTGAATGCGAACCTGAAGGACGGCGCAGAGCAGGGAGGCCCAAACTCCGTTGAAAGGACCAAGTGGTAGGCGATGTGCCATCATCTGGTAGGACTAACTAGAGAACACACGCAGAAGACCGAAGCGTGTGGAATTCTTTATTACTTCAGGCCTCAAATTTATGAACTACGTTTCGTAAATTGTAATTCGCCACTTAAGTAAGTAAGTAAGTAAGTAAGTATTAGATTCTATAATAAAATGAAATAGTTTATACCGTGGTAGAAGAATCTATTCTTTTTGAGGTCGTAGAACATGGATCATTTTAGTGATATCATTAAGAACTGTTTTCACAGCATTTAAACGTGTGTTTGTTTTCTAAATTAGTTATACATTTTAAAAACAACATGAACAAATTTTTGTTCGTAACTGCCAATAGATTCATAACATGTTGACCTTACCGCACTAGACTACATGTCTACTATTGCCTCTAATATAATTTTCCAAAAAACTCATGTCCGTTTAATGCACATAGAATGTGTATTAGAATACCACTCTGTATTTGGTTGCAAACTCCACATAGTTTGGCACGACACATTTTTAAAACAGTTAAATTTGAAAATATTCTCTCTGTGTATGTAAATGTGAGTAATGCATTCACTGCATGCAAATATCAGCATACGGAAAGCATATATTTAATGAATTTATCATCTTTAGGTTTTTTTTTATTAAAACAAATAAATGCGTGAACAAAATTGCCATCATTTATTTTACTTACGCTCATACGTTTACGTTAAAGAAAGCAAAAAAATCTCAGACGAATTGACTTGCCGTTGGCCCTATTCCCTAAACTCATATGAAACGTTGTGTTGATGCATTCACACCCGACCACATTTGTATACATAGATATATATATATATATATATATATATATATATATATACTGTTTGAATGTGTTCACGTAAGTATGTGTTGATTACAAAATACTTTGTCTTTACATTATTTGTAAAAATTTTATTGGTCCATACGCTTATGTGGCCTATATGGAAGAATCAAATGTAAAAGATAGAAGAAATAGAAAAAAAAAACTTTATAGACTCGGGTGTATTAGTGCGAGCACATCGTTGTCATTTTTTTATACTTCTTTTTCAAACCCTCCCTGTGTGTGAAAGAATGTGACTTTTGATGTTCATTTATAGCTCGTATACTTGTACACGCGAGTTTGCCTGCACACACCCACATACACTTATATTTATAAGAGATTGTGTATTGAACAACGCCTTAATAATTTTGTTATCCTTATGCCCTAATGGAGTTGATTTTAATGAAATTATTTTATATGACTTTAATTCTTTTTACGGATAAATGTATCACAAAGATATAGAATAAAACTAAAATATATTTGCACATAAGTGTACATGTGTATACATAAGTATATGACATTGACAAAGGCATGTGTTAATTCTGTTAGATGATTAAGTATCTTATAACGGTAACTTAAAAGGTAATGTTCGTTTGCGTAATTGTGAAAAGAATTGTATTTTCGAATGTTTTCAAGCAAGTGGCAGGGGTTTTCATTGATGAAACTGTACGATATTGAAAACCATACGTTGAATGTTAAGACAACCACAACTTCAATACAGTTCAAATAATACAGGTCTGCAATAATATTCCCCTCTAATGTTGATTACGCGAAAACAATAAAATAACTTCTATCACGTCAGGATTTTTTGATATTGATTTTTGTAATTTTACTTCAAAATGTCTGGTCATTTACATTTTAAAAGCCATAAAACGCCAATAATTCTTTTTGTCTATAATTAGTTTGAGAGGGCAAAGAAAACAATTCCAAGCAGTAATTTGTTAATTACCATATTAAAATTAAAAGCAATTCGCATTAACCACATCCAAACTGGGTAATTTTGGTTTCATTTGGTAATGAGATCATTAATATACGATTGTTAGGCGAAATTACCTTATTGTTGCAAATATTGTTAGAAGTGTTTATAATAACGATAAACAATAAGCTTTATTGCATAAATTTCAAAATTACAGTTGAAGTGCTCATCTTGCAAATATAAACTTTTAAATGTCATCGCGAATTTGTTCAAATGCTAAATTGTTTTTGTTGTATTTGCGCAAAATTTGTGTTAGCTCGAAATGCCTGTAAAGTCTGTAAACATAAGACCTAACCTCAACTAAGTTCTCTAAATCATAATAAATAAAAAGCTGGAAATCCTCAAACTAATCCAACAAGCTCTCCGTACTACAACGTCACTACGGCTATGTTCTAATGAGCCTGAGACTTAGTGACAGTATATTCCACATTAAATGTATAACTTCAGCCGTAACGACCTTACTTGGATATGAAAACCCACGCTCGTATGAGGATAAGAATGCTGCAAATAAAGGTATGTAGCAGCTCAGGCTGCAATATATTTAAGCTGAAAAACGTCAATGGAAAGATAGAGAGAACAAATATATAGAGAGGAACAGTAATAAATATGAAGTCCGAATATTTTCCTAGAAGGTTTAGGAACAAATGATATATACCCTCCTACCCGTAGGGTGGCGGTATAAAAAAGGTTATGGTGTCAGACTCCCCTTCGAACAAGGATGGACATTTGGTCACCGCTTTCAGAGTTTGCTGCCAATATGAAGAGAACACTTCCTCAAATTGCTGGCTTCGGAAGGCAGCTCATCTGAGGACGTTTTGCCTATTATAGACGACGCACAATGGTTGCCGTTTCATACAAAGAAAAAACAACTTAATTTCCCTTTACACCCCATGAATGAGGTATGGGATAGCTTCTCGCGTTGTTGTGAATTAACACGCTTTCTATTGTTAGATTCACAACTAACGGCACCTACTTGTTTATCGACGAATGCAAACGTCACTGTTTGTGAAGCTCTTACTGGACACGCTGATTGACTCGACACTAATACTGCGAAGTTGCTGTCGACAACATTCGAGGGGAGCCGACAATGAAAGAAAAATGTATTTATTTTTTTTCTTTTAAGATGACTGGAGCCAGGAGTTGAACCTGTGATCTCCCGCATGGTGGTCGCGTGTTCTAACCACTATACCACGGCCGGCCCCATTTCATAGAAAGAGCGGCCAAAAATAGAAGCAGTTTTCATAGGTGAATAATATTTGGCACATCTCACAGTCTCTTTTAATGACACAAATTTCCAAATTTTGGTTAAAATCTGTGAAAGGATTCAAAGACCTTTCTTAGATCCTGAAAATTTAAATTTCATAGTAGGCACACCAAAGTCGTCATATCCATTGATTTCATCCACCTATGACTAAATCTAAAATTTGGTCAATGTCGGAAAAAGGATTCAAGGACCTCTCTTAGATCCTAAAAATGTAAATTTCATAATAGGCATACCAAAGTTGACATATCCTTTGATTCCATCAAACTATGACTAAATCTAAAATTTGGTCAATGTCGGACAAAGGATTCAAGAACCTCTCTTTGAGTACACAATCAAAAAAATGACACCAAAAACGGTGAAGCCGCTTTGTTCTATTGAAGATAACTCAACAATCCGCACATTTCCGCAGCTGAAATTTACATCATATAATCTGCAAATATTGGTATACATTCTACAACAAATTTGGTTGTCAACTTCGATCGACTTCGCAACTAAAACTCGTAAGTGAAATTTTAGTCTACACACGAGCTATTACTGAAATAGGCACATATAATAAATTAATTTAATAAAATGAACACAGCATGCTGAGACGTTTTTAATTCTTTTAAATAATAGTTAATACCTTTCTTTACAATATTTGATCCTTCCATTGTTTAAGCAATCTTTTTTAAAGAGGTTTTTACGTATTATTTTGAACCCTTACTTGAAAGTTACTCACGCTGCGAAACAAAAATATTTTCATAGTCTAATCTTAAAGAGGACAGGTGGAATAAAGCAAAAACAAAAGTAATTTGAAAGAGCAAAATCTATTGTGAGATAGTGTTGCCACAGTGTTACCCGGAATTTTGACTTAATTTTTTAATTTTTGGCCAATGGGAACGACCACTGTTCGACGGGTTATCGATATTACGTGATAACAAAGCAGCCAAAGCGGCGATAAACCGCAGATGAGCATGCATCATCTGTTTCGCATGCATATGCTAAACGAATTGCATACCCGATGATTGGAATATGTTCTATCGCTGTAGCAAGTTTTTAACCATTACATAGAACGTCCTGTCGAGATTAATATGCACTTATTTGCCAGTTTTGTACAATCTGAACGGAAGTTATCAGTATAGTTTTAAGCATAATAAATTAACAATTATACTACCACTAGTCCCGAGATGACCCAAGATATTCAGATTAAATTAAATCCCCTTTACACCCCATGAATGAGGTATGGGATAGCTTTTCGCGTTGTTGTGAATTAACACGCTTTCTATTTTTAGATTCACAACTAACGGCACCTACTTGTTTGTCGACGAATGCGAACGTCACTGTTTGAGAAGCTCTTACTAGACACGACGATTGAATCGACGCTTAATACTGCGAAGTTGCTGTCAACAACATTCGAGGGGAGCCGACAAAGAAAGAACATTTTTATTTATTTTTTTTCTTTTAAGATGACTGGAGCCAGGTTTGAACCTGCGATCTCCCGCATGGTAGTCGTGTGTTCTAACCACTATGCCACGGCCGGTCCCCGGTGAATTAACCAGCTTTCTATTTTTAGATTCACAACTAACGGCACCTACTTGTTTATCGACGAATGCAAACATCACTGTTTGAGAAGCTCTTACTAGATACGCCGATTGACTCGACACTAATACTGCGAAGTTGCTGTCAACAACATTCGAGGGGAGCCGACAATGAAAGAAAAATGTATTTATTTTTTTTCTTTTATGATGACTGGAGCCAGGAGTTGAACCTGTGATCTCCCGCATGGTGGTCGCGTGTTCTAACCACTATGCCATGGCCGGTCCCGATAGCCAATATGATAATAACTATTCGATGCCGCGGCTGAGTTTAGTATCGCCGCGAAGCTGAAAAGACTTTGCGAAATGACTGATACGAAGTCTTCATTGGAAATAGGTAAAAGCCATTTTCTACCAATCGAGGCTTTATACAAGGTGATAGTCTGTCATGCTATCTCTTTTACATCATAATCGAGATTATAATAAGGAAGGCCAGATTACATGCTGCTTACATATGCCGACGATAAAGATATCATTGGCCGAGGACTGCTGGATGTTACTGCAGCCTTTTTAAGCATTGAGAAGCAAAAGCAAAAATGGATCTGATATAGGGACAAAACCAAGTTATTTGTTTCAACGAACAAAACGACTACTCGTTTAGGATGCTGCGTAAACAAAAAGAAGTAATGGTCGCGTTTTTTGGTGACCTTTACACGCCACACAAACGATATCCCATATACGCTAAAGGGGCCAAAATTGACACGCTAATCTAAACGGGGATAAGTTGTTTATAAAATTAGTAAAATAGTTGCTGAATTAATAATATTAAAAAGAAATTGAAACTAATGTAAGCAAAACCAGTACATAAAGATTTGGCTATAGGACTTTCGGTGGTAAGACCATAGGTTTACAGACATTTAATAAAACTTTAAAAAAGGCTATGGTGTAAACATTTTTAATAAATCCGGCAATATGAAGATCAGTTTTCAGTTTTTGGGCATGTGGCCGTTTTGTATAGATTTACACAAAGGGTCTTATACGGTACCAACTGAGTACCGAGGAAAAAGTCTCTTATTAACACGAACAAAAATCTTAAAGTAAATCTTTATCTTAAATGGGTGTTGTAAAACTCCCGCATTCTTAAGTTTTACATATGAATATTTCAAATATTAAATATCACAAAATGGAAAATTTGTAATCATATTACTTCGTTTTGGAAAAATTTAACTCTGGTGAATTTTCACCAGAGTTATCCTCCCCACCTGCCATCCAGCCAAACACACCGATGTGCCTCAAACGTCTTAGAAAGTCCTGAAACGAATTTGGTCTTTACATACGAGGTGCCCAACTGGTCTCCTTTAATGCGTTACACTTTTTTCTCGTATCAAATTAAGACTTCGCGTGACAAATTGTCTACGAAAAGCAAAAGTCGGAAGTTCGAAAATTCATGTGTGATGGGGTAAGAAGTAGGAATTAGAAACTGAAAGTAATTTCCCCTAAAGCTTCTCTCCCGTCATGTGAAAGTGTTTGAAAAAATATTACAAAGTGCAACATTTTTCAGCTCATTGATTTGGGACTCCATTCTGAGAACTGCACGTGAAAATAACCCCATAAAGAAGAAGGTCTGCATCATTCGTTTTGTCAAGTTACATGCCATAGTAATTTAATATCTATTTAAAGTTAGTAAGTATTGTATAGGGGAATTTGTCTTGTTTTAGGCTCTTTTGTTGCCATGACTAGAGAACATACAATTTCTTTAATCTGTTCATAAAACTTTTCCCAGTTTTCACTTTTACATTAATCAAATGATTTTGAGCTGGGTTTATTTTGTTGCAATTACAAAAAAAATGTTATACTCCGTGGCGTATGAATTATCGAATATTATTTATGATAATCATACGTCACCATATAGAATATATGTTATGTCAAACAAAAAAGCCTAAAACGTAACAAATTCCCCTATACGATACTTACTATCTTCAAATCGATATTTAATTATTATGACAAGTAACTTGACAAAACGAATGATGCAGAACTGCTTCTTTTTTGGGCTACTTTCACTTGCAATTCTCAGAATGAAGTCCCAAATCATGTGCTGTATTATACTACAATTATACCAGCTTTAGAACAATAAGTTTCTGTTCGTGAAATATTAATTAATATACAAATTAAATGATGCCATTTATCCTTTACCATATACATAGCAAAACATTGGGTCACCCGAATGGATATTGCTAAATGGCGCACACAACAATCTTTGGCACAACGAAGGTTAAAACATATTGCCACTATTAATGGCTATTCGAAAGTGGACATTGGCATAACAATTTGAAAAGAAAATATTTGGGTAATTCTATATAGAGCAAAGGCAAAGTTTTAAATTTTCGGATCACTTGGCAATGTGAAATTGTTTTAATTGTTTGTGTTAGGAGGGGAGAGTGTTAAAGCAGCTGCATACATTTTCTCACACATGATGTACACAAACGTATGTGTGTGCGTGTACAAATGTATGTGACATAAATTCCATATGTGCCATTGTTAATTCAGGCAGAAAAGTTTTGGCTTAACCACTGGAGTTGTTGTTGAGTGCGAATGAGGGGGGGAGGTTGATGTGTGGATTTTTTCCTTCGTTTGGTTTTATGATTATGAGAACGTGTAAAGTCTGCGGAAAATACTTTTCGGTGCGTGCCTTTTTAGTAAATACCTAAGTGTGTTTCCTATATTATGTTCTCTTGGCTTGTTCGGCCCCCTCACCGCTCTCTCACTCTCATGAAGTCCTAGCATTTCATATTATTGTTTATATACAATTTTTCTGTATTAAGGCACGCTTTGGTATTCAAAATAGGCATTCAAGCAATAAAAATCACACAAAAAGGGCACTAATGCCTATATTTAGGGCTTTATTTTCAAGTGTTCTATTGTACGTTTTCTTTGCCTCTAATAACGTTGCTGCTATTTATTCGGCCCGTGATCAAAACCATAACATTAATGTATCTTAGGTTGTCTTTTTTTTCTAGAAGGATTAGAGTCAACTCGGAAAATTAGAAACGTATATGTGAATAGGTTTGTTCTGGAATTGTAAAAAGGTTTTTCTTTTTTTTGTTGTTGTTTTTTTTTGTGTGTGCTATTTACTACAATAAAAAAGCACGCAAAGGTATTAAGTAACCTCATCAACACTAAGCCACGCCAACTTCTAGATTATGGAGAAAGATAAATAACAACAATAAGAAACGAATAAGGACATATTGAAAATGACGAGACTTTTATATCATACCACAATGTACTCAACACCGTAGCTACGTATTATATGTACTTTGGTGACAGTTCGTATAAGAAAAAAAGAGAGTCAAGAAAGAAGTGACCATAAGAATATTATATTAATCTTGACCATATTTAAGCATAAGGCGCTTAAGAACTTTTTGTGTAATTACCACTTGGAGTTTATAAAATACAACTTTTGGCAGAGTGGATAACTAATGGTGCAGGTCTATATATGTTTATGGATACAAATGTCAATATGCACTTTAATGTATACAAATTCTAAGTTTGTGTAGTAATAGTACTGAATATTACTCAAAAAGAAAAAAAGTTGCATTACACAGTACAAAATTTTTCAGCTCATTGATTTGGGACTCAATTCTGAGAACTGCACGTGAAAGTAGCCCCAAAAAGAAGAAGTTCTACATCAATCGTTTTGTCATGTTACATGCCATTATAATTTAATATCGATTTGTAGTTAGAAATTACCGTATAGGAGAATTTGTTACGTTTTAGGCTCTTTTGTTTGACATAACTCAAGAACCACTAGTCCGATTTAGCTGAAACAAAATTAAAAAAAAATTAAGATTTACAGTTCCTTCAATCTGTTGATAAAACGTTTCCCTTCATAAGCAACAGTTTCACTTTTCCATTCATCAAATGATTTTGAACTGGGTTTATTTTGTAGCAGTTAAAATACAATTGTTGTACTCCATGGCGTATCAATTATGTGGAATATTACTTATGATAATTATACGCTACCATATAACAATAGAGCCTAAAACGTGACATATTCCCCTATACGATACTTACTAACTTCAAATCGATATTAAATTATTATGGCATATAACTTAATAAAACGAATGATGCAGAACTTCTTCTTTTTGGGACTACTTTCATGTGCAGTTCTCAGAATTGAGTCCCAAAATCATGTGTTGTACTGTATTATATGTAAAAGCGAATGTGTTAAAAATAATCTATAATCTTCAGTTTACTTAAAACTACCCAAAAATAAATTTGATAACCAAATGTATTTGTTTATCACATTAGGAATAGTTCAATGTTCACATCAAATTACTTACATAAACTTATTCTTCTTTTGCATCCCATGAATAAGATATGAAATAGCTTCTCACATAAAATTGACTTAACCCACACATCCTTTTGTAGAATCGCACAAATTACAGCCATTTAAAATATGCACTTCATTGCCAATACAAACATTCATCAATGCCCCATTTATTTGCCATTTAAAGATGTCAAAGTGTGAGGCATATCATTCAGATGAAAATTAATTAAAATAATTCCACAATGGATTATTTATCATAATTAAAATACCATTTAACACCCCTTTTACGCCAAATGCTTTCATACCATTCACTCCGGTAGAAGAAAATATTTATAAAAAAAACCTCACACTACACTCAAGTCTGTTGTAATTGCTCAGCTGGAGAATAATTTGCAAAAGAATTTATTTGAATTCAACATTAACACACACATAAGTAATTTGCCATATCTGATAATACGACATCAACGTAATAAACAATATTTTAATAATTTTTAACCAACAACTACTCAAACAAGGACAAAAAATATTTTAATTTAATATGCACAGGACATAAGTCAGGGTGAATCATTATGAAACGGCTAAGAGCTATGTAAGGGGATGAGGGGTCGACACTACGCTCGACATCGATTCACTGTTAGTTGCAATTTATTAAATAAGATAATCACGCACAAACTTGACAATTGTTGTAGATGTGCCTCATCACATGCGTATGCAGGACTTCCTTAATCCGGAAGGAATGGCTAGATACACACACACACACAGATACATCCATACATACATATTTCTTTTTATTATTAATATTCATCAGACCGACGGGAACTGCACATACCATCCGTGTGTATTGGACTGGAAAGGAAAAGGGAGGAGGGAAGGTCCGTAGCTGCTACGTACCACAATTTATGACCATTTTATGGCCATAAGTTAAAAGTCACGTTTTCATTTTTTCATGTTGATTGCCAAATGGAAAAAACTAGAATTCCACTAGTAATAGTGGTGGGGGTTGCCGAGTATAACAAATGACTGAAAAATCAAGGCTTTGCGCCCTTAAAACTAACACTCAAACAGATATTAGTTAGAAAAAAACACAAAATATTTTCATATTAAAGAATTTAATAAATGCTTTTAAATGAAATATTAAAAATTCAATCAATTGGAAATTGCATCATCTATAAAAAGGGCTTAACTGATTTATATAATAAAGTACAACCGGTAACTGTTCTCAAATAGTTTTCACATAAAAATTTAAAAAAAATTCTGATAATATGTAGAGTTTAATATTCCCGGCTATCTCCGCCAAATTGACCATAACACTTTAAAATTCGCGAGATTGAAAGTGCTTTCATGGAATTTCACACTTAGAACAATTGATATGTGATGACAAATTATTTAAGTAGAAACTTATAGGCAGTAACGTAGAAAAGTCACTGAAATTGAACAAACTGCAATAATTGAATAATTTGTAGGTACTTTCGGTCGTAACTGCTCAGCAAGAAATGTTTGTAAAACTTAAAATAAGAAGTATATATAACACAGGAAGCAGTGAACCACCGCATCTACAGTATTGATTCAACACCGGTAAACTTAACATGAGGTTTTCATAGGAAGGTAGCTGTTTTTTGGGATGCGTCTTTGTACATTTTTATACCTGCGGGACGACTTTCTTTAGTGCGGCCGCACATCCCAACAGAGCAGTGAGGTTAGCGGATGACGAAGTGCCGACCATGACTATCCACGTATTGTCGAGCTGAACCTTGATTTTAGCAGATTGGTAAATGAGGACAAGCGGAAAAAATGGATAGATCAATTGAAAAATTGCAACCTGAAATCAGGAGTGGGTAAGTTGTGGTTCGGTATCTCTCCAAACCAACGAAGAACGATGACAGGGTCGCGATTAAGTTTGCCGACACCACCATATCCGATCCTGTAACGAGCTCGCGTGCATTTTTCCAGTAGTTTATTGAGCACCCAGAAAGAGACAAGGTGAAACGAAATGTTGTTCGCAAACTTCACAACCTTCCAGTCTCGGACATACCACAACCCTACACCCCTTCTGAAGTCTCAGAGGCTACAATGCAGCCAAACCAGCCAAGGCAATTGGACTTGAAGGTATATACATGCTGATGCTTAAACGCCTTGGCGAGCGGGGAGTCGAGTACCTGGTTTTCAACCTGTGCAGGAAGCGACAGAGGGACAATCCTACAGGCCGATTTCCCTGCTGTCACCAGTCGCGAAGACTCTAGAGGCACTCCTCCTCCCAAGTTACCTAGCCACCTAACAGCAGCTCACCACCAGCATGTATTCCGCAAAATGCATAGCACCACCACTGCACCAACCGCCATAACCACTTAGATCTCGCGGGGCTTGTGAAAGTACGCTCCTAGTGGCACTGGACCTGTCGAAGGACTTCGACATAGTCAGCCCCACCACAGTCTTCCAGGACATCCTGCAGTCCACCATGCCCAATAATTTGAAGAGATGGAGTGCGATGATTGGTCATCGGTCGTTCGTGGAGGTTAGCGATAAGTGCTCAAAGCCCCGTAGAGTTAACAAGTCTAAACTCCACACATCTCCACAAGTTGTAGATGTGATATCCTACGCGGACACTGTACTATTATGACGACGGGACAAAATATTGATGAGCTTTGCGATCGTGTGAATGGATATCTTGGAGAATTACATAATTGGACGCACTGGACGCAACCTGAAACTATCACGGGCGAAGTCGTCAGCAACACTCTTTACTACCTGGACAAAATAGGTAAGCCTAAATTTAGGCGTCGAAGTCGATGGCGTCCAAATACCGACTGTGAACCAACCAAAATTTTTGGGCGTCACCTTTGAGAGTCTGTTTACCTCCTCAGCTCACTCCACTGCAATTACACACAAACTGCGAAGTAGGAACATTGTAGTCAAAGCGCTAGCCGCCAGCACTTGGGAAATGGACAAAGAAACCTTGTTGGCTACCTACAACACAATTGGCCGGTCAGTGGTTAACTATGCCGCTCCAGTGTGGTATGAGAGATATCCAGTGGAAAAATATTTAAAGCTGCCAAACAGCCGATCTGAGGAACACAACGCGCTGCATGCAGATAACCTCTCAACACCATATACATGAGGAAACGAAGGTCCTCACAGTCAAAGAACATAATGTCATGTTGACCAAATAGTTTCTCCTAGGATGTCATCGGAGGAGTCATCCTAACATTAACATCACGCAGTTGGATGTTCCTCCGAGGTATGTCAGGATGAACCTTCGAGTATACGAGATCGCACCTCGTATGTAGAAGGTTTGAACGACTTTTATAGAGACGACATCA
The DNA here is from genome assembly GCA_964034835.1 of Muscina levida. NCBI lineage: Eukaryota > Metazoa > Arthropoda > Insecta > Diptera > Muscidae > Muscina > Muscina levida. Next base: position 99,078,863 of record OZ035880.1, read on the forward strand.
ATTCCGCGGTTTTAGGTTACCTTATGTTTGGACCAACAGGCTCAATGCCTACTGGTCCCGCATAGACCTGCCATATCTTATGTATGCCCAGCATGTGCTCAGGGTCCCCACGATACCCGCCAGATTCCACCTGTCCAGCCCACCCTTCTCCACTTAGCCCATTGGATTTATGGGCCAATCCGGTGGAAGTAGCCCATTTTTGAGGGCTGGACATTAGCGTAGAACACCCGGATTAAAAATTTTTAAATTTTGTATAGTATAAGCTGTTACAACAACTACAACCTATTCTGATTCATTTAAAGTGCTAAAAATTATATTCTTTTGAATTAGTTGAATAATTTGGTAGAGTCGTTTACTGTTTAGTTCGGGCTATGGGCTGAGGGGATTGGATGGGTGGAGCTATGGTATCCCACCCACATGGAAACTAACATCTGGGCTGACGAAATAGGGAGCTTGGTGGAGAAAATATAACATTTAGCTTAAGGGTTCGCCAAAGGTGTTTCGTCTAGAGTTGTAGATGGGAGAGTTAAAAATAATATCTCGTTGAGATATCGCATAGACTTGTTCATGGATTCCAGAGTGATGACTAAGCTGACAGCCCCAGTATCAGTCCAGGATGCAATGGGCCAATCGCCCGTTTATTTAAAATATTTAAATAATTAATAAAACTGACACTGAAACAAAAGAAAACTATAGGTCATCCCTGTTGACGGCTATCAGAATGAACATTTGCAAACGATTTGCAACTTTGAATTTGAAAACTCTAGGCGAACTCTCAAAGCTTGCGAAAGTCGAAAGGGAAAAAGAAAATTACATGTTGCTATTTTTAGGCCTAAGTCAAGTAAGGTCAGTGATGAGCATAAAACTTCAAGCGGAACGACACACAGAGCTACATCGACAAATATAGAAGTAGTTGCAGCAACATTAAATTAAGTGACATTTGGTACCTAGCCAGCATTAAGAAAATATCAAAGTTTGGAACCAAAAGTGCCACTCTTGGAGTACCTCCTATGCAAAGGAAACTAATATAACAGTATTTGCAAAACGTATTGATCTGACTATTATCCTTATTGCACATAGTTTGAGCAGAATTGGACCAGCCTTTTCGGTACCCTACTTTTAAAGTTTCCAGTGGGTCTTGAAATTTCATCAGACAATTACAAGCAATTTAATGAAACAATTTTGTCTAAAGTTTGCAGAACATAACATTTATATTTTTTGTATTCTTAATACGAGAAAAAATGTATCTTTGGACCAAATTCGTCTTTCTAAGACGATTCAGCTGATAGGATGGCTGGTGGGCAGTATAACTCGAGGAAACCTTAACTTATTTTTATGAAAATTTATTGCAATCAACATTTTCCAAAATAAAGTAAAGGGATTGTAAATGAGCAAAATACCCCCACCCCATTCTGGTAACTCCCATGATCTCAGGTGCTATACAGGAAAGTATAATGAAACCAGTTCCTTAAAATATAATTGAGTTGTTATCTATCGATCACTACAACTTTTATCGCATATTGAGAAAAAATTGCTTTTTAATTATGTCTATGAACCACTGCACTGTGCAACGTTGCTGTAATCTTGTAAGTTAACTGGTCAGCCGCGAGCTAGTGGAGTTGAGCGTCGTTGAGGCGCTAATAGAATGGCAACCGCGTGATGATCGCACAGTTTAGGCAGAATGACGTAGAATGGTCAGCTTTTCTCTGAATTATGCTGTAATTTTAATCTGATGATCGGCAGCACAGTGTTTTCACAAATATACAGCTATTCACAGGGTGACGTGGACCTCTCCGGATCACACCACCAAAAATCATATAGCGGTTACCAAAATGTTGGGAACCATCAAATTAAAGTCGCTACCTTACAGAAAAACAACCCCTGATGATGGGATAGGTTCGACCTTGATGAGTTCAGAGACCTGTGCATACGAAGCCGCTACCAAAATGCCTTGCAATTCCATCAAATTGCTATCGAGACGAATCCGCATAACAACACGGCATTCTACTGGGAAAGTGTGGAAACAGTCTTTAGTGACGCAGCAACGAAGTGCATTGGTACACCTAGGAAAGAGCAAAAGCCCTTGATATCTGACTAAACTTTACAACTAATTAAGGTCCATCGCACTTTCAAATCTTTAATTAACAATGATGAGGCAAGCCGCTCAACAACTTCAAGCCCCATAGACTTTACTGGTTCGATACGCAAAACGCGGTACAAGAAGAGACAAGCGAGCATGGACGGAAAACCTATCCAAAGAAGCGCAAGCACCAGTCGCGACAAACAGAACCGGGGTCTTGCATATTATCACCAACTTGATTGTAGGTCGGAAAGCGCCAGTGGCAAACCACTTAAAAATGGTAACGGCGAAGTAGTGACAGACAAGTGAATGCGCCTAATTAATGGCAAAAACACAATAAAAACATCCAGATGTCCGAACCCAATCATGAGCAGCCACTTTGCAACCACAAATCCCACAGCCGAAGATTAGATGAATAAAACATTAATACTATGTCAGTAAATCTCTTCGAAAACCAATTTTTTGCAATAAATAATATTTAAAAAGAAAACTCAGATGCATATTTTGATCGGCACATAAGTGCTGCTATACATACAGCCCAGCCCTGTTATATTTGGGAAACCCGAAAAATAATTCTCTAATACATTGAGCTCAACACACATACATATTTTCACTTTATCTTTACTAGTCTCTCGCAATTGCGAAATTATTGCACAAAAACAATCATACGTTTATTTTTATGGTGCATTTAGTAAAAAACGTGTCGCGATTTTGAGGACATCTACGTCCTGCGTTTTCTCCCTATTGCTTTATTTGTCAGTAAACCAACCAAAATTATTTGTTTACTACGTGACCAGCATATAACACATATACTCATACAATCATCAGAGCGGACGTATTGTACTCTCATTGTACAGAAAATATCCTAGAAGTCCGCATACATCATGGATCACTACAGATTTTGTGCATGTGGGTGAGTTGAAACCCACAACGTTTCTTACATTCAGACTGAAGTTGTATTTTACCACTCAAATAGTCATATAATTCCACTTAATCTAGAAAAAAGCATGGCTCTGGTGACATATGTGCACTAAATCAAACTATTGCATCCATTATATATAAAAAGTAAAAAAATAATATATATTCACATACACATACACTAAATGCAATAGTTAAAGTAATGGATTTGTTCATAACATATGTGGGTATTTTTTACATTATCAGTAAACTGGGTATAGAGAGCTAAAACTCAAATGCAATGCAATGGCAATGTTTCTGAACAAATTCTGTTTCCACAATTGCCGTATGTTGGGAAAACAGTTTCAGTTGGGAAGTATATGTTGTTAAGTTATTATAACTTGATGAGGAGGATCAGTAAGATCAAGGTATCAGGTGTCCTCCATAATTGGATTTAATTGAATTTTTGTTAATATTACAAATTGATGCTGGTATGGGTATACACTGCATGACCAACCTATTATGTAAAAGGACACTGAAGTCAAGCGATAAAACTGTTTATTTCAGCCGGGACAAAGATTATCTATACGCTGAAACTTATGGACTTCTTTTAAGAAATTCATAAATACTAACTTTTTTATTTTGTTTTATACCCTAATGATTGAGATGGGAGAGCTTCTGGCGTTATTAGGAACTAACACGCTGATATTTTTAGATTCACACAGGAATTGAAGCAAAAGTAAATTCTTTCCCTGTTTCAATTCTTTTCCTTTAGATTTCCATTATATATGATGAACTTTAAAAGCGCTATAAAACTTAAATAAAGTATATGGTATAAACTATCTAAATTCGATACAAAACTTCCCTCTGACACCATTAAATGTCAGTTAACTTCTAAAGTGGTACCACATGAGCATGATGCTTGTGTAAGTGGCCCTGCCATATTTTTTCCTCATATGAGACTATTTTGTCTTTTTTGTATTTTAACTAAAATTAATATATGTATGCATGTATTTTATAGTTATAATATCATAGATCTTGATTATTTTAAACTTTAATAAAAAGTTTTAGTGGTACGTTTATTTTTACTGCTGTTTCGAGTTTCCTTACATATGTATATCAAACGCAGAAGTGGCATGTTAGAATTCACTTCACAACGAAAAATTCAACTATATAGCCTGTCCCACATAGACGTCAACGTTTTTTTTTTTTTTTTGTTTTGTTTTTTGTTTTGCATGACATACAAAACAATGACAAGTGGAGAGAGGAGGAGACAAACTTCAACTTAAATGAAATTTCCTTTTCCTCATCAGTATTATATTCGTTTTGGCCCCAGCATTTACTACATGTTTCCCTTACCACTCTGTTAGTTAGTTTGATTTGATAGTAATAAAGTTGATGTAAACTTGGAGTGGTGATATACAGTGAAGCACCACACAGTGAGCAAGTAAAGTTCATGAACACAATTTCAGTGATATGAAAGTGCATGATCTGTAAAAAGAAACTATATTTACAGAGCAACAGTAGTTTCGTTTAGAACAACCAAAGTTTGTGCTTTTTTTTAGGCAATTGGAGAAACAGTCCTCCAGATATTGCGGTTTCAAAAAGGGACTAGTGGGCGGGGTCAACCCCCCTTTAATATACCAAAAATTCAAGTACCGTATTTTCACAACCGATCACACAGCTACATTCTGTAAAAATTTCAACAAGATCGGTCGAGCCGTTTTCGAGTTACATACTCCCGAATGCCTATGTTTCACATTAGTACCCCTAATAAGTGGAACGGTCGATACTGTTTACATTGCAAGGATGTAGTACCCTCATCTTTATCAGAAGGTTTTAAATCTTTTTCGCTCGACGACGCTGAATGGCAACCATGTATCTGAACACCCGTGAGATCAATACGATATAAATGAACAAGAGCACGCAGTGTGTATAACAATCACCCACTGTACCAGAAAAAACCCTCTGGTGAGACCTCTTAATCGAAATACTACCAATTTTCAATTTTAATGTATGTAAGGAAACTACAACTTACTTGCATTATTTATTACTTACAATATTGCCAAAAAGTTTGTGTAACTAAATATTATCAATCCACTGTGCTTATATAAAATATAGTTTGCTGCCATGGCCACTACATTTGGTAGCATGTAACAGACATTGGTATAACGTATAGATAGACATCTTTTACAACAAAAGCTTTTTGTATGTCGTTCTATACTCATTCAATTTTATCTGTCAACTTTTCTTTTCAACTTTATTTTTGGACAACTCCATGTCGTTGTATTTGACATTGATGCTTTCAAGATGACCACCGCTACACTGCAGTTACACTACCGATGGTAATCTTTATCAGTGGCATGAAGAGCATCAGATATCTCTTTCAAATGTCTGACCACCAGCAGAACTTTAGTGAATTAAAGAAAATGGAAGCTAGAGGAACAACTAAAACTCTCTTGCTTGGATGTACAATTTGTACATTTGATGTTTTAAATATATAAATGTTTTAGATGGTGAACGTGCGCTATCGTTAGTAATAGTTTCAATGGGTATTTTTGAGTTAATAATCGTAAACATAATTTAATGAGGTTTCCAATGTAAGTGGGGTCCATGCGGACAGTGTGTGGTGGACATGTTGTTTCGGTGGCGTTCATCAAATCTATTTTATGTTGTGTAGTCACTGATGTCAACTTATTATGTCTAGTAACACAGATTTTTGAACCCTGTCGCATTCCTTACCTAATGACATATATGGGCCTTTTTAAAATATAGGAATTTCTTTAATCTGAACTTTATACACAGCTTGTTATATTCAATTTTAACATCAAGACGAAACAATCGAAAAACGCTGTAGTTATACTGCGATGTATTGTTTAATCTACATGTTGGCTTATTTAATATTAGTAAATTTAAGTATATTTTGATCAGTACCTGCTTAAACTTACATACATAAGAACTTACTCAAAAGAAATATTATTTGGATTCACTCACCTGAAAATAAATAAAGTATAAAATTTAAGAATTAATAGTTGTATATGGATAAATTAGGTATATGTTAATATAAAAGCAACCGGAGTCAAATATAATAGTACTAAGTCTAAAATTACTCCTAGTAAGAACAGAGGATTATTAAATGAGACACACTTCTGGCCTTTTAGTGCTCTTTCTGACTTTTATGAGTGTCTGCAGAGAATATATATCCGTTGACCTGGCCATGACATTAAAATTGTTCTGGGAGATTTTAATTCTAAAATAGGAAGGGAAGATGCTCTTAGATCAGTAATTGGAGAATTAAGTTTTCAAAACTTGTTAGCTTCGCGTCGGCTAGAAACATGGCAGTGAGCGGAACCAGCATAAAGATATCCACAAGGGAACTTGGATATCCTATGATCGAAAGACAAGAAAACAGATTGATCACGTGGTAATCGATAGAAGGCATATCGCAACTGTTATGGAAGTGCGTACGATGCGTGGAACAAATATAGACTCGAACCAACGCTTACCCAGTAAAAAATAAATGGATTGATACCGAAATCGAACAATAAAGCATTTGGAGTAATAAGCGAGCAATTGAAGCGTTCTATTTTGTTTTGCTAAAAAAAAATACTCAACAATATTTCTTGACATAACTGTTAATTGTTGATATAGTTAATTGTTGACATAGCTCAATCGTCCTTAAAAGTCTTGACTCGTCTCCTTTAATGCGTTACACTTTTTTTCGTATCAAAAGATTTATACCCTCATCCCTAAGGGTTATACCATTAACCATTTAAAATGTATTTACATATGTAAACGTACACCGTTGGGAACAGAACTTTTGGTCGAATGGCCAGACGTTTACAGACATGTAGCAAAACTGTTAAAAATTGTAAAAAGTTGAATTCAAGATCGCTGGACATATGGTGACCCCATACTTTCGATAAAAAGTGCGGTAGCCCTGAAACGTTTTCTTTAATGCGTTACACTTTTTATACCATCACCCTTAGGGATGATGGTATATATCATTTGATACGAAAAAAAGTGTAACGCATTAAAGGAGACAAGTCAGACCCCAAGTATCTTAAGACCAAATTCGTTTCAGGACTTTTTAAGACGATTGAGCTATGTCCGTCTGTCTGGCTGGCTGGCTGGCTGGCTGGCTGGCTGGATGGCTGGTCAGCAGGATAACTCGAGTAATCTTAAACGGATCGGTATTAAAATTTGCCAGTATCAATATTTTTCAAAACTAACTTATGGGATTGTAAAAGGGCGGATTAGCCGCACCCCTTCTGGTACTTCCCATACAAAATTACCTATTTTTGGAAAATTAATATTTCATCCATAACTTCCAAACGGACAAATGGAGGATGTTTGAATTTGGTCAGTTTATTTATGTTGCAAAAGTAGACAAACCCTAAGAAAACCGAAACCTTTGCCCCACCCATTCTGGTACCTCCCATACAAATGACCGAATTGACCCTCATACTTTTACATACATATCTTTTTTGTTAGTAAACTGAATTCCCTAAAATGTTGCGTGTGATGTTCGCTTATGAAAAGTTGAATTAGGAATGAATATGGACTATATCGGTTCACGCCTTCTGGTACCTCCCATACAAAATTACCTATTTTTGGAAAATTAATATTACTCCCATAACTTCCCAACGGACACTTGGGGGGTAATGAATATTTGTCGATACATTTTTGTCGTGATAGGAGGCGAAACCTCAGAGAGCCTAACTATTTGACACACCACTTCTGGTACCACCCATACAAATGACCGAACCCACCCCCATAGTGTCACATACATATGTTTTTTGTAAGTAAAGGGAATTCACTCAAATTTTGCGTATGCTGTTCGCTTGTGAAAATTAGACTCAGGAATGAACACGGACTTTATCGGTTTACGCCTTCTGGTACCACCCATACAAAATTACCTATTTTTGGAAAATTAATATTTCTCCCATAACTTCCAAACGGACACTTGGGGGGTAATGAAAATTGATCGGTAAATTTATCTTCTTATAGAAGGCAAAACCTCAGAAAACCTAACTATTTGACCCACCCCCATAGTCTCACATACATATCTTTTTTGTAAGTACACTGAATTCAGTAAAATTTTGCGTAAGGTGTACGGTTATGAAGATTTTAATCAGAAATGAATATGGACTATATCGGATCACCCCTTCTGGTACCTCCCATACAAAATGACTTTGTTTGGAAAATTAATATTTTTCCCATAACTTCTAAACCGGCACCTGGGGGGATAATCAAATTTGGTCAGTTAATTTTTCATGTAATAGGAAGCAAAGCCTCAGCAACCCAAACTATTTAGCATACCCCTTCTGGTACCTCCTATATAAATATATGGGATATTTCCCCTTTTACATACGAATAAAATCAGACACGTTGTGCTGCCCCTAATTGTACCTTGTGTACAAATAGGAAAAATTTTGTATGTTTTTGCTCTACATGCAGACAAAAAATAATATATAAGTAATTTTATTTTAAAAATCTATTAATTTCAATAACTCAAGACTTAAACAATATCTTTTATTGGGTGATGGTATTTATCAGTCAGTTTACCTGACTGAAATTTCTGTACTGGTTATTGTATCAAATGACATATAACCTCATCCCTGAGGGTAAGGGTATGAAAATATAATAGTTGGATACACTTAGCTCAACCGACTTAAAATTTATGAAACCATCAAAGGTTCTTTAAACGCTTTGTTCTGGGTGTTAAATTTTTTGCCGTATCAAAGTTATTCTCATACCCATGGGACTTTTTGACAAAAAAGCACATCATGATTACATTTATACACAAAATAACAAAAATTGTAAGTATTTAAACCATATCATCAGACAAGCATTGACATATGTCATTTCTACAAACAAACCTACATCTGTAGGACACCCTTGCAATGGAAAAATATTCATTACTTGTCTTGACCCCATATAACATGTAATTAAGACAAAATTTAATTACCCTACGTTTTAAACAAAGCAGAAACATAAAACTTACAGATGACAAAAATGTACAATAACTTTAGATTCATCCTTCCAACTACGACATACAAGTGCTTAATATCCAATTTAGTTATTACCCCCCAAATCCTTTAAGGAAATGAACCTGTGGTGGGGCAAAATTTCTCTCTAGAGAATATTGTCTATGTATGTGTAAATGTGTTGTGATGTAATGAAAACTTGTGGCTTGTGGAATATGTTCGAATTTTTATTTTAGAAAATATTGACACTCTTACTCTTAGAGCAACACAAATAGGAGGGGACTTAATTATATACTTTATTATACGATTCATTTCAAGTTATTTTCTTTAAGAAAATATGTAATTAAACCCGCATTTTAGAGTTTAGCAATAGACTTCCAATCATAAGAATGAGCAAAATTGTCGAATGCTCCAATTGTATAACATTTTATACAAGAAATTTTACATTCTACGATTTGTGGTCTTGTGCGTTTTATACCATTTTCTCCACTTTGATATATTAAGCAGCACTTTGGTTACCATTAACTTGAACGAACCTACTTAAGGAACTTGTTATGTACGAACAAGATTCGACCATAAGAAATTTCGTTGAGATATTATAAAATATTTGCATTGTGTGTAAGAATTGTAAATAGTATTTAAATTTTAGACCAAATATTCAAAGTGCAAAAATTACACTTAGACGAAGTGACTGCACCGAATCTTATCTTAAGGTCTTTTACGAAACATAGTTTTTATGCTTCAGATGTTACAATGTTGCAGACGCTTAATTTTCAATCATTTAATTCGAAGTCTTTTGGAATAAAAGGCTATAAACAATTCTAGTCAAGTTTAACAAGTTTGCTGCATACAATGTGACTCTACAGCCAATAGTCTAAGCAGAAGTGGAGGAAACAAAACGCCTCTTCCGACGGAAAATGTGTTTGCGAAGATATTCCACAATACATGGATAGAGGTGGAGCCCGAAAATTTTACCAAAAACGGCAACGCTAGTCATGATAAAGGAATCTCCACTCTCCAAAAAAAAAATCGATGTCTGGCCACAGACACTCAGAGCGTGCTGCAAATTAGTTAGGAATATTTTCTTACTTAGTTCATTTCCGGTGGTGACTAAATCATGGCAAATATTGACCACGCTTCGGAGTAGATTGTCAACCAGCGTTTGAAAAAAACTCACAAATGTGCACAAAATGTATGCAAAACTCTTTTCATGAGAGTGTTTGAGAGGTAAATGTGACACAAACTCTGTACCGTTGAGCATGATAACATGCAAACACATCTCGCTAAGTGTCGGAAAACGATGTCGCTCTTTTTTCTGACTCCCGTCGTGTGTGCGATAAAGATGACATATGTGCACTGAGAAACGAAAATACCCAAACACGGAGTAACATATGAATATTCATATGGAGAAAAAAACACATACATACATATATTTATACATATACAGCTATATTTCTTCTTCTTCTCTACCAATCTTTTAGTGTCGCTCGTTTATGTGTGCACACCATCTTTGAGTGCTCAGGAAAAAATTGTACAAAAGAGTTTTGTTATGTGTTGACTCTGTGTGCGGAGCATCTTCGATCATTAAACTCTTGTGTTTTGAGTTCGCCTGCGCTCATTACCGACGTTTAAAATGTGTTGAGCAGAGTGTTTTGGAGTCTTTTCAATCCCTGTTGTCAACCATCGAGCCAAAACGAGATCATCACGGTAATTGTACGACTTAAAAACAATAAAGCTCCGGGCGCCGAGGGACTGCCGATGGAGCTTTCCAAGGTTAATATCGATGAGCTTGTAATGTAAATAACTAGCTCATAATTCCAACTTGACTAAAGGGAAGCATGTCCTGTGATTGGAATCATGAACTATGTCCTGTGTTTAAGAAGGGCGATCCTAGTGTGTGCACCAACTACGAGTGATCTTTAAATTACCTTTTAAGACGACTGAGCCATGTCCGTCTGTCTGGTTGGAGAGCTGGATAGCTCGTGAAATCATTAACTGATCCTTTTGAAAATTTACCGGTATTCATATTTTCCAACACGAAGTAATGGGATTGTAAATGCTTATATTAACCTTAACCTTTCTGGTACCTCATGTACAAAATTACATAAAAAAAACTCAATTTCCCTTTACACCCCATTAATACGGTCTGGGAAAGCTTTTCGCGCTGTTGTTGTTTTTCGACTAATGCGAATGTCTCAGTTTAAAAAGCTTTTACTAGCTATGCCGATTGACTCGACACTTTATTGCGAAATTGCTGTCGACAACATCGAGAGGGCCGGCAATGAAAGAAATATGTAGATGACTGGAATAGTCAAGCCTGGGATCTCGCGCATGGTAGACAAACCCTCAGAAAACCGAAACCTTTGCCACACCCCTTCTGGTACCTCCCATACGAATGACCGAATTGACACTCATAGTTCTACATTCATGTTTGCAATTACTCTGAATTTATTCATGTTTTTTGTAAGATGTACGTTTGTGAGAGATTGACTAGGAAATTAATATGGACTATATCTGCTGACCCGACACCTTCTGGTACCTCCCATACAAGCTGACCTTTTTTTTGAAAAATAATATTTCCCAATAACTTCTTAATGGATAGTGGAGGATATTTAAATTTTGTCACTTAAATTATATTGTAATAATAGAAAAACTCACAGAAAACATAGTTTTACACGGGTATTTTATTTGTAATTACATGTTTTCAGACATATTTTGCGTAAGCGTTGACTTACGAATAAATATTGTTGTGCTGGCCCTACTGGCATCTGCTATGCAAGTTAGACAATTTCCTGAAATTTGTTGTTTTTTATAATAATTTACAAAAAAAACTTCAAAATATTGAAAATATTTTACTTTTTTTTAAGGTACCTTGTGGGAACACTTTAGAAACTATGATATTTTATTTTTTTGTGTGAGTTAATTATAAACTTGTTCTTTTTTACTAAGTTAGTATCGTCAAAGACTTAAGCAACCCAGTAAATTCGTTTAAGTCAGTGATAGGCAGTTTATAGCCTCGCGAGGCTGGCAATAACCGTTGCAATTTACACGTTATCGAACGTTTTGTTTGATTCAAAACAGTCAGTCTCTGCTGGAGTTTTATGAAAATAACACCACACACGCTTGTTTTGTATTAAACACTAAAATACACACAAGTACTGGTAGCGAAACAATGTTCATCGATTGTTGGAAGATAATGAGAGCTCAACATATTCTCTGTGTTCAATTCGACAGCGCTAACGATTCTAGTGCGACCGCGGTTATGCGTACCACTGGTTTAAATAAGTGAACGTGTTAGTATCCAGTATATTTTTCACCCAAAGTTACAAAATACTGATTAATAAAAAACTGATTACTAACCGTGTTTAACTTTTTACAACTAACTAAACGATTTTGTGACAGAAAACTCTAGGTACATTGGAACACATAGCGATTTTGTAAGTTATAAGGTATGGATTTCACATAATAGGTTTGCAAACTTCTAAACCTGCGTCAGGTAAAACCGAGCTCATGCAAACACCAATATTTTGTGTTTGTGTGTGAATGCAAAACAAGCGTTTGTGGTGTTGTTTTTACAACGCTCAAGACTTACTACTTTGAATCAAATATTACTTCGCATACATGTGAATTGTCGATTGCCCAAATACATATTTTAAAACTATTTAATAACCGTAATAAATAATTTTTGTTGTTAATATTATGTTTAATGATCACTGGCATCGCGAAACCTTTATTACGTATTTCCAACTTATATGGTCATATTTCTGTCATGTCTCATGTCTCTGCAACAGACATATGTTCGTACTCATGTTTTGCTGCTCTTTAACAATTCATTTCTCAATCGCAAGCACATTTTCTAGAAATTGTTTATATTGATAACCCTACAAATATTTATCAATGTCGATACTCAATACAATATATACGAGAGATAAGATAACAAAAATATTAAAGGTTTACATTTTTTTCTTAATATAAATAGAATTCAAATTAAGAGTAGAGCAAATGACAGCACCACAGTTGATGGAAATTATTTTAAATACATTACTTACTCTCAAAATATTTATCAATTGTATCCAGCGGATTTGATAAACCGTATAAAAATTTACTCATGTTGAGACAAAAAAAGAACTTAAGAACGGTTTAACTTGAAATAAATTGATGTACTCGTAATTCTATTCTGTCCTAAGTGCACAAAAGTACTTTAGAAATTCTACGCGAACTAAAGAAAATTTAACTAAACGTAATGTTTGAATTGACGGTATCGCTTTTCTATACGCTAGTAAGGGATAACGCGTAGTACAAGTAGTCTAAAAAGACACGATTGTCTTTGTAAATACTTTGTTAACATATTAAAATATGTTTTTGAATAATTTACAGTGGATATCAAATAAATGAATTATTTAAAATTTACAAAAATATGTATATATACACATTTTTTTCATAAAAGCGTTTAATTTCGAGTTTCCATGAACAGACTATAACATTGATATTTTAAAAATTAAGTACCAAAACTGACCCCTTAATCGTTATCGAACCTTAACAATAAAAATTTTTCAAGATAACGTACAACTTTATCTATAAACGAAAAAATGGGATTGCTTGGCATGAGGCACACAAAGATATAAAAGAGCGCTTGCACGGCCATTATTTCTTAATATTAATTTCTCATTTGTTTAATGTGCTGTAAAATATGTGCAAATATTACGAAACTCTATCATAGTTGTCAGAAAAAGTATACTGAACATGATGTTTAAAATCTGGTGAATTGAAAACAAAAATTAAAAACACCAAAACTTTATTATTCACAGTGATTTATAATTTGACCCGAACGTTTATAGCTGCATTACTGAATTTAATTACGAGATTTGTTTTATTTTACAATAAAAAAACAAAACATTTCATACCAGTCTTACAATTCATTATACTAAAATGGATTATGGTAAAGATACATATACATTTACATACATATACATATAGAATGCATCGAAATTAGTGGTGTAGTGAGCATACTGTATGCACTTAGCTTTCGACCATTTTCCAACAACAATGAAGTCACAGAAACATTTCTGTTTTGAACTAGCAACGCTGAATAAACAGAAGTCTTTAAGCTATAATTTTATTAAATGGAATATAATTGTTAAGAAAGATAAGTGCAAAATGAAGAAGGCATAATTATGAAGAAGCTCTAGAGCGCATTAGGAAAATTTATGAAGTTGCTAACAAGGAATGCTAGAAAATAATTATGCTGACAATATTCATTAAAATTCAACTATTGTAGATTTTGATTTATCTCTATGACATTAAAAAACCCGTTGGGTAAACTGGTGAGCTGCATTTATTTAAGGTCAGGTTAGTTTATAGATACAAACACGATATAATTTTGAAATGACTAATTGCTTAATTTAGACAAAGTCGACTTTGGTGACACATGACCTTTGTAGTGTACAATAACGCACATAGTTATTGATGTTAAAACTATTCAGATGTTTTTAGGATACACAAATATCTTAATAACCTGAACGAAAGAAACAAATACATAAAATTCATATAAATTGAATATTCATATCATCAATGCTTAGTACTCAGGAATAGAGGATTTTCTAATTTGAGTTTTCTGATAGTTTTTCACTTGGGAATAACAAGAATCTCTCTTAAAAGGTTCTCAAGGCAACTTGTAGTGTCCGATAGATTCCCTGGACCACGCCATTGACCATCCTATCAGTGGTAGCAAATGTAATGGCATGCTACCACCGAAGTAGGAAATACAAGTTACTTCAGCTCAACACAAAGGATCTCTTAGTGGCTTTGGCAGCCCCCAGAAAGTAAGATCGGGAGCGTTGGCCTAATAAGCCACTCTCCTTAAATAAAACAAAAAAAAAAAAAACTTAATTTCCCTTTACACCCCATGAATGAGGTATGGGATAGCTTCTCGCGTTGTTGTGAATTAACACGCTTTCTATTTTCAGATTCACAACTAACGGCATCTACTTGTTTATCGACGAATGCAAACGTCACTGTTTGAGAAGCTCTTACTAGACACGCCGATTGACTCGACACTAATACTGCGAAGTTGCTGTCATCTTTTCATTTTTTAAGATGACTGGAACCAGGAGTTGAACCTGTGATCTCCCGCATGGTAGTCGCGTGTTCTAACGACTATGCCACGGCCGGTCCCTCTTAAATAAAACAACTATTATGAAAACACGCAGAAACCAAAAAGCAAGTACCACCTTCTCCCAAAAGCTAAAGATTTCCTACCAACGATATATGGACCATTATTTAAGGATACAAGGCAGACATAACCGCCATACAAAAAAAGCAGAATGACACGAATTTGGATATGAATTCATATGGATTCATTTTGCGGTTTAACCCTGTAAGTGACTGAGAAGCCACTATCCGCATCAAGACGAAAGATTTCTACATCACGGTTGTTGTTGTTGTTGTAACAGCTGGTGGAAGTAGCTGGGGTGATAATTCTTTATACTGATTTTCAATCTACCGGCACTCGATCGGGCATATAATCCGATTATCATACGATCCTTGTTGGCAACTCTGTTTCGTTCATTTGTAGATAACAATGTTTGTGTCAAGGATTGTTAGGTGTTGTTGTGAGTTTTAATCGCCAAAGGCCATCAAAGATGGCGCCAGCTGGTTTTGTTCATTTTATTTGCGATGTTGATAAATCAATTTCCTTGGTCCTTGCGCAATCTGGATTTTTGTAGTGGAAGCATCTAGGGTAAGTTTTGTTGGCTCGAGAACTCGAGAGTATTTGAAAAGTAATTTTTCATCGATGTTGATTTGGCTAGTGTCCCGACCGGGAATTGAACCCAGCACTTTCGGATTGCTAGTCTACGTCGCACACTGTGAGATTTAATCAATCTGGCATCTCGAAATTAAAAAAAAAAATGTTTTCGTAACTCGCTCATATTTTTTTTTACGTGAGAAGAGACCCCAATTGTTACGAAAACAAACACAAAAGGGAATTAAAAAATTTTATTGGCGTGATAACAGCTATCAAATACGAGCAATTTCATAGCATGCAACAATTGATTTTCAAGCTTGTATTAATCACAAAAGTTTGAGTGATCAGGTCGAAGTTGTGAGTGTTTTTTTTGGCCTAAAATATTTTTTGTATTAAAGGTTATTACTTAAACTTAAAATTTTTGTTTTATTCAATATTTATTTTTGCACTCAAGTATTTTGAAAAAATTGTTTTATAACCACCTAAAAGGTATGACAAATTTTAAAGCTTTCTAATCTTTGATAGACTAGAACTTCCAAGTCCTACGGAGTTCCGTGATGGGAATGCCAGCAGAATCTTTGTTAATGTGCCCAAAACAAATTTAAAAAATAAAATCCTGCCCATTTTATGCCTTTTTTTAGTATGAGTGAAATATCGCGAGAGGAGCTATTTTGGATTTGGTTGAGCAAGGTGAAAATAGAAAAAAACAGAAGCGGTCGAAAAGCACGTTATATCAATTTTAGGACCAAATGTTGACGATACCAAAATTAATGATCGTATAAAAAAGCTTTGCTTCCAATTTCAATCGCGATGGAGCAAATCTCACAGTGATAAAGTAAGATTTATGCATGACAATGCTATTTGGCTAAGTTCAAAAATATCTGCTGTTGATTTTGCTCTTGATCACGCACCATCAACTTCAAAACAAATACCGCAACGCGGAAAGCGAGAAAAAGAGTTTGCTGAAAGTGCTTCGAGTACACAAAAACGGAAATGCAAAGAGTTAATATCTTCATGCATTCTTCCCATAGGAAACTTTTCTGAAGAAGCGCAAGAAGCACGCAATAAAGAGTCGAGACAGTATCGCGAACTGTTCACAAGAAAAACGTCCCGAGTTGACACCAACATAGATTTATTGCATAGGTTGCTTATCACGTCAGACCCTTTGATTGCAAGTTTACGTTTGCCCCGAAAAACCAAGCGTTCTACTTTACCTTCTGAGGTCATTGCACTTTTGTCTGACACCCAACTAAATGATGAATTTGATGATTAAGCATAAAAAACTTTGCTTGCAGCTCTCTGGAATTTTTATTTTTGTATAAATTCCTTATTTTTTTTTATTTCTACTTTTCGCTTTTTACTTTTGTATAATTTGTATATAATTTCTTTATTTTGGTTTTTGATTAATATCTTATTTTGAATATTTTCCATTTTTTTAAGAACTTTCGTTGAATTTTTTAGTTTTTCCTCTTTATAATGTTTTAGATATCAATAAATTTAACATTGAAACAACATTAACTTTTTATTTTTCTCATTTGCAAAGAATCATCGAAAACTAAAGTTCGAAACTTGAAGCATTTTATAGAAATGGTTGTATGTGGGTACTTATATCAATATATCGACAAGTTTTAGTTAGAAGAGAAAAAAAGAAGAAATATTGAATATAAATGTGTAGAAAAAATTGTCCCCAACTAGTGTTTTTGAGGATAGTTCGGAACTAGTCCCCTTTGACACTAGTTGGAACTAGTTATCTTTCACCATATTGAAGCTTATAATCTCCTTAACGATCGTGCCAAATTTCAAGTTGATATCTCTAAAACTTCATATAAAAATTAATTTTGAGATGCTAGATTGACTAAATCTCACACTGTGCGTCGCTTCCGCTGAGCTATCGAAGGTGATTTGTGTACACGAACCGACGGAAGACAAATACGATGGGTTATATGAGTGTCTAGGGGAAATACATATAACATATGACCGCTGATCTGCCCATGACATTAAAATTGTTCTGGCAGATTTTAATGATAAAATAGGAAGATAAGATGCTCTTGGTTCAGCAGTCAGACATTCCGCATAAAGATATCTAGAAGGCAAGCTATATATTTATTACATGCTAACCGATCGAAGGCATTTTCAAGCGTTATAGACGTGCGTGTAATGCAAACATTGACTCGGATCACAATCTAAGGTATTTACGCGATTAAGTAGTGCTAAAAATGCTCGTAACCATACGCAAAGGAAGCTAGAAATCACAGAGCTGCCTATCACCGAGATAGCCAATGCCTACTGCAACTACTTACTTACTTACTTAGCTGGTACTTCTATGCAATCCCAGTGGATTATATACCGCACGTCTGTAAGGTTCTCAGTAACCTGGTCTTTCCAACGGAGTTTTGGTCGCCCATATTCTCCGTGTTTTCATAATAAATTTTGTTTAAGGAGAGTGGCTTATTAGGCCGCCGCTCCCGATCCGATCTGTTACCTACTTTCTAAGACGCATCGGTGGTAGCATGCCGATTAGGTTACTCAACGTTTCGCCTTCTAACTCTATCTAACTTCTAAGCGGTTGCTTTAAAGTCATTGCCCGGGGAATATTTGGTCTTAGACCGGAAGTAGTTAGCTGCTTGAACAGTGCCGCAAGGAATCGATTCTGGTCACTACCAAGTGAGTGACAGTCAGTAACTTTCAGCCACTGGGCAAAGTCCCATTCCCCTACTGCAACTAACTCTCTCAATTACTTTTCAAAAATCCCCTAATTCTATTGTTTCCGACATACTGTAGCAGAATGTTTCTAATTCTGTGACCACTGCCGCAACGACCGTACTGGGATATGAAAAACAACGCTCAACCATGCCCTGGTACGATGAGAATTGTGGCGTAAGGTTTGTGAAAACAGATGTTGCATACAAGGCAAAGCTACAGCCAGTGCTTTTTAAGACCGGACACCCCACGAATGAGGTATGAGATAGCTGTTGGTGTGAACTAACACGCTTTCTATTATAGATTCATAACAAACGGCACCTACCTGTTTATCGACGAATGCGAACGTCACTGTTTGAGAAGCTCTTACTAGACATGCCGACACTACGACACTACGATTTGGCTAAGGGAATGCATTTTCGATTCGATTCGAAGGGCGGTTCAACGTGTATGCTACAACATCAGCGGGATCAGCCTTTTACCCATCCCATACAAGGTCCTGTCTAGTCTGTTATGTGAATGGCTAAAGCCCATCCTATCGAACCTTATTGGGTCTTATCAGTGCGGCTTTGGACCTTGTAAAGCCACCATTGACAATATATTTTTAATACTACAAATCCTAGAGAAGACCAAGAAATGCAGACTAACACCTACCATCTGTTTATCGATTACAAATCTTCATTCTATAGTCCGATACGACAAAAGCTATTAGATGCTATGGCAGAGATTGGTACGAATATAAGTAATGACACTGATTAACACAAAGTCTTCTATGAAAATAGGCAAAAATCTGACAGATCCATTTTATATCAAACGAGGCTTTAGACAAGGCGATAGTCTGCAATGCGATCTTTTTAACATCATAAAGGAGATAATAATGCGAAAGGCTGCAGTAAACACCTCTGTTACCATCTTAAATAAAAGTGACATGGTGCTCGCGTATGTCTATGTTATTGGTATTATCGGCCAAGGACTGCGGGATGTTACTGCAAACTTTGCAAGCATTGAGAAGCAGTGGGTCTGGTGGTACTTGAGGAGGAAACCAAATTATTTGTTTCAGCGTCCTTTGGGACGCTGTGTGAACGTTGACAAAGATAACTGTGGAGTGGTAGCTGATTTCGTCTACCTTTGCTCCACCCTAAACAAAAATAATGATGTCAGCCTAGAAATCAAGAACATGTATAAATGGCAAATCGCAGCGACTATGCGCTAAACATGCGATGTAATGAAAAAGATCACCACTCCTAGCTAATGACACAAGCGGATCAATCTATTGTGGGAGTCAGAGAAAGGGAAATACTTCGCAAAATATCTGGACCCATCATTGTTAACGGCGAGTACCGTCGTCGAATGAACCATGAGTTGTATGAGCTGTACAACAACATCGGCGTAGTCACGCGCGTCGAAATAGACCAAATGCGCTGGCTTGGACACGTTAAACGAATGGATAGCAATAAACTCGAAAGGTGGCGCAGGAAAGGGCGACCAAAACTTCGTCAGATGGAGCAGGTGAAAGAGCTGTTGTCTAAACTTGGTGTGACAAACTATCTATGGAGGTCAAAAGACCGAAGCGATTGGAAGGCGTTTCAACATGGGGCTACTGATAGATAAATTTCTGTTTTTGCTGCCATATAAGAGGAAAAAGAAGAAGCCATAAAGACCAAATACGACCCATAATATTCTATTTACTTTCATATCGAGCAAAATTAATTTTTTTAAATATTAAAAACAGATGTACTATATCAGTGTGATTAAATACTTATTGTGGCATTAAGCTTATGTTTCCTATTTTTGCTTAATAATGTTTTTTTTACGTAAATTTAGCCTTTTGAATAATAAATAAAACCTATGTCCCCATCTTTGGTACATATCGAAAAATAAAATTACAAACCCCTATATATTGAGGAACATTGAAAAACTCGTAGACATAAATTTTAGTAAGCAAAAAATGGGTGCCACTTTGCCTCATACCTCGCTCACGTATACATACATAAAATATAAAGTGGTTTTGCCATGGCATATAAGTTCGCGTAAAAATGGGAAGGAAGGCCATGCTAACACATTATGTTTGCAATTTCACATACATTCTAACGTAAACTTTACTGTCTCTATATATATATGTTTGAGTGACGTAGAACGAACGATGTCGCAGTTATGCATCATAACTTCATAACAAAAAATGTTAAAATGTTATTTTGAATGTTTCTGAGAGAAGATGAAAAAAAATCACAACGTTGAGGAAACAGAATGTGTAAGAGTGTAAGCTGTTTTTAGGAAGGAAAAAAAAAATCGTATAATGGAATTTTCTTAATATAAAATTGTGCACATTTCTCTATTCTAGCATCACTAAAGGAATGTGGGAGTAACAAAAAACTCATACGATGGCAAACGTTAGTAAAAATACCTTTGATGAATACATATGTACGAATGCAAACATCATCTACCAGTTTTGGTAGAAAGTATTTCCATAGAATGTCAGTCCATCTGTAGGCTACACGGACAAAGTTAAAAGAATCAGAAAAATCTTGTGCTGGATGACATGGTTTTTGTAAATCGTTATACATATACACACGAATTAATTGTGAAATGCAGTAAGTGTGTGTAAGTTGTTACTTTACATTTTTGATTTAATTTAATACTTTAAGAAAAAATAATTATATTACAAATATAACTAAATGAATGTGAGATGTTTGTTATACAGTTATGCATACTAAATCCTATCCTATTAATATTATAAATGTGAATGTCTGTCTGTTTTTTTGTTTGTTTGTATGTTTGTTGCTCAATCAGGCCTAAACGGCTGAACCGATTTCAATGAAATTTGGAAGACAGATAGTGTAGCATATGGAAATTGCCGTAGGCTATATTTTTTTTTGAATTTTTGACCATATGGGCGGTGTGGGCGTGGCAAAACTTTTTTTTAGAGCTAGGGGGTGGAATTTGATACGCAGATAGTACTCGGCAACACTAATATGGATATGCGGACAAAATTTTAATTTTGGACCAGTGGGCGGATTGGGCGTGGCAAAACATATTTTTAGGGCTAGGAAGATAAAATTTGGTACACAGATAGTACTCGGCAAGACAATTATGAATATGCGGACAAAATTTTAATTTTGGACCAGTGGGCGGATTGGGCGTGGCAAAACATATTTTTAGAGCTAGGAACATAAAATTTGGTACACAAATATTTCTCGGCTAGGCGAATATGCATATGCAGACGAAATTTAAATTATGGATCAGTGGGCGTGACAAAACATATTTTTAGAGCTAGGAAGATACAATTTTGTACATAGATATTACTCGGCTAGACGAATATGAATATGCAGACGAAATTTGAATTTTGGATCAGTGGGCGTGGCAAAATATACTTTTAGAGCTAGGGAGATAAAATTTGATACCCAGATAGTACTCGACAACGCGAATTTGAATATGCATACGAAATTTTAATTATGGACCAGTGGGCGTAAAAAACATATGTTTAGAGCTAGGGAGACAAAATTCGATATACAGATAGTACTCGGCAAAACGAATATTAATTTTAGGACGAAATTTTAATTTTAGGCCAGTGGGCAGATGGGTATGGCAAAACATATTTTTAGAGCTAGGGAGATACAATTTTATGAACATATACTACTCGGCAACACGAATATGAGTTTGCGGACGAAATTTTATTTTTGGACCAATGGGCGGAGGATTTTGGCGAAACTATATTTTACCCCTAGAGAAATACAATTTGGTACACAGATAGTACTCTTCTACACGAATATGAATATGCAGACAAAATTTAAATTTTGGTTCAGTGGGAGGAGTGGGCGTGACCAAACTGTATTTCCCCCCAAAGAGATAAAATTTGGTACACAAGTAGTACTCAACAACGCGTATATGGATATGCACGCGAAATTTAAATTTTGGATCAGTGGGCGGAGTGGGCGTGTCAAAACTGTATTTTAGCCCTAGAGATATAAAATTTGATACGCAGATAGTACTTGATAACACGAATATGAATATGTAAAAAACATCAGTGGACCGAGGGGGCGTGACCTAACTGTATTTTTTCTCCAGAGAGATACATTGTGGAACACTGGTAGTACTTGGGACATGTTCAAATTTGCAGACGAAATTATTATTCTCAATCAGTTGTGGGAAAACTGTATTTTATCCCTAGACCGGTGATATTTGATACACAGATAATAACGATACCAAAAAAGTACAATTTATTGTACTAAAAAATTCAATTTATTTTACTAAAAAGTAAATTTTTTGTACAATAAAGTACAATTTATTGTACAAAAAAGTATTTTTATTGTACAAAATTTACAAAAAGAACTCTTATTTTTATCAATAAGTAATGTTGTTCAAGCAAAAAACAAGGACTACAATGGTTTTTTCTTAACTTCGTAATATTTTTAAATTTTTTTTCTGACATTTTTGCAGCATTTTAATAAGATTTTTTTCAGAATTGTGTCATTAAAGTTTAAGGACTATTTACACGGCGTCAGTTGGTTTTATCCAAAATTTTGGCAATATGTCGGTAAACTTTGACAAAACAATTTTATTTACATGATGCTGACACATTTAGAAAGAAAACATTGACATTGATGTCAGTAGTGTAAATGAGGCATTAAAGTTCTCGGCAGTTCAGACATGAATACACCAACATAATATTTATTTTCAGTCAGCCGGAATATGAAGGCGGACATTTTATTTCCGATCTAAGCTTGTATTTGTATACAGGTAGTACTTGGCGCTATAGCTATGAATGTTCTGACGGATTTTTTATTTTCGGTTAGTGATATGTTGTTAGTTTGATCAGGTTAAGGAGTAACTTGGGGTAGCAAATTGTTTATAGAGCGTACAAAACTTAGCCCTTTAAATAAGCAGGCCAAACATATTATAAGTATACGTCAAGTACGCAATAGCGAAAGCTTATGTTTTAATGAGGTTGCAAAACTTCGAAACCGCTTTGAAAATATGATAGAGTAATACAAGTATGGTTGATTCTGAACCAGTTTGTAAAATATTTTATTTGACAATAAACTGAGTTTGTATGACAATATTAAACTCGAGTAAGACAAAAGAACTCTTATTTTTATCAATAAGTAATGTTGTTCAAGCAAAAAGCAAGGACTACAACGGTTTTTTCTTAACTTCATAATATTTTTAAATTTTTTTTTCTGACATTTTTGCAGCATTTTGATAAGATTGAATACTTTGATTCATATTCATGTTGAAATTTCTGAGCGCAAAATATTTATTTGCATATGTTGGGTGCAAATATAGACCCAATTTGCAGTCAATGCTCGTAACTAACGTAAAGTAAGCTAGGATGCATACCCCGAGATAGCCAATGCATATTTCAACCAACTTTCTTAATTAGTGTAAACTAACGCTTTTATTTCCGAAAATCTTAACACACAGTGGCACCATATAACGTATTCTATGATCACTCCCGCATCGTCCCTACATGGAGTGAAAACTATGTGAAATCGTGGTATTAAGAAGATGAAGTGATATTCTTTTTCTTCTTATTTCGCAGTAACAACAGAATCATCCGTCAGCTGCCACACGTATAAAAGAATCCAAAGCGCTTCGGTCTCTTACCCTTCGCAGATTTGTTCCACCCAACGTAGTTTTGATCGTCCCGCAGACTCCGCTGTTAAGTAAGACAGGAAGAATCAGCGTCGGGCAGAGTTGGTCCTTGTTCATCGACAGAAGGCTTAGTAGTGCTGAGCGCATAGTAGTGGCGATTTGCGATCAATACTCATCTTAATGTATTACTTTTGTTTACTGCGGAGCGAAACGAGTAGACACTTTGGGTATTGCAATAATTAACTTATTTTTGTCCTCATTTATCACCGGCAACACACCTTCTTAATGTACCCCCAGGATTGTCGTCTCCGTTGGGTTTTTGGGGAGTATCGTCCCCGCGTACTCTAGAGAACCCCCAGTGAACCTCTTTCTTACTCTGCAACTGCAAAAAGAGGTAGCAAGTTTTTATTCCTTTGCAATCTCCTAGTGGTGTAAAGACGGTAATACGGCCGGACAGGGTATCCAGTGTAGTGGTCTTACGTACACTTCCTGGTATAATGTGCAAGGAACACTTCGGTGGTGGCATACGAGACTCGCATTTTTCATTGTGTATCAATGCATCTTTTTAGTTGATGTGGCATTGTATTCTCAACGAAACTAAAACAAGGGTATAACTACGCTTGCAGGAACATAGTTAGCCTGTCACAGGGACATAATGGTGCATATTTCTTTGATGCTTTCTATTAAGGCGATGGTAACCTATTCTGATATATGTTTATGTTATTGTCCCCGAGTATGACCGAATGGTTAAATTGATGATGCTAGCCGAATGGGACGCTTCTGCACCTATCAAAAGGTAGCTAATTAGGCCAGCCGGATGGGGAGCTATGCTCCTAGCAGATGGTGATGAAGAAAGTTGTTGCTTTGACAGTATCTTGGGGTATACTGAAGAAGAATGAGTGGCCGGCCGTATGGGAAAATTTGGTTCCTAGCTGATGGCGGTGTTGGGCTATATTTAGAGTCTAGATGGAATGGGTTACCATCATACGACTTATAAAAACGGCGATTTACTGCTTGTAAACAGAACAGTAGCAAATACAGCGGGAACCAAATTGAACGGAGTACAAGGCTAGAGCTTGTACTTCTCATTCAATACGGTACCCCTGCATAAGAGATATGTACAATTTGAATATTTCATTGCATATTTGAATTACATCCCGGGCTTTAACGGTTGCATTGTTGTCGGTTCCAGTGAGGTGGAGCCCACTAAGACGATACTAGATGCAAAACACAGTCCCATCTACTTCTCAATGCTTGAAAATCCGCAGAAAAATCTAGCAGTCCTCGGCCAATGATATCTACATCATCGTCAAATGCGAGAAACATAAGCCTTTTGTTCAAGATGGTAACAGTCGTGTTTACTGCAGCCTTCCGAGTGATCATCTCTATTATGATGTTAACGAAATCGCATGACAGATTAGCGTCTTGTCTGCCCCACCTTGTAAAAAATGACTCTGTCACATTTTTACCTATTTTCACTAAAGACTTCGTGCAACTCCCACAAAATCGTATCAGCTTTGTAAATGATAAACAGGCGGCAAGTGTTGATCTGCGTTTATTGAAGGAAAATAATGCTGTATACAAGGCAATACTGTAACCAACGTTACCGCTTGCTCTGTTGGAACTGTATAAAGAGAAGAGGAGAGAGACGAAAAGCCGCCTCAAAATAAAACAGAGTCTATGTAGCAGAAGACACATATAGGATACCAAAAAGTACGGGTGTAGAGGTGAAGCCTAAAAATTCCCTTATAAGCTAATAATAAATGTTATGCAACAAGGATCCATACCTGCAATGACAGGGCTCGAAATCTGAGCACGAAGACTGTTTAGCAAAAATTAAAAGAATATTTTAATAGCCTCCTCTTTTTCGAAGGCAGCGTATGTGAAAATATTATGCATATGTTATGTCATATTATGTTATGAGACAATTCCATGGCTGGGTGTGGATGGACTGCCGGCAGAGATGGTAACGACATTCTGGGATAAAGGGATGCATTCCCGATGATAAGAAATTGCGGTCATGTCGAGTGTGTTATGAGAAGGAGTAAAGTTCCACTTAATGAACCTAATTGGACCTTATTATAGTGGCTGTAGACCTTATTACGAGCAATTAGATATTCGCACTACGAAACCCAAAAAAAAATATTATTTACCAAGTTTGGACAACATTGGCTGTTATCTGCACTGTGTTAGTCTGACAACCAAACAAGAGGGTCACCCGGCAAATAAACCTAATTCGAGGACACTGAATCCAGTGGTGCCAATCGATATTCTATGGTAGTTCTCGTTTTCAAAGTTTGAAACTTAATATTACTGAATATAAATTTATGTATTAGAAATACACACAATGTCGAGAAAAACGTAAAATTACATTTTCCACACAATCTGCAATAGAACAATATGAAGCATTTTTAAAATGTCTATAATTATAAATAAAAATAAGATGCAGCAGTTTTTAAATGTTTTTAAACATTTTATAATAATTTATTGAACTTTTTAAAGGATAGTGCGCTATTTTGTGAATTTTTGAATAAACATTGGATTGTTCTAGGCTTCTTATTAATAATTTTTTATTGTTTTAGTCAAAAGTCATCCCCTCCTCAAAAATTATTTCATTGAGAATTGTTGCAGTACATATGATTAGTACGAGTAAACTTAAATTGAATGTTAAAAATGTGCTCAAAAAGGGTATAATAGATAACAAAGCAACTACGTTGCATTAACTTAGTTCTCTAGAGCATACGATATACGTATGTAATACATTTAATAGCCTGTTTATATGAAATACTATTGGGTCTCTTTCAGTTATATAATTTCTATTGTCAATTAAACAGAGAGTCATCATAACCATTCTGGCGTTCGGTGTCAATTATAATCTTATTCGATATATATAATGGTAAACATATGCCCTTCGAACTTTAGAAATGGAAATGGAGAACTTCAACATCATGGAGAACTTTGTCGACATCCCAACACTTTGCATATTCAAAAAGTATTTTGAATGTTTTGTATGCAAAACACTATTCTATGTTGTAGATGTTTTCGTCGTCGGTGAGTTGTCGGAAATACTTGACATTGCTTTTGCTTGTGTGGTACAGGAAATTGCTTAAGTTTTTTTATTCGGAATTTTCAAGACAACTAAGGCAAAGGCAAAAAAATAAACAAGAACACAGAACCTGGCCGGTCCCTTGAGACCGCTGCTGAAAGCTGGGGCGCAGCGAAAATAAGGAAAAGGGAAAAAATCCCACTTAGCAAAACTTTTGCGGCATATTTCTGAAAACCAGCAAATGTTGGAATATTTTCTCATCTCATTCCCCACCACAAGCATGCTGCCGAACGTGCCTGGTATGTCTCTCTAACCATTGTCAAGCGTAGAATGGTGCGGTATGTCTTGGCATGTAAAGTAGTATTCGCACTAGTTGTGTATACGTGGGCCTGCGACTGACTGTAGATACTGCTGCTGCTGCTGCTGTTGGTTCTATTCATGTGTCTGCGTTGAAAATTGCGTTTCTTAAGCTTTTGTTTTTCTCAATCTTTTGTAGGCATTATTCACTCTTTACCACCACCAGCTATCAGAGTAGTCATCATCATCATCATTTTCATCACATGTTGTGTTGAAGCACATTTTTGGTATATGCTGATGCTGACGCTGAGCTGCCCTAGAACATTTTTTACATTTTTATCATGTTTTTCTCAATGACACAACAGCTCTTTATATAATTCCTACACCCATTAGAAGGTCTCTTGTGAGGGGATGAGGGGGTGAGGGGGTGAGGGGGTGAGGGGAAGAGGGGTGAGTTAACATCGCAATGTTTGATTGTTTGTATTTTATATTAAATTTTTGTGTTAAATCATGGGATAATCTGGTAAATAATATGATTTATTTGCAAACTATTTGAGCAAGGGGTGCGTGTATAGAAAATGTAATTTTAAGTTTGTAGTTCTATTTTTAGAGATTATTTAGAAAATATATTATTTGTCTAGAATTTAAACAATTCGTCTGAATGTGCATGTTAAATTGACGGCCATTCATAGAGAATGACTCTTAGTCTTATCGTCAGAGTTACATTTTTCTGAATATAAAACGCATTTCTTTTGAACGGGAAAGTCAACGCTTTTTTAAGTAACAAACATAAGGTGGAGCTCGATGTCCCAGATCGCTTTTGTTGAACGAAAATTCCATAAATGCCATATAAGGAACAACCTAAGCTATGTTTGATCAAACTTTGTAGCGTAAACAAGCGTAAGAGGTAGACACTACTTTTTGCCTCCCACATCCAGTTTTTGTCCATAATTTTTTATTAAAATGTCAAATACGTAGCTTGAACTGTTAAATGAGCTGTGAATATTGTTAACAATTTTAAACCCCCAAATTGGGGGAATTTTGTATGCGAGGTGGGAGTAGTTAATGTTCGATTTTGCTCATTTTAGAACTTAGGATAAAAGCTTGTATACCAAATCTCAGCCCGATGTCCGTTATATTAAAGACGTAATCGCGGGGAATAGAATTTGTATGGGAGAATATTTGTCCGGTATCTCAAAATTTAACCTCCCCTTAGGGAATATAATATTGCATACCAAATTGCAGCTCGATAGCTCGTAAACTGTCGCTGTAATGGGGAACACACACAGACGGACATACCCAAAAAGGGGGAGTTTGTATGTTAGGTGGAAGTATTTTTTGTCTGATTTTGCTCATCTTAAAAGTTAACCTCCCCTTAGAGGATATAAGCTTTAATATCAATTTTCAGACCGAAATTTTCATACGGCCAAATATCAACTTTAAGCTACATGTTTGCAAAATTTTATCACATTCGGGGAGAAGACCCAAAATTTATGTAATCGCTTCCCATGGATTTACTTATATATAGAAAAACATCAACTTAGGCTTTTTTTGATAATAATACTAGTGAGTGAAGAATTTTACTGTTTATCTATTGCCGTTAAAAGAAAAAAATATGAACGTGTTTTTAATTAAACTTCCTATATCACGTATATGTACATGTAGCAAATGTACATTAGGGTGTGAATTAATAGTGTTAAAAACAAAAATAAAAGTGGGATGCCAATGCCCTAAGTATTGTATCTAGTAGAAAACTAGTGTGGCTTTAGACCTGGAAAATCAACAACTGACCAGATTTTCACACTTCGGAAAATCCTTGAAAAGACCCAAGAGAAACAGATCGACACGTACCATCTTTTTGTCGACTTTAAAGCTGCATTCGACAGCTCGATACGGCAGAAATTACTTGAAGCCATGGCTGAGTTTGGTATTCCAGCGAAGCTGATACGTCTTTGCGGAATGACGCTGACTGACACGAAGTCTTCAGTGAAGATTGGCAAGGACCTTACGGAGCCATTCTATACCAGACGAGGCCTAAAACAAGGCGACGGCCCATCTTGCGATCTCTTCAACATTGTGATGGAGATGATAATGAGAAAAGCTGCAGTAAACACGAGTGGCACTATATTCAAAAAAAGCCACATGCTACTCGCGTACGCTGATGACGTAGGCATTATCGGTCGAAAACTGCGGGCTGTGACTGCAGCCTTCTCAGGTATACAGAAGGAATCAGCGAAAATGGGCCTATCGGTGAACGAGGACAAAACGAAGTTATTAGTTTCAACGAACAAAGAATCTACTCGTTTGGGAAACTGCGTGAACGTTGACAACTATAATTTCGAGGTGGTAGATAATTTTGTCTACCTAGGCTCCGCCATCAACAAAGCAAATAATGTCAGCCTATAAATCCGAAGAAGAATCCTGCTTGCAAATAAATGCTACTACGGACTAAGCAAGCGATTCAATGACAGAGCCCTCTCTCGACGAACAAAACTCCAGCTATACCAGATACTGGTTCTACCTGTCTTAATGTATGGCTCAGAATCCTGGGTTATGACACAAGCGGATGAATTGGTTCTTGTGGTATTCGAGAGAAAAATACTCTGTAAAATATATGGACCCATCATCGTTAACGGAGAGTATCGGCGTCGTATGAATCATGAGCTGTACACTGACATTGACGTGGTCAAACGCATTAAGGTGCAACGGTTGCGTTGGCTAGGTCATGTTGTACGCATGGATGAAAATGCTCCAACTCGAAAAGTCTTCGACAATGAACTCGATGGACGGCGCAGAAGAGGGCGACCAAAACTCCGTTGGAAAGACCAGGTTACTGTGAACCTTACAGAACTCGGTGTGACTAACTGGAGAAGAAGCGCAGAAGATAGAGGCACTTATAATATTTTTCTACGTGCGGTATATAATCCACTGGGATTGCATACAAGTACCAGCTAAGTAAGTAACTAAAAAAACTACTAGAAGACTTCATATGGGTACACACGTTAAATTTTAAATTCTAAAACACTGTTCAGGGTCTGGCAATTCGACCTATCGTCCTCAGCTTAAATCATTGTACAAATTCATCGTTATCAAATCAGAGTCCATAACTACTCCTTTACCCTCTTCTCCATATGTGTCAAAAATACCCAATTTGCTAAGATTTCCCTTAAATTTTACATGTGGAAATATTAAAACAAGTATGATTTTCGCTGCCACCCTAACATATACATATATTTTAATAAAACCAAAAGCCAAAAAGTATGCTATTAATTAAAAATTTAATTTCCGGTGATGTTAGGGAATTTCTAGAAGTCGTGATTTTATTACACTTACCTACAATTTCAGTTACGTTGGTTTCCTAAATAATTATCATTATAGTTATATACTTATATTAAATGTTTTGTCTTATACTTGCAATGTTGTCAAATTGAAGTTATAAAGCGTATTAACGCTTAATAGTTGTTGTTTGCTGTCACAAAACCAAAACATTCCGGGTAAGTAAGACGTCACTCTATATTCTTATCTTTGATAAACGTGATTACTGTTGACAGGTGTTTGTTTTGTATGCGACGAGGGATTGTGGTACTCACAGTCGGAAATGGAAGAAGTGGTGGTGGTGTATGACAACAATGAGGCTAAACAAAACGCAGAACAGACAAAGGGGCCACAACCTTTAAACAAATTTGCTCATTACATAATATTTTTTTTATTCTGTTTTGCTGATGTTTTATGATTGCATTACAATGTTTTATTTGTACTAGTGTCGCACAGTTGTAGTTAAGCCCTCATGTAAAAATATAATGGCATCGGTGTAGGCATACGTTGATTATACCCAGCAAACACAGAGAGAAGTCATTTATTCAGAGAAAGACATTTAAAGTTTATTCGCATAAATAAAGTGGGAGATGGTAATAAAGGACTTTTATAAAAGTTATATAAAATACCAGTAGTAAAAAATTCAACCTTTTCAATATTTTTAACCAGATTTAGATTATGGTCATGTCCGTAAATCTCTCAAAACTGAAGAAAATTTTTTTAGACATGTTTTTGTAGATATTGGAGTGGAAAGTAGATTGTTTCCAAATAGAAAGATTGCCAATGATTTGAGCATTACATTATTGATAAAAAAAGGTAGGTCAAAATTGCTATTGTACCACATCACCACTGCCACTTCGTCTTCGTATTAAAGATATTGGTTGGCAGAGTTTACATGGAACCGTACGATCTGCCAATACGAACACCGCACAGTGGGTTGGCTTTATAAATTTTTTGTGAAAAATCTATAAGATGTGACCAAAAAAATCTAGATCATTGAAAGTTAGCACCGAGCATTATGTTGAATATATTAAGCATAAATGGAATTTGATCTAAATTGGCCTTGCGTAACGTTCACATACCCAAGGATAAGTGTTCATGTTTGGAAGTAAACTTTCTAGCAAATAACAGGAGCAAGTCAAGTTCAATCAAAGCCCGCCTTTACATCCCACTTATTTTCATTGAAAAACTGTCTGTAATCAAAAAAAGTTAATTTTTTAGATTCTTATAGATTTTCGTCTGCAATACCACCGATGCGTCTTAGGGAGTAGGTAACAGAAGTTACTGAAGCTCAACACATAGGCTCTCTTAGTGACTTTGGCACCCAAAGAAACTAGCATATAGAGCGGTGTCCTAATAAGCCACTTTCCTTAAATAAAACAAAACCTAAAAAGCGTAATTTCCCTTTACATCCCAAGAATGAGATATGGGATAACTTCTCGCGTTGTTGTGAATTTACACGCCTTCTATTTTTAGATTCACAACTAACGCCACCTACTTGTTTATCGACGAATGCGAACGTCACTGTTTGATAAGCTCTTACTAGACACGCCGATTGACTCGACACTAATACTGCGAAGTTGTTGTCGACAACATTCGAGAGGAGCCGACAATGAAAGAAAATGTTTTCGTTTAAGATGACTGGAGCCAGGAGTTGAACTTGTGATCTTCCGCATGGTAGTCGAGTGTTCTAACCATCATGCCAAAACCTATTACAAATACACGAAATACAGAATAAACAAAAAACGTCCCAAGTGTTGCGCCTGCAAACTTTATAAGGACTATGATTTAAGGGTTTGTAAATGAATTGTCGGAAATGGTGCCTCTATCCAATTGGCGGATATCCCCGACAAAAACAAGACTGAAGTCACAGCCATACAGGAAATACAATTGACATGACAGGGAAACCCACGACGAAATAACTGTGATATCTTTTAAAGCTGTCATGCAGAAAGGCATGAGCTTGGATGTTGATTCATTGTTGGTAAGAGATTTTGATTAAGAGAGACTGATTTAAGGGACCGAATAGGCACTATCTGCATTAAGGCAAAATATTTTCATATCAAGCTGATTTGGGTACATGTCCCGACGGAAGACATATACTAGGACATTAAAGATGCATTCAATATGGTAGTGAGCGGAACGAGATTCCACATAACGATAGTGGAATCATGTTCCCACATAACGATATCCACAAGACAACCTGGATTTCCCCTTATTAAAAGACAAAAAACTGAATTGATCCTGTGCCAATTCATGCGCGGTGCAAATAATAAATATCTCAAAACTGCATAGCACCGAGATACCCAAGCTAACAACCAACCCTAATTCTGCAACGCCCATACTGCGTTATGAAATACAACGCTCTAATGTATGCTACATACAAGGAAAAAATTCAGAGAGAAGAGAGCGGAACGATATACTGTGCAGAGGAGGGAGATGAAATGTCCCTTCTCAGAGGTAAAGACCAAAAGTTCTACCAATAGGTAAAAAACAAGGTTTTCTACCTTTAAGGACAGAGCTAAAATCTGGTCAAGGACACGCAGATTGTGTGGCAAATATGGAGGGAACACTTTTGTACTCTGTCGTTCCCGCCAATCATCGACGACGGAGTACATTGTCCATCGAGCCAAAACGAGATCTGCACGACAATTGCACGGCTTAAAAACAATAAAGCTGCGGGAGACGATGAACCACCGGCAGAGCTTTTTAAAGCGCCAATGCCCTGGCCACCTGCATGCAGCAGCTCAGCACAATATGACCTGTGCGTAAGAAAGGCGACCAAAGCGTGTGTTAAAATCAATCAGAGACGTTCGCATTCTTCGATAAACAAGTAGGTGGGGTAGTTGTGAATCTAAAAATAGGATGCGTGTTAGTTCACAACAACGCTAGAAGCTATACCATATATCATTCATGGGTTGTAAACAATGCTAACAAATCCTGTAGAAGATCCAACAAATGCAGATCCACAACTACAATCTGTTTATTAATTACAAACCTGTATTCGACAGTCCGATACTACAGAAAATTTAGATGCAATGGCTGAGTTTGGTATCCCTGAGAAGCTGATACGACTTTGCGTGATAACTCTGACCAACATGAAGTCTTTAATAACAATATGCTAAAATCTGTCAGAGCCATTTTCTACAATGCGAGACTTTAGACAAGGCGATATTCTGCCATGCTGTATCTTTATCATCATAATGCATATAATCATGCTACAGCAGACTGCTGTGAACACAACTGGTACCATTTTTAGTATGCCGAATAAATATATATCATTGACCAAGAACTGTGAGATGTTACTGCGGCCTCTACAAGCATTGAGAAGCAGACAAAAGAAGTGGGTCTGGCTAAAAATGAGGACAAATTATTTACAACATTATTTTAACGAAAAAAGATTCTACTAGTATGGAACGCTAAATGAACGTTGTCAACTATAGCTTTGAAGTGGTAAGTAATTCTAAATTGGCTCCGTCGTAAACAAAAATAATAATGTCAGCCTGTAAATTAAGAGGCGAGTATTGATTGCAAACTGCTTCTACTATGCGCTAAGACACGATTATGTGAGAAAACCATCTTTCGAAGAACAAAGAACCAACTCTACCAGACACTGATCCTGACTTGCTCTACAGTGCAGAATCCTGCGTAATGACACAAGCGGATTAATCTTTTCTGTTGGTCTTCGAGAGAAAAATACCTCGCATATTTGGACCCATGTTCACGACAAGTACCGTCATCGAATTTACCCTGGGCTGTAAAACGACATTAACGTAGTCAAGCGCGTTCAAATAGACCGAATGCGCCGGCTCGGACATTTTGTATGAAAAGTCTTAGGCGATAAACTCGATGAGCGGCACAGAAGGTGGCGATAAAAAATTTGTTGGATGAACCAGGTCGATGGATCGTCTTAAAAAGTCCTGATTTGAATTTTGTCTTAATGTATTTGGGGTCTAACACGTCTTCATCAAGGCGGTACACTTTTTCTCGTATCAAGTGGTATATATCATCTTCTCTAAGGGTGAAGGTATAAAAACCGGTATATTTTCCAAGTGAAAAGAAATATAATACGTTATTTCAAAAAAATTTTTTGGAAAATTATCAACCTTAAATTTTAAAATGTTTTGACTTTGGCACATTTGCGATTTGTATTCAAAGAAAACTAATTAATAGAAATTTTTGTTATTAATTGATCACTTGTATATCGAAAAGAACAACAAAGTCAACCAATGATTATTTGTAATTGATGCCTATAGAGAATGTGCCTTACAAAGCTTCAATGCCGCATAAGTTTTATGTGTATACTTTTCCGCCACATCTTTGTTAACATTAGGTTTCAACTGGATACCCTTAGAAAAATCACAAAAACTAACTGTTTCACAAGAATTGTATTGAGGGATAACAAGTAAATACGTTTGGACCCAATTGAAATCACCACAAGCACCAATGATGGTATGTTGGTTTTTATATGCAATGAGAATAGAAGAAAATAAGATCAATACAGAGCCAAATCAAAAGAGATCTTATAAAACAAAACTAAGATAGTAGTGTGTTGCTTTATTTTTCTTTTAGAGAACAACTTTAATTTGCTGCAAATATATCCTGCAAATCCTCTTATTGCGAGCACACATTATTACTTACTAATGTTGCACATACATATATATGAGTAAATGGAGAAATACGGATAAAATCCAAAATGACTGTAAAGTAACAGTACGGTAATGGTATGGCCAAACAATGGCCCTCATATTTAGATTGGAGTCAAAACTATAACAATTTTTGTTGCGTCTCTCAATGTCTAGCAAAAGCTTTACAGTTTGTATTCGTCGTTAAACTGTAAATCCCCTGTGAATCTTTACCATATCTCATTAATGGGTAAATATATGTTCTGTCCTTAAAGTCATATCCATGCGTCTATACAAACTATGGCTGTATCATCCGTTTCCCATCACATACGGAGTTCCGTCAATTATCCTATGCCAAAATCTTTATTCAACCTTATCGTTTTTATTTGGACTTTATCGACTAAAAAGCTTAATTCGACGGTCCTATACAACAAAAACTATTAAATGACTATGTTTCGTATATCTGCGTAGCTGATACGACAGAATGTAGCTGTATGACACGAAGTCTTCAGTGAAGATATTCAAATATCTGACAAAGCTATTTGATAACAGACGATGTTCTAGACAGAGCGATAATCAGTCATGAACGCAATACGTCTGCTTGTAATTAACGCAGGACATAAATATAAGTCATAATACAAATAATTTACGACAGTTTAATTCTATATGAGTCTTTAAAGTTTTTCTCGTTGTAAAACTATCAATTCTCTTTATGTTAGATTTAGTATACATTCAATAGGTTTCCAACATAGAAAAGGTAACATTTTTAATAAAAGTCATATGCCATTAGCTGTAGATTTCAGTATATTACTGCGACCTTATCAAGCTTTGGGTGTCTGTTGACAGAAGTAGGTCTGGCGACAAACGAGGACAAAACAAAGTTATTTGTTTCAACGGCTCCACGAAAAGCCCCCCAATGAAATAACGCCCAAGAAATAACCCTCAATGAAATAAACCCCAAAAAATAGGAAATAACGCCCAAAAACAGTGAATGAAATAACATCCAAAAATAAATTAAATAAACCCCAAAGCGAAAACGAAACAACCCCCAATATTTGGGAGTTATTTCATATGAAATAACACCCAATGATGAAAATGAAATAACCCCCAATGAAATAAACCCCATCAGCAACAAAAATGAAATTATGCCCAAAATTCATAAAAGAGTCAGCTTCACCAAGGATTTCATGAAGTCAATATGGACCAACAGCAAAGTCGCAAAATTATTGAAATGAATCGTGTGGATTGCAGATCGTTGTATTTTTGCAGTTCGGAAGACAATTTGCCTTTTACGTTTGGCCTTTACACAACCACCTCCAGTGTTCAAAAGCATATCAAACTCTTTGTTTTTATTGAATTCGTCCTTTTGAAGAACTCTTACAAATTTAAAAAAAAATTCCATTCTTAGTGTGTTCTAATCAAACTTTGCATTTCGTTGATTTTTTATCCGTCAATATGAATACAAATGGAAATATCTGTAAACATTCAATAGATATTGTAATATATTCACCGGCCAAAAGTTATCTTGTAAAAGGCCTATTTTAATATAATTATATAATTATAACCCCTAAAAACCAACAGCTTTAAAAATGAAATAACCCCCGAATAAAAAATGAAATAACACCCAAATTATTCACGATATGAAACAATCTCCAAATTTAAAAAATTGGTTGGATGTTATTTCATTGGAGATTATTTCATAATTTGAAAACCCCAAATGAGGAATGAAATAATTCCCAAAGAAAAATGAAAAACGGCCCAAAAAAATTGGGAGTTATTTCATATGAAATAACACCCAAAATTGTATGAAAAAAATTTGGGGAATATTTCATTTCTCGTTTGGGCGTTATTTCATTGGGGGGCTTTTCGTGGAGCCGTTTCAACGACCAAAGTGTCCGCTTGCTTGAAGTGATAATGATTTGATTTATCTTGTCTCCGCAATAAACAAAAGCTGTTTTGTCTTCCTGGAGAATAAGAGAAGAGCATAGCTTGCAAACCGTTGCTACCATGCACTAAGTAATTCTGTACCAAACACTGGTCTGGCCTGTCTTGCAAGATTCTGCATAATGAACAGACGATTTAATCTATTCTAGTACAACTCATAAAGATAACATAGATTTGAATTTTTGTGACTGTATCATTGACATCTTTTGTCCTATTTTTTTTATCTAAAAGTACGAATTTCAGAAAATTTCTTACTTCATTTCCCTTTACACCCTATGAATGATGTATGGGATAGCTTCTCTCATTATTTCTATTTTTCGACTCACAACAAACGGGACCTACTTGTTTAAAGGCGGAAACGAACGTCAGCTGTTTGAGAAGCTTTTACAAGACATGTCGATTGACTTGACCACATACCGCGATGTTAATGTCTGCAACATCGATGGGGCCGCCGATGAAAGAAGTTGTAGATGACTGTGCCAGAAATTGAACCATGGACTCTCCCGCATCATAGTGGCGTGTACAACCTATCACGCTACGGCTGGCCGCCTAAAGTATGTCTTAGTTTAGCACAATTACTTTATAAGTTGAATTTGGATACCAATTTATGTGATTGTAAAATGTAAAAATGAATCATTTTGTTCATTTTTTATCTATAGAAGAACGAATTTCGAAAATTCTGGTATTTTGATACAACTTCTCCATGAAGTGAGCGCTCAATCCAATTTTACTGATTGCAGATTTAACTGGGTGGACTGTAAGAGGATTTCACTTTGTTCCTAAACTAGTAAGATAATTATCTTCGGACATGCCGAAACTCAGATACAGTTCACCATTTGTAAAAATGGTGGTAAAACTGGTTATTTGCACTACAACTATATTTTATTAAACTTTATACCGCCAAAAAGGGGAGTTGGTGATAGGTGGACGTTACTTTTAGCCTAACACATCCATTTATTGTCAATATTTTTTATTACTGAAATGTCAAATACTGGGCTTGAGTTGTTTCGCTTAGATAACAAAAGCTTTCATAACTAATTTCAGATCGATATTTTAACTACTTTGCAATCGCGGAGACAGATAGACAGAAATCTCCAAAAAGGGTGAGTTTGTATGGGGGCTGTGAGTAATTTGTGACCGATCTTGGTCATCTTAGTAACTAACCTCCGATTGAAGTATAGAAGTTTGCTTTTTATATTTCAACCCGATACTTCTTGAACTACTGTTGTTATCGTGGTGACACACAGACCGGCACCACAAAAAAGAGGGATCGGGCTCATATTTAAACTCATACACCACTTAGAGTAAGGAAACTTGCATACAAAATTACTACAGATGTAATCGCAGACACAGGCCCTAAAAAGGTGAAGTTTGTATAGGAGGTGTGAGTAGTTTTGACCGACCGTGCTCATCTGATCCTCCATTTTGAGGATAGACGTTGTTATTCCAAATTTTTAGCTTGATATCTCTTAAACTACTGTTGTAATCACGGGGATACACGGACGGACAGCCCCACAAAGTGGGATTTGGTACGGGTGTTGGGTGCAGTTTATGACAGATCGGGCTCATATTAGAACCAGACCTCCGCTTTGAGGATAGAAGTTTGCATTAAGAACCAAATTAATATACCCTCCACTCAGTTCGTGTGCCTGGTGAAGGGTATAGAAAGAGTTTTCGAAAGATTTCAATTAATCTCACAGTTATGTAAAAAGCTAAACGTACACGTAACGTAAACGTAATTTTTTGTGGAAGTAGCTTTATAGCTTGATGTCTATAAAAGTAATACATTTCAAAAATTTCGTTGTT
Source organism: Muscina levida (assembly GCA_964034835.1). Taxonomy (NCBI): domain Eukaryota; kingdom Metazoa; phylum Arthropoda; class Insecta; order Diptera; family Muscidae; genus Muscina; species Muscina levida. Next base: position 99,117,900 of record OZ035880.1, read on the forward strand.
ATCGCACAAAACTACTCCCAATGTTCGAATTTCGAAAAAATACTTCTGGTCGAAGGCTTGAGTTTTCTTTCTGTCGTACCCCAAAAAATACGTATTTGAAATAATCACATCTTATCGTCCCCTTTCATAATAAGGGTAGCTTTAGTCGTTTTGTTTACGCAGAGACCATACTATCTAATCGTTCTTGATTTTATTTATTGTTGATCTGTATAGAATTATGATATTGTCATAGTTCGGTTTGAGATCAGTTCTATTGGCAATTATTTATTATTGCCAATAGGGACCGGCCGTGGCATAGTGGTTAGAACACGCGACTACCATGCGGGAGATCGCAGGTTCAAACCTGGTTCCAGTCATCTTAAAAGAAAAAAAAAAAAAAATTTTCTTTCATTGTCGGCTCCTCTCGAATGTTGTTGACAGCAACTTCGCAGTATTAAGCGTCGATTCAATCGTCGTGTCTAGTAAAAGCTTCTCAAACAGTGACGTTCGCATTCGTCGATAAACAAGTAGGTGCCGTTAGTTGTGAATCTAAAAATAGAAAGCGTGTTAATTCACAACAACGCGAGAAGCTATCCCATACCTCATTCATGGGGTGCAAAGGAAAATTAAGTTAAGTAAGTTATACTATCTAATCAGCACCCTTTGCTGTGACTCCTCCACTATCTTTACAAACCTTAAGTGTAGAAAGCTCCATCAACGTATTGAGAAGCCCAAACACACCCGTGATGATAGTGATGGAGTTACAGAAAAGGGTGCTGATGAGATAGTTTAGCAACTATCGAAAAAGTTATACGCCCTGCCGGCTGTCACACAATCCATTTCGCACAACTCTTGTAAAACAGATTCTATTAGCAATAATAGAATAGATCTTGAACCGAACAATGAAACCAAACTTATTAAAAAATATTTCTCTAATAACTTTCAAACAGACAGTTGTCCAACTTTTGTAAATTTTGTCAGTTTAATTACCTTGTAATAACAGACAAACCCTTAGAAAATCAAAAACCTTGCCACTCCTGTTCTTCCAACTCTTATACAAATGACCAAGTTTACCCTCATAGCTTTACATACATATGAAAATTTGCTCAGGAATGAAATTGAATTATATAGATTGACCTCTTTTGGTACATCCCATACAATTTCTTAAAAGAAACTTCCCATAATGTTGAAAATAGTTTACTTTACATATTTTGTATTCATAGGATAAGAAACCGGGAGATTATCTCCGTCCTTAGTTTTCAGTTGATACCGTATAAGACCCTTTCGAAACCCCATACGAAATAACCAAATGTCCAGGAATAATTAATAAACACTAATAATTAATACTTTTTTAATTGTAAGCTTTTTAACAGTTTTACTTTATGTCTGTAACCCTTTAGTCTTACGACCGAGAGTCATATCTCCAATCGTTTACACTCCACAAGCAGGCATAAATCAAGACTTAAACAATATTATACATTGGGTGAGGGTATTTACCAAATGTTACAGTTTTTAAACTCACTGAAGAGGATATACGGTTTTGTTTAATTTCGAACGTTAATTTAAAAATTATTTTTTCCCAGACTCGCTGATTGCAAAGTGTCGTCAGCATAATAAGTTGACTACCGTTTAAGTAATGGACTATGGTAATTCGGCTACTTTAGGAACCAAACTATTTATCGTACATCAACGTAACGATGCGCTTGAAAATTGTCCAGATGACTTCTTATGCAAATTTAAGCAAGAGTAAAATCTGGTTTACCGTTTAAGTTGATTCACGTCCATAATATGCTACATACGTCCCATCTCTGTGTACTGAATCATAATAATGCTATGCATACACATATACCTTTGTATAGTATGTATATAAGTACGTACATAACTATGCATGTACTTTTGTTAAATGCTGAGCATATCTGTGGCAACTGGCAGACAGGATGAGGGGGAAATTATATGGTGGACATAAACTACAACAATTTGTTTTCATTACGACGTTACTTTATGAGTATGAGTGTCTGTTTATTACAGCAATGATTCGTCCTTTGAACGGGTCCATCGGTTAATGGTGGCCGCACAGGGTAAGTATACATATTCTATGGAGTTGCTTATAATGCAATCTCAGGCAAACATATGCTGCTGCTGCTAATGGTGGTGGCTGTGGCGGTGTCGGAAAAAACCTTAGTTTCCTTTAGTTTCTTTTATTTTGTTTTCTAAATAAAACAGCTAAAACCCGTTTTCATTTGTGTTAAGTGGAAATATCTGTTATGTCGTTGTCTTTTATCTGGTTAAACGTCCAACTGTCATGAGTTTCAAAGCAGACAAGACCGACACAACGATGGGGGATGGGGACGGTGCCAACATCCTATTTTATAAATGGAAGGAGAAATACTTTTCCATCTACTTAGAGTAGGAATTGACATAAGCATTGAAGTTCTTTTTCTGCTGCCACCGCTTGTACTGTGCTTTTATCGTAGTGTTCATCACAAGAGCATTCTTGTTTGAAGCGAAAGCATTCAGGATAAGAATTCGATATGTCTTTGCCTTGTTTTGTGTATGAAAGCAGGAAATTATAGGGTCCTTTTAACAAGATACAGCCAAAGAAATGAATGAAATTGAATTAAATTAAACTTCATTAGCAGTTTTAATAGAAGCTGTCATTTCATTTCAGGAGGGGGTTTTTATCTGCCATGGCATTACTGAATACATATCTTTACGCCCCTCTCGCTCCATTCGCTCTACTACTATGTTATTTTCTAATTTGGATAATGATAAGTCTCTTATTTATTTGTACTACCAATCAGTTTTAAACCCATTCCACATCTTTGGGTTCACATTTTAGTCAATAAATACTGATTTTTATTTGAAAATAAAATTAACCAGGCTACACAAAGGTTCATTTAGTGGTGTTGTTCCTTGTTTGTCTTTGCTGTAGTCATAGCAATGAATTTAACACCATCTATCTACCTCCTGCTGGCGAAGCTAAGCATAAAAATGTACTTAAGCTGGCAATAAATAAAATGATTTCCAATCAAATCAAATTTACACATAGAGATATATGTGTATGTGAGCGTTGTACGTATGTATTATGTACATGTTTGTGTTGTATCCGATGCAAAAAAAGCCTTAAAGCTATGTAAATAAAATTGTACATATTATAAGGCCTTTGTCCATTAAGTTGCGAATAACTGTTGGTGGACCAACATTTAGGTTGCTAAGCATTAATACGTATAATGGGTGCGATGTAGAAAAGAGCAAACCATGTTGAACAAACCTGTATCCGAAAGAAGTTTATACAATAAACTGAGCTTCATGCGTACAGCAACATTGATTCTGTCAACTAATATAATATTATGTTAATTGGATTTTTATTATTTTAATCTCAACTAACAATTGACTACAATTGTCTATAAAAATGTCCATATTTATGTATCAAAATTTATTTTCGGAGATTAAGAAAACTAATAGTTTGTCGTAAATTAAACAAACTAAACGACAAATTGCGGCGGATTGGAAATTTATAGCTGTGCGGTGAAATAACTGTTCAAAATAAAATTACGCTATCCTCTTGATATTTAGAATTCAACAAAGTTTTTAATAAATAAATTACCAACATGTTCAAATATTTATTATATTGAATTTACTAGTTTTCCTAATTTACACAGCCATCGATAGACACAGGATGGACCAAAAGTATGTTTACATTTGAATCGGTAGTTGTGTAGAGGTGCTACGTTCTGGAGGGGCGGATGGATTACGAATTGCGACAGCAGCCAATACGAGTAAAATCGAAGCAACGATTCTTTGACAACATACTGCATATAAATGAATCTCCATCTATTAACTTACAAAAAATGTATGCAGATGTGTGAGAAGACCGGTTAACCATTGTATCAACAAGAGAATACAGAGCCACACATTGTCATGCTACACAAATTATTTGCTTCAGCGCTATGGTTTTAATGGTTTAATGAAACGCAAAATTTTTGTGCACAGAGAGATATCCAAAAGAGATGACATTAACTAGATACCACGTAGACCAATCCGATTCTCAATTGTCGCTTTGGGGGACAACTTTAAAGTAACGTTTTCGACAGGAACACAGTGTCTCTTGTTTTGACGAGAAAATTCAGGACATTTCTCGAACAAACATGTCATATAACGTATTGTGTATTTGTATATCACGAGTGCAGCTCATTGATTTGGGACTCAATTCTAAGAACTGCACCTGGAAGCAGGTCCAAAAAGAAAAAGTTCTGCATCATTGGTTTTGTCAAGTTATATGCCATAGTAAATTAATATCGATTTGAAGTTAGTAAGTATCGTATAAGGGATTTTGTCACGTTTTAGGCTCTTTTGTTATATTGTGTTGTACTGTGTCAGACTATCCTTCTTCCTACTTAAAACCTTAGAGAGAATAATAGAGGTATACATCAGATCATCTCTTAAACCGGAAGATCTATATAGGGCTCAGCAGGCTAACAAGAAGGTTAAATCCATTGAAACTGCTTTACATTCGATTATCAGTCTTATAGAAAGATCTCTGAACTACAAGGAATACACAGTCGAAGCCTTCCTCGACATTGAGCGAGCTTTCAGCAATGTCTAACTCAAATCTGTAATTAAGTTATTGAAATAACTGGAAATTAATCCAGCATTCATCTTACTAGTTCATAAACTTTGGATCTAGTCCGGGCGTATCAAAATTTTCAAAGGTCGCGGTTCGTTGTCCTCCACAAGGATCAGTTCTCCTTCCACTACTATGGAATCTCAAAATCAATACTGTTCAAAAATGTCCACAAAAATGTTGTCAAAACTGTAAAAACCGAATAATACGAAACTGGAGCTATTTACTGAGGGATATACAATCCCTCAACTTTCCAAACACAGATCAAATGGAGTGAGACCGGCCGGTTTGATTACTGTCTCCAGTTATTTACATCTTTTTTTCATTGCCGGGCCCCTCGACGTTGTCCACAGCAACTTCGCAGTATAGAGTAGCGTTATTCGGCATGTCTAGTAAAAGCTTCCCAGAGAGTGACGTTCGTATTCGTCGCTAAACAAGTCGGTGCCGTGGTTGGGAATCTAAAAATAGAAAGCGTGTTAAATCACAACAACGCGAGAAGCTATCCCATACTTCATACATGGGGTGTAAAGGGAAATTAAGTTTTGTGTTTTAAGACTAAACGGAGTTGCACTTAAACTTTCTGATAGCGCCAAAAACCTAAATTGGAGTGTTAAGATACTCATGTCAGAGCCAGGAAAGCGATAACGGCTCTTTACTGCCGCAAAAAGGGCAATCGGCCTCAACTGGGAAATTAGCCCCAGAATGTACATTAGTTATATGACGGTGTTATTACACCAATCATAGTTTAAGGATCGGCAGTTTAGTAGCCGGTGCTGGAGAAGGCAAGTCAAATACTGCAATTCGACCGTATTATGAGACTAGTGGCAATCATTAAAACAGAGGCACGAACACACACAACCAAACTCATCGGCGAAAAAATGGACCTAGAAGGCTTTATAGAACGCCTCCAAAAGCAATCAGTAGTCCTGTGCTCTCCATTCTCCCTTCCTTTCAAAATAACATAGGGTGTCACTGGGAGGCAAGGCTTTCCAATGAAGTTCCATTATGAAGTTGTCACCCTCAAATAGTGTATTTTAGGATTGGCCGTTACAGTCAATGGCGATCTTTATCGAGCCATGTTGAACTTATATTTGTTCACAAAAATTGAAGAGGATGATATTGAAGATTGAATTTTCAGGCATGTGAAAACAAGGCTTTGAAGACATGACGTTAGAATGTCTCAGAAGGCCTTGCTAATTTCACCGCTGGGAAGAGCCGATGCGTTGGCAAAAGCCGCCATCATCGTGAATTTAGCCGAAGTTTACGGTCAAATTGGCGTTCATCTCACAAGTGAAAACAGCTAATTGCAAAGTAACTGAACAATATTGCTAGGGAGAGATGGATGAGAGAACTCACTTGTACTGCGACCACACAGATTTTGCTTACCATGGATATACAGAGGACATGATTTGCGCTGAACCTGTCTATGGTCCATATGAGGAACATTCAAGCTGTTATAATCGGTAACTAGCAGGTTGTCAAACATACTGAGAGGTTGAAACTTTCGTACAACAATTTTGGTATAAGCTGCAAATATGAGGAAGAAAAGAGAGCTATATCTTCTATGTCACTGCCATAGCATTGGTGACGTGAGCTATGAGAAGTTTGGTAGGCGGAAAAATGACAACCATAGGTGGGAAATATTTGATGACAGAATTTAAAATGGTATTACAATGGGACCTTTTCTAAAATCTATATTAAATATTCGGAAACAAAACCTACTGTGTTACATGTTTATACAAAAAATGCCAATAAAATATTGTTATGAATAAATATCAGTAGTCTAACAAAAAATTATCTTCTAATAAAGTATATATGTATGTAAATTTAACATTCATGTGAAGTTGAATCGTAGATTTTATATCGTTGATACCCAAATCAACGTCAACAGAAGAAATTGCAAACTTTTAAACATATTTTTCGAGTTTTTTTATTTTAAATGAACTATCGTTTGGGATAAAACAAAAAGTTTAAACTTTTTTTTTAATTTGACAACCATGTAGCCCTTTTGATTGATTGCATAATTATACAATACAACAATATAACTATATGCACATATACATAATTAGGCAATACTTTTGTTGCCTGTACTACAAAGTTAAGTTATGTCATTGGATAAAGGTATAAGGTGCTACCAACACAATAATCCCCAATAATAACTCCACTCTGGTGTCTTTACATATAAAATTGAGCCCGTAAACAGAACCTATAACAATTAGATTAAGGATGTTGCCAAATAAAAAAAAATACATTGCATATTGAAAACAAATGTTGAAAGGGAACTTTTTAGGGCTGGGGATAATTTGAAAATAAATGATTGTATCCCAAGTATTTTATGGATCACATATTGGTAATTTTCACCCCCCACTTTACCATATTGTTGTGTGTGTTTTTTTTTTTTGGCCAACAACAAAGTAAAACTTTTATTTTAGATGGAGGACATAAACAAAAAAGTCAACACCAACGCACGGCCTAACACAATCACCTATTACCAGCAAGATTCAATATGTTAAGGGAAGGTTTGGTGTACGCCACGCCTGAGAAAAGTAATAAACATAAAACGCAATTTATGTTTTCCCTTAACCCCACTCTGCCAGGCAAAGACCATGAAATACTGTATATTTTCGAAATTGACTCTGCCTCGAGCAAAACATAAAAAGTAAGAACAAACCTTAAAAAAAATTCAATAAATAATTTTAGAGTATCACATCGAAAGTTAAAATTTTCAATTTAAACCCGTTTTATTTGGCAAACAGCAATAAAAGTAACACATGTATAGATTCGCTTTTGTATTGTTGTATAATAAATATGTCTATTTCAATGTTATGGGTTTACATGTAGTTCGTCGAATTTAATAGAATTTTTTGAAATTATGAAAACACTTAACATTTGTAACACATTGCATCAGTTAAACATTTTAGCAACAAGAAGATTTTTGGTACGTTCGATTGGTAATAAAAAAAAACTTAATTTCCCTGTACACCCCTTGAATAAGGTATAAAATAGGTTCTCCCGTTGTTGTGAATTAACACGCTTTCTATTTTTAGATTCACAACTAACGGCACCTACTTGTTTGTCGAAGAATGCAAACGTCATAGTTTAAGAAGCTTTTACAGGACACGCCAGTTGACTCGACACTATATTGTGAACTTGCTGTCGAAAACATCGAGGGGGCCGGCAATGTAAGAAAAATGTAGATGACTAGAGGCGGGAATTGAACCCGGGATCTACCGTAGGAATCGCGTGTTCTACCCATCATGCCACGGCCGGCATGATGTATTGTACAGTATATGTACTGTATTTGTAATACAGTTTGGCTTTAAAAATCAACCCACACCATGCTAGATAATACAGTCACAACACTTTAAAAAGTATAGACTATAGCGAACGACCTGGTTTATATTATAAAATTAATAATTATTTATATTGGCGTCTGGACTGTGGTGCTAGGTAACTCCTCTGATCGGTTTAACTTGACAAACCCAGGGTAATCCTTGTCAGTTGCATTTCAAGTATTCTCACAGAGCATCGTATTCGTGGTAATACATACTGCGGACGGAGTACCTCCACGTGGTAACGCTTCGAAAATCCGGGCGCGTCGGCTCAGAGTGAGCGGTACTCTGGACAGCGTCTGACCCAAAATGGGCAGCTGTAATAAAATCCTGGCAGTAAGATAAGACTATGACGTGGTGCGTTGGACATGCAACCCACTACCGACATTTGAACTATTGCAACTAAAAGAAGTAATAAAAAAATAAAACGTTGACGACCACAGCAAACGATTTAAAACCATGATTTGAGTATATGCACCTGGAATGTTAGCACACTGTATAGACCTGGTGCAACCATCCAACTGGCGGAAGTCCTCGAAAAGACAAGCCGACATAAACCCTTGTCATGAAATCCGGTTGATGGGACATAGGTTCTCGCGCATGAAGACGTCCGACATCTACCATAGTGGCCATGTGGACAAGCACGGGTTAAGATGTGGATTTGTGATTGGCAAGTGATTTTCTCATGGTTCAACCCGCTGTTTGTGCACATAAGAGTCGAGACAAAGTTTTTCCATATTACACTTATATGTGCCCATTATAGTGTTCAAATGCTTGAATTTTCCGGAAACCCGGTTTCCGGTTTATTCGAAAAATATCTTTTTCCAACAATTCGGTTTTCGAATACATGATTTAGTAAAAACCGGGTTAACCGGTTTCGTTCGGTTTTTCGGAAATTGTAAAATAAAATCAAATATGAAATTAAATATTAAAAAATATGAATATAAAAACATAAAGCCTTTAAATTCAGTTTGTTTCTATTAATGTATGAATGATTCCAATATTAATATCCAGTTCATCCAAACAATCAAAAATTAACCTATTTTTACCATTGAATGCTTAGTATAGGAAATAAAGGCACAAAGTTTTTCATGCGAATATCGACGGTTTCCCACTCATTTCGAGATGAGATCCCAATTTATTACAAGATGAGATACCAACGGTATATTGGCGACTTCCCAACTATTCTATGGTAATCATAAATTAAGCTCCTTCTTGCGATCGGACACTTGGTTTAGGAGATAAAGTTGTTTATATAACCAGTAAGAAAGTTTCAGTCGGACAACCTGACTTATTACAAATTAAGCCCTCTTTTCGCGATTAGACGTTTAGTTCAGAAGATAGCGACAATTGAATGTTTTGAAATTTCCTTGTGCAACATGAACATTTGAAAATGGCAAGATGAAAAAAAAAGTCATCTAGTAACATTTTTCAAACTTGTTTTCGTTTTGTATAAGGAAATTTCAATGAAAGCATCATCTATGTCAATTTGTCTATAATTAACCTGGCCATGTTCTGTGAAAACACTCCTTTTAGAAAAACCGGTTAACCGACATCAAAAAACCGGTTAAACCGGGTATTCGAAATTGGGATTTTTGAAGAAACGGGCATACGGTTTCGAAGAAAAAAACCGGTTAGACGGTTTTCGGTTTCGGTTTTGAACACTCTAGTGCCCATGCTCTGACCGAAGAGAAAAGCGATGAGGAAAAAAGACGAGATTTAAGGGTCCTGGGGAATGTGTGACCGTAGCCAGCGTTTTACACTAGGCGATTTTAATACTAAAATAGGTAGGGAGATCGCAATGGCATCAAATTGGTTGACTTTTCTGATGCAAGAAATATGGTAGTTAGCGGCACTAGATTTGACCATAGAAGTATTCACAAGGGTCTATGGTTATCTCCAGATCAAATGACGTGAAAACAGATTGATCACGTGGTATTCGATGGAAGGTTTCCATCTAGTGTTTTAGATACACGAGTGTGCATACATTGACTCCGATCACTATCTTACTGCAGTTAAGGCACGTTCAAGGCTAAGCATGGCGAAAAACGCAAGTAGCCAGGCATAACAAAAGCTGGATATCGGTACACTGCAGACCAGAGAGGTAGCGAATGCCTACTCAAACGACCTAACTCAACTGCTGCGGGATGCTTCAATCCCTGCAAATACTACCTTGCAGTGGCTTAATTCATAGAACGGACTGCGAGAATCGTACTTGGGTACTCAATGCAGTCCCAACACGACTCCTAGTACAATGATGAATGTCGAAATGCCACACGAGAGACGGATGCTGCATACAAGGCGAAACTGTAGCCTAAGGCAATGCAAACTATTCATTAGCGGCACAGAAAGAAGAAGTCAGATGGTACTCGTCTCTTTAGACGGAAAAAGAAACAGCTGAAAAAAAGGCAGGATGAGTGCACAGAATGCGTGGAACAGGGTTGGCTTCCTACAAGGACGACGGTGGCCAGCTAGTTACAAACTCAGATAACGTTCTTAAGATATGGAGAAAACATTTCAGAAATCTACTGAAAACGGACACCACTCTAGAAGACCCCGCTCTAAACCATGACGATGGTATTAACTGTCCACTTTCGTGTGGCAATATCCCGCCTTAAAAATAACAAAGCTGATTAGAAGCATGCATCAGCTCATGGAGAACATCTGGGTACAGAGATTTGAGTCTCATTCTGTTATGTCCCATATACAAGAATGGATATCGTAGTGAGTGTAAGAACTTCCGTGGAATAAGCCTATTACCAATTTCGTACAAGGTCCTTTTGAACATATTGTGTGAATGTCTAAAACCAATTGTAGAAAAAATAAAAGACCTTATCAGTGCGGTTTTAGTCCTGGTAAATTTACGATGACAAATCATGTAAAAAAAAACTCATCAAGAGCAGACCGACACCTACCACCTCTTTGTCGACTACAAAGCTGCCTTCGACTCTCCGATAAGGAGTAAGTTATATGAAGCCATGTCTAAGTTTGGTATTCCTGGAAAGCTAATTCGACTTTGCAGATGTACCTTGGAACACACACCAAATCCTCGGTTAAGATTGGTAAGGATAATTCTGAAACATTCAACACGGAAAGAGGTCTCAGGCAGGGTAATAACTTGTCCTGTACACTATTTATTATAGTAATGGAGAAGGTGATAAGAAAGACTGTCTGGCTGGCTCCATATTCTATAAGAGCTACATGCCACCAGACCACTTCGATGATATTCCATCAATGATCGAAATTTGCAGGATGTTACTGCAGTTTTATCATCACTAGAAAAGGAGTCAGCAAAAAATGGGTTTAGCGGTCAATGAAGACAAACAAAGAGTCCTTTAGATGGGGACGCACCGTAAAAGTTGAATTGTATTGTTTTGAAGTAATAGATGAATTTGCGTACCTCAGATCTTCCGTCAATAGGAATAATAGTGTTAGCCTAGAAATCAAGCGGACTATGCTATGAATATTTCTATGGACTGTAGCAGTTCTATATATACTAAAGACACAACTATGCCATGTCTTAATTTCACCTCTCATGTTGTACGCTGCCTGCGACAATGGACATACAAAACCTGAGAGTATGTGATGGGTAGGTACTTCGAAAAATATGTGTAAATATCTACATATGTCAACGGCGAGTTTTGTCAAAGGATGAACCATGAGCTTTACCATGATATCGAAGTAGATAAAATAGTCAGAATTCAACGACTACGCTGGCTGAGACATGTTGCCAGTATGATCTTAATACCCCAGCGAAAAATGTGATGGAAGGCAAAGCTGAAGGACGGCTCAAAGCAGGGAGTCCCAGACTTCGTTGAAAGGACCAATAGGTTCACGATGTGCCACCATCTGGTAGAATTAACTGGAGAACGCACGCAGAAGACCGAAGCATGTGGAATTCTTTAATACTTCAGGCCACTAAATTATAAACCACGTTCGTAAGTTGTAATGGGTTACTTATGTAAGTAAATACTAAGTGTTATGTAAGCATTACAAATGGTCACGCTCTCAATTGGAATACAAACATCCACCAAGCCGTGTATAGTCACGATCCAGATACTGCTTAAATTGTATCTTACAATTGAAATAATTAAATTGTATTATTTCCTTTATTGTTATTTGTGGAATGTAAGAGGATAATATAAAAAAATTGTCAACTGGCAATCAAAACAATGCATCCTTGTTTCTAAGTATACAATAATAAAAGATGTTGAGTTGGCTCATTACAACAATACAACAAGTTTATAGATGTTCAAGTTTTCTCTAGCGCTTCATTCAACATGTACATTTTCTTAACCAAGATACATTAATTTATTGATAGATAATAACATAAATATACAAATGTATTTAATATTTTAAGTTTTAATTTCAATGTGATAAATATAACAACAAAATCTTTGATACTTTACCTCATTGTATATGCGATGTTGTTGTTTGTTGTTGGTTAAAAGTTGTTATTGTTGTTGTTCATGATGATGTTGTTGTTATTGGAGTTGTAGTTGATGTTGTTGTAGTTGTTGAAGTTTGTAGAAGAAGATGTTGTAGATGTTGTATTTTGGTATTTTTTTTTTTTTTAATTATATAGATTTGTTTAATCCACATTATTCGAATAGTTTTTATAGTTTTCAAATAGTTTTATTTGTTGTTGTAGTTTGAGAAGTAGTTACAGTAGAGGAATATACAGAAGTAGTAGTAGTAGTAGTTGTAGTAGAAGGAGAAGTAGTAGTAGTAGTAGTTTTGGAGTAGTAGTAGTAGTAGAATAAGCAGTTTCAACACAATTTTTGTTTGGTTTGTTTTTATTTAGTTTTTGCAAAAAGCAATAGAAAACAGAAACAATACAAAAGAAAAAAAAAGAAAGAAATTTTAGTTTCTGTTATGTTTGTTGTTAAAGTATTTAAAAAATATAACTATTAACATATTTATTTTTTGTTTGGAAATTTGAAAAAAAGCTATAGAAAAAGGGGTGTGGTGGTATAGACTACAAGTGAAGGAACACACAGTATAAAGGTAAACTAAAAATATATATTTATAATTAACAAGGAAAATAATATTAGATGGTGTTATGGAAAAATTGTTAAACTGTGGATATTTGTTGTGATATTTAAATAAATATTGTGGTTATAACAAAGTATGTGATGATCATTACTTTCGATTCTATAGTGATTTTGAACCCAATTTGTATATGCATCTAGTTTAACGTGTGATTTATGTACAGTTTTTTTCAAATTTGATCCTACAATAATTTTTTAGGATTGTTTAACAATTAGTCTTGGAAAACACATCGCAGAAGAATGAGTAACGAATGCAGAATAAGCGACGAAATCTCGCCAATCGTCTTCACCGGAGTAGATTATCCAACACCGAGCCGAAACGAGATCAGCACGACAACGGCAACAGCCTTAAAACAATTAAGATGCGGCAGCCGATGGTCTGCAAGAATTGCTTTTTAAGGCCGTAAACACGATTCGGCTAAAGGAATACATGCCCGAAAATGGAATCTGAGCGCTCTTTTTTCCGTGCTTTAGAAAGGCGATCCAAGTATGTGTACCAATTATCTCGGGATCTGTCATTAACCCATCGTATACAAAGTTCTGCCAAACCTATTTTAACTTATCAGCGTGGCTTTACGCCTAGTAAATACACGACCGGACAGATATTAACACGCTGCATTCGACAGACCAATATGACAGCAACTATATGTTTGGTTTCCCCTAAGTTTGGTATCCCCTCAAAGCTGATGCAAATTTGCTGAATAACGCTGACTGACACTAAGTCTTCAGTGAAAATATTCAAAAATCTTAAAGAGATTTAGACAAGGCGACAGTCTGTCAAGGGATCTCATTAACAACCTAATGGGGATGTTGATGACTTACATAAATAGCACTGGTCGAGGACTGCGAAATGTTACTGCAGTCTTCTCAAGCTTTGGCAAGCAGTTGACAAAGGTGGATCTGTAATAAATGAGGACAAAACCAACGTATTTGTTTTAACGAACAAAACGTGTACTCTTTTTGGACGCTATAACTTCCCTCTAGTACTGGACATTAGGTCGTAGCTAATGAAATCACTACTTGCTAGGGAACCACCTCTACTTACTTTAGCAACGGTAAAAAATTAATTTTATCATTTGGTTTTTTGTATGAAATGTCCACAAATAGGGTCACTCGCCACTATATCGTTTACCACGATCTAGTGAAATGGGTCCACATGAAAAGGAGGTCATGTGATGCTAGACAATTACGTTTCGTTAACGCTTTCATGGTCATGCATATTTTTTACTCGGTAGTTTGGCATTAGCTTACCAAATTTGTCGGTAGTTCCAGCATGGCCAATCGACATCTCCATAACTGTATGATTGAAGTGGTAGAAGATTTTGTCAATCATGGCTCAGCCGTAAACAAAAATAAAATGCTAGCGTAAAAACTAAGCTAGGAGTATTGATGATAAACCGCTGCTCTTGTACGTTAAGCAGGCGATTTAATGACAAAGCTCTCTCTGGACGAAGAACGTTACGACTCCACCAGACTTTCGTCTTACTCTATAGCGCAGAATTCTGAGCAATGACACAAGCGGATCAATCTATTCTGGGAGTTTTGGAGAGAAATATACTTTGCAACATATTTGGACCCATCATAATTAGAGGCGAGTATCGTCGTCGAATAAACCGTGAGCTGTATAACGACATCGATGTACACAAGGACTTCCAAATAGTCCGGCACAGGATGTGGCGACCAAAACATCTTTGTATGGACCAGGAGACCGAGCTGTTGTCTAAACTTGGAGTGACGAATTATCTTAAAAAAAAACTTAATTTCCCTTTACACCCTATGAATGAGGTATGGGAAAGCTTCTCGCGTTGTTGCGAATTAACACGATTTCTATTTAGATTCACAACAAACGGCGTCTACTTGTCTATCGACGATTGCGAACGTCACTGTTTCAGAAGCTTTTTACTAGACATGCCGAATTACTCGACACTTATACTGCGAAGTTGCTGTCGACAACATGTTGGGGGCCGGCAATGAAAGAAAAATGTTGATGACTGGAGTCGAACCTGGAATCTTCCGCATGGTAGTCGCGTATTCTAACCACTATGCCACGGCCGGTCTCGTGACGAATTATCTACGAAGCGCAAAAGACCGAAAAGGTTACAATTCTTTTCTACGCGTGGCTACTGATGGATGAATTTCTTTTGCTACTGTCAAATAAGAAAAACGACCATATGGACCACATCCCGTCCGTAGTAGTGGCTGTGGCTGAAGGCGTGTTGCTGGTTGTAGGTGCCGTGTGCAGTTTCTGGATCTCTCGAATGCAACAACTTGGAGAAAGTAAGCAAGAATTTTTGGGCAAACATCGCGTATTCGAAAGTTTTGTTAAATTCAAAACAGTCAGTCACATAACTTAACTTAATTTCCCTTTGCACCCCATGAATGAGGTATGGGATAGCTTCTCGCGTTGTTGTGAATTAACACGCTTTCTATTTTTAGATTCACAACTAACGGCACCTACTTGTTTATCGACGAAGGCGAACGTCACTGTTTGAGAAGCTTTTACTAGACACGCCGATTGACTCGACATTTAATACTACGAAGTGACTGTCAAGAACTTTCGAAGGGAGCCGACAATGAAAGAACAATTTTTTTAAGATGACTGGAGCCAGGTTTGAAACTGCGATCTCCCGCATGGTAGCCGCGTGTTCTAACCACTATGCCACGGCCGGTCCCAGGCGTACTCGAAAGTTTTGTTAAATTCAAAACAGTCAGTCACTGCTTGAGTATTATGGATCAACATCACACTTGTTTCGCAATCAACACAAATAAGCACAAGACCTAGAAACGATGTTCAACGATTGTTGGGGGAGAGCATGCGAGCACGATTGTTGGGAGCGCACAACATTCGACAGTTCTGACGCGACCGCACACTATATTGTTGTGTGCTTCCGTTCGGTTATGCTTACCACAGTTTTAAAGGCTAATAAGATCGTACCACGAGTTGAAGTCGCCAGGCTTGAATTTACCCCTAATTTCAGTAAATTAGGTTGATCTGCTGTTTTAATGCCGAATTAAGTTCAGTGACGAAACACATTTCTGACTAAATGGATACGAAAACAAATGAAAATGCGGTATTGCAGTAGTGGCTGCCAATATTAGAAATTGAATTGGCTTCAAAAAATAACCCTTTCGGGACATGTTAAGGATCCCGTAATCCATTTCTATTTGAAGATTAAATGTAAAAGGTCTTAGTGAATATTTTTTAATTCTCGAATATGTGCGACAGATTATTCTTTGGAATACCGAAATAATAAGTTGCTTGTGAATGTTTGTTGTGTCTCTATCCGTTTAAATACATATTTAGGTTCAAAATACTATCGGGGAAGTATAAGATTTTGGGTTTAAAATACAAACTGGTGATTATAATTTTTTTTTCGTGTCAATCATTTTGGTTACAGACTACAGTTTTATTTTCTTTTGGGTTTGTGTTGGTAGGGAAATAGAGATAATTTATAATACATGAGTTTTATTTAAAAAAAATAATATTAAAGCCTCATGTACAATTCAAAGGAATTTTCACTTTCCACCTAGGGTACATAACTTTGAGTCAGCAAATTTAAAAGCTGAATTTTTTAGATTAGAAGTAGCAGAAAAAAACATTCAAATGAAATTTTCTCTGAACTGTCTATAAGGCTTTATAATAAAAGACTAACAAAAGGTTGATAGTATAATAGAAAAAAAGAAACTTGGAAACAGTGCCATTTCAAACAAAAGCTAAAGTGTTTTTAATAGGAAAATTTAACGTTAGATAGTTAGCAAACAAAACTAAACCAAAGCCGATGTTAAGACATAGTTTAAAAATTATATACTTATATATGTTATATATATATAGAAATAGTACAAATAAAACAAAACAAATTAGCTGAAGCAAATAAAGTGAAAAAGTGTTGAAAAGACAATCTTCTTGTACGAGAAAATATGTGTGTTAATATATGTGTTTAGATGTTGGATAAGGTCGGTGTTTTTAATGTGCAGCATATATGTCAAATCAACGATTTTTTTTTATGAACTTTTTGTAACGAACGCTTCAGATAATATAATAACGATGTAAGGCCATAAATTTTTCTTATCATTCGTAGACGATCGCTTCGATTTATATTAATTTCTTAAAAGTAAGTTTAATAAGCGTTGCCTTAGTTCAAATCACACTTAAAAGTAATGTTTGTTAATTTCTTGTTATTTTCTAAAGACTTTTTTAAACCTTATAAAAGACGACATAAAACTATCTTAAGCAATAATTATTTACTTTTAAAATAAGGAAAATAGTTAAGCAAGAAGTTGACTTTTAAAAATAAACCTTTCCTAAACAAAATTAACGCGCAAAATGAAGGCATCAATTGTGCCTATATATCAAAATCACACTGACTCACAGAGATGAGGTAGTCTTGTCATGAATCTGTTGTCAGTAATCAATTTTGTAATTTTATAAAAAAAAAACACAATATCCGCCCTACTTGAAATGAGAGTGCAACCCATAGCCTCGCGAGGCAAACAATAATCGTATTTTGTGAATTTGTTTAATTGAAAACAGTCAGTCACTGCTTAATTGTGATAAAATATTCACCAATTGCTGGGAGATCACGATTTGTTTGCAACTTTTTGCAAAATAAGTACCTTAATTTAGTGATATAAATAGCCAGGGCATAGATTGTCACAAACTATTTTCTAATATATTTTTTCTTGTTTGTAACTAAAGCATGAACTTAAAGTCAATTTATATTTCCAAGAAATGCCAATTTAAATGTATACTGAGATATAAACAATGTTGTCTTCTTTCACTACAAATACAAATATTATTCTGCGAATTGCAAAATGTGATTCATTTCATTTCCTTTTTAATACAGATCACGCATGACTGGTTTCAAGCTGTCATCTCATTTTTATTTACTATTGTTTGACAATTTGTCATGAAGAGAGAAAAAAGACCGCAACAACGTTCCCAAATAATTCAGTTGTATTACCAAAATCAGTGTGCTGTGTTAAAGGTTTTTTTGTGAATTTTGTTCAGTGACGAAGCACTTTCCAGGATCAATGGTAACGTCAATAGGCAATTCGAAGAGATTCTCAAACTACCATTATATTCACAATAATACACGGTTAAAGGTTGTTAATGGCCTAGTGCAATGATTGGTGCGAAATTCTTTAAAGATAAGGCCGGATCAAACATGGCGAACACTTGGTTGAATAACATTTATCGTTATGATGTCGACTACATTTAGTATCAGGAAGACGGTTCTTCGACACCGCGACGAACTGGCCTTATCAATGTGACACCACTATTTTTTTATTTGAGGTTATGTGAAGTCATTATCGTGTCGTAATGGGTTAGTACGCGTGACTATTATGCATGCGACCTAGGTTCAAACCCTGACACATATATCAATATTCCCTTGATCGGCGGCCCCTTCCTTATTGTCAAGTCAATCGATGAGTCCAGTTCAGACTCGACGTTAAACAGAAGGTCCTGTTGATTGATAACTTACTCAAATGCAAAAAGCTCCACCATACCTCATCAATGGAATGCGAAGCAAACATACAATATTATTATTGTTAACATTTGTGGGCTCTGAACGCTTATTTCCGCAATAATTTCTGCCGACCACAGAAATGGGGATGAAAGTCCAATACGTTTACCAAATTTGAGTACCAGTGGAGAATGATGGGCAACCGAAACAAAACACATGCTGTCCGTAGTGAGGAGAATATTGCGAGCTTTAGCAAAGAGACCAGAATTTCTTTTTGGTGGTCCCCAAGCAGCTCGCAACGTCCGATAGATGCGACCACCAATGCGTCTAAGGGAGCAGGTAACAGAAGTTACTGAAGCTCAAAACAAAGGCTCTCTTAGTGGCCTTATTTTCTTAACTAAAACAATTAATATAAAAACACGAAGAAAGGGAAATACAAGAACCTTCCCGCAATCATTTTAAGAAACATGATTTAAGAATATGCACCTGAAATGTCAAAACTATTTAATTGGTGGATGTTTTCGACAAAAACAAGGCTGACATCACCGCCATACAGGAAATGCGATGGACGGGTTAAGAACGACGAAAGTACTGTGACATTTTTTAAAGCTGCCAAGCAGAAACACACGAATTTGGAAGTGGATTCGTAGTCGACAAGAGACCGAATATCCACTTTTCGCATTAAGGCAATGCATAAAAGATGCATTCTATAAGCGTCTGGAGGAAACATATGACCGTTGCCCTGCGCATGACAAAAAAAAATTGTTGTGGGAGATTTTATTGCTTAAATAGGATAGGAAGATGCTGTTGGTTGAGCAGTCAGAAAATTCTGTCTACACAACAACACCTCGGATAACGGATACAGAGTGATGAGCTTCGTGTCGGAAAGAAAC
This sequence comes from Muscina levida, assembly GCA_964034835.1. Classification (NCBI taxonomy): domain Eukaryota; kingdom Metazoa; phylum Arthropoda; class Insecta; order Diptera; family Muscidae; genus Muscina; species Muscina levida. The sequence goes on from OZ035880.1 coordinate 99,137,244, forward strand.
ATGGAACCAGATTCCCACATAGAAAAATCCACAAGGCAACGTTATGGACGTGTGGATCACCACCAAGTTCGAGCCAGGTACACACTCAAGTAAGTAGTGCTAAAAACGCTCGTAACAAAGTGTAATGGAAGCTACACATCACAAAGCTGCTTACCCTCCAGATAGCCAATGCCCCACTAATTATGATGATTCCGACACACAGTGGCAACCTATTGCGAATTCTATTCTTAAGAAAAGGATGCTGCATTCAAGGAAAAACTGTGGCGGAACGAGGGAGATGAATTGCTCTTTCAGGCGGAAAAAGCGTCTATGGGAGAAAATTACAAGGATAGAGATGACACTCGAAAGTTATACCAAAAGCATTAAAAGCAAAGGTTTTGGAACAAGGTCCCCCCCCCACCTGAAAGCAGAGAGATGGAAATCTGGTCACGGATACACAGAGTGTCCTGCATATATTAAGAGAACACTTTTCTACTCCGCTCTGTCCCTAAGTCATCATAAGTGACGAATCACGACGTCTGGCAAGCCATAACGTGATCAGCACGGCCTAAAAACAATAAATCTGCGGGAGCGAATAGAATGCCGGCAGTGCTTTTAAGGCTGGCGGCGGTAAGCTGGAAAAATGCATTAACCAACTCATAAACACCAATTAGCTTAACGAATGCATGCCCATTAATTGAAATCCGATTGTTCTATGTGCTTAAGAAAGACGATCGTAGTGAGTGTACCAACTATCGCCAGATTAGCCTTTTAACCTAACGCGTCCACGACCCTGTCGAGTGCGTCAAATGAAAGACTAAAGGTCATCTTTGCGAACCTAGTTAGATCTTATCATTGTGGCTGTAGACCTGGTAAATCGAAACTCGACCAGCTATTCACACTACGTTAAATCCTTTCCAAGACCCAAGAAAACCAGGTCGACACCTGCCATCTGTTTATCGAATAAAAAGGTGCATTGGACATTATGATACAACAGAAACTATTAGATGCTATGGCTGAGTTTGATAAACACGCGATGCTGATGCGACTTTGCGGATTTAAATAACTGACAAGAAGTCTTCAGTGAAAATAGGGCAAAAATCTGACACAGTTAAGCGATCTTTTTAACATCATAATGGAGATGGCCATGCAGAAGTCTGCAGTAAACATGTCTGCAGAAAAACACTTTAAAATAAGTTACATGCTACTCGCGCGTAACACAATGTTGTAGATGTCACTGGTCGAGGTTTTTGGCATGTTACTGCGGTCTTTTCGAGATTTAGGAAGCAGTCGGCAGAAGTGAATCTGGTGAGTCTACTCGTTTGGGGCGCTGCTTGGTATTTTGTGAAATACATAGAAAACCTGTTCCTTGGTCTCTTCGAGCTACCATGTATTTTCTTCGAGCCTCTAAATGGCAAAATATTTAAGAATATTCCGATTTATTGTGAGTTTTGTTCCACTGATTTAAATTTTCTGTGTTTTTAGTGTTTAACAAATTCAACACAACCTGTCATATGTGCTATATGGTTGACTAAAGCTGACTTTATCCTGATCAGACTTTATCAGTGACGCTCGCGGATAAGTCAGTTTTGGCAGAATTCGAGAGAAAAATACTCAGCTAAATTTATGGAAATATTACCGTTAACGGAGAGAATCGGCGTCGTATGAATCCTAAACAGTACGAGCTGTATACCAACTTTGACATGGTCTTACTTAAAACATAATGTCCCTTTACACCCAATACATGAAGTATGGGGTAGCTTCTGGCGTTATTGTGCATTAACACGCTTTCTATGTAAAGACTCACAACAAACGGCACATACTTGTTTGTAGACGAATGCGAGCGTCAGCTGTTTGAGAAGCTTTTACCCAACAGGCCGATTGACTCGACACTAACTGCGAAGATGCTGTCGACAACATTGAGGGAAAAAAATGTAGATGACTGGACACATGAATCGTACCATGGATCTCCAGCATGATAATCGCGAATTCTTACGATCATTCAACGGCCGGCCCTACATTGATATGGTCATGCGCATTAAAATACAGCGGTTGCGATGATTGGATCATGCTGTAAATGGATGGAAATGTTCCAGCACGAAAAGTCTTCGAGAATAAACTCGACGGGCAGCACTGAAGAAGGCGACTACAACTTATTGCGACGAAATGGAGAAGAAGCACACAAGATCGAATCGCATAGAACACTTTTCTAGCTGGAGCATATAGTCGGTAACTTATAATTTCGAACTATCCCAATGTGAATTTATTTATGTACTTTAATTTTAAATTAAAATAACTTTTTTGTTAATGAATAGTAAATAGTTTTATAGTTTTTCAAGCGTTTCCGCTTCAACCAATGGAAGATGATATCATTGTGTAAAGACTCTAACGCAATAACCGATGCGATTGTTAAGAACTCTTTAATCATATATATATAAAACATAATAATCGGGTTACAAATATTGAAGATAGACCACGCCCACTAACAAAATGTTTCTACACCCCAAATAGTCGTACACTGTTCATATAAAGCAAAAAGATTGACTAGTTTTTTGTCCACCCAGGTCAATAGTCATGCTTGCAACTAATTCGTTAAATCATCTTATATGGTGTATGTTCATGGCAGCTGCATAATTTGCGTGTGCTTTGTTGTGCACGGCTCCATCATAGAAATGCGTTTTACGCTTAACATACGCTGCTGTTAAGTTCGCAGGTAGTTCGCAATTATCTTTAGTTTTTGCTATTTATAAAGAAACATGCAGTTCAGTTTCATTCAAAGAAAATTACATATTATCAGTATTTATGATGCATAGCCTGCGATTATATTTAAATGATAGATATATTTTCTTAATTAATAAGTGATAGTAAAAAAAAACAAAGTTGTAAGTAAGTTGCGAATCATGTGCAATAAGCATCAACCTTTTGTTCTATACATATCGAATATGATGACTTAACTAAAAGTAATGAATTTCGTTAGCTGAAATCAATAAAGAACGTATTGTACTATAAGAGATTAACTAAAGAAAAAAAAAAACAAACGACTGTAATCGTCAAATTTTAATTAAGGTGTAAAGCTAAAAAAAATCAATTTTATTCGGAATTAGGTGGCAGATGCAATTGGTTAAGTTTTGTTTACTAAAAAAGGGTTTTACGAAAAAAATTTAATAAGTATGAAGATAACTTTACCGCCTGCTGCATCTGTAGATCACAAAGTTGTTTGTTTATCAGTTGATTGTGGTTTGTTGAAAAGTTAGAGGTTTGTTAAGGTGTGAGTGGCAGGGAAAGGGAAAAGAAATACACATTGTTTAAAACCATTTTCAATAACTGGTATGCATATTGTAATATATATATATGTAAAAGAAATAGTGAAAATATAGAGCAATTAATATGTATGCGAATACTTTAATATACATATACCTTAGCATGTATACTATATACGCATTTCCTAATAAGATATCACATGTATATATATATATATATATTGTTGGTACTGCAAACATAAATATGGTTGGTGGTAGTGGTAATGTAAATGCATTAAATTAATGAACAACGTCAAACCTTTGGTGTTTAATATAGATTCAAATTTTTTGATGTGATAAATCCGATTTAGTACTTAGTTGGAATTGGTTCAATAAAATTATGTATGAGATAAAATTTTAGATCGAAAAGTAGGATTCTATTCGAATCAATATCATAAATCCCAGCATTTTTAACTTGGCCAGTTTTATTAGCTTGTAATAGTAGACAAACCTTCAGAAAACAGAAACATTGACCACACCCTTTGTGTTACCTGTCATACAAATGACTGAACACTACCGTATACATTTACAAGCATATCTTCGCAGAATACATTCAAATTTCATACAATATATAATCCTGGAGATGATAATGAGAAAAGCTGCAGTAAACACGAGTGGCACTATATTCAACAAAAGCCATATGCTACTCGCGTACGCTGATGACGTAGACATCATCGGCCGAAAACTGCGGGATGTGACTTCAGCCTTCTCAGGTATACAGAAGCACTCAGCGAGAATGGGCCTAACGGTGAACGACCACAAAACGAAATTATTAGTTTCAACGAACAAAGAATCTACTCGTTTGGGAAACTGCGTGAACGTTGACAACTATATTTTCGAGGTGGTAGATAATTTTGTCTACCTAGGCTCCGCCATCAGCAAAACAATTAATGTCAGCCTAGAAATCCGGAGAAGAATCCTGCTTGCAAATAAAAGCTACTACGGACTAAGCAAGCGATTCAATGACATAGCCCTCTCTCGACGAACAAAACTCAAGCTATACCAGATACTGGTTCTACCTGTCTTAGTGTATGGCTCAGAATCCTGGGTTATGACACAAGCGGATGAATCGGTTCTGGCGGTATGCGAGAGAAAAATACTCCGTAAAATATATGGGCCCATCATAGTTAACGGAGAGTATCAGGCGTCGTATGAATCATGAGCTGTACGAGCTGTACACTGACATTGACGTGGTTAAACGCATTAAGGTGCAACGGTTGCGTTGGCTAGGTCATGTTGTACGCATGGACGTAAATATTCCAGCTCGAAAAGTCTTCGACAATGAACTCGATGGTTGACGCAGAAGAGGGCAACCAAAACTCCGTTGGAAAGACCAGTTTACTGAGAACCTTACAGAACTCGGTGTGACTAACTGGAGAAGAAGCGCAGAAGATCGAGGCGCTTATAATATTTTTCTACGTGCGGTATATAATCCACTGGGATTGCATAGAAGTACCAGCTAAGTAAGTAAGTAAGTATAACCCCCATACAAATAGACTATTTCCGAAAGGACTTCTTCAGGATGTTAAATAAATTTTAAATCGTTTCTTCTTCATCGTCTACAATATTTACAACTACGTCCAAGTCGAAAAACTTTAAGATGCACATCCAGAATAATTTAAAATGGCAAGAATTGAATTATAGAAACTGCGACAGAGATGGTCTTATATTGTGTGTGTTGCCCCAGCTAACAATGATTTTCTCTTTGCCACGGACATTTTCATTAAATTCATAGCACTTTCAGAAAAGTAAACCAAACATATTCCATAGATTTATATAGTTCCTTTATACTATATGCAGCGGATATGACATTTCATTATTTCGACAAAAAATATCAAAGTTAACTTTTTGCATTACTTCGCGGGCAAACTTAAACCTTAAAGTAACCACCATACATTATCATATGCGCGCATATGGAGAGTTTTACTCTGATACTTGACATTAATCCTTAATCCAGACAACTCAAACGTTGGAATGTAAACGAAGGAAGGCACATATAATGAAAATATCATGAGTGGATAAATGTTTGTGACACATTTCAGCTCAGGTGTCAGTGAAATGGAAATGGTAAACCGGTTCAGCGGGCATGCAGAGAATCCTTATTGGTAGACATTTGACATGTGTGACCCTTTTCTTACTGGGTTCATCAAAAGAGTGATTATAACGAATGGCATGTACATATGTACTGTGTACATATTACACATTCGGTGTTATATAAATGAGTGTCTGTTGAACTGGACGGACGAGTATGCAGTGTTTTTGCACAATTAAAAAAGTACGTGGTGTAAAAATAAATATTATGAACAAATACATACGTATTTTCTTTATATATTTACTGGAAATGGCATAAATGCAAATGTGTAAGTATGTATGCATGTACATAAGTCGGGTCGATTTGCATGGCGCCCAAAAAACCTATGTTGCCTAGGCGATTTTGTTTTGTTATTGAAAAGTTATTAAACGGGGAATGCTGTTCCACTCAACCTTGTCGCACCAGTAAAACTGGTGCCAGAATTGAAAACCTTATACCCGGTAAACCCAAAAATGGTCAATTATTAAAGTCGTGTAATGCTCAAGTTAAAATCAGAATTATTTTTTGACAAATATGTTATTTTGTCAGGAAAATAACAGAAAGGAATGAAGGAGCTCCGATAAACTCTCACAAAAAAAAAATATCGTCCACTCATTATAACACCGATTAAAATGGCACCTACTGACATCTTTACTTACTTCGTAATCAAACGTGTTATCAAGCTTCCTTAGAATTGCGCATTGACAAAACGGCCTATGACACTCCTATGCTTAATTGAAGAAGGATTGTAAGCGAGAGAATCATTACTGATTGCTTCTAAATATAGTCTTGTTCTTCATTCTTAAATTAAAACTTTAACAGGTCTCTATCTAAATGTCTCCCGGAAGAAGAGTTTGTGAATATACAAACTTTTCATAATCATGCTAGGTAATGAGAATGTGCGATTTTTGATTGCCGATAAAAAAGGAAATGATAGGCCTTTATTAAGGCCTTTGTGTCAGTCATGAGGAATATTTTGGCCGATCTGTTAGGAGGCCTTCAAGAATAACTTCTATAAGGAAGGCCTACGCAAATTCCTCTGCTGGGTTCTCGTGCGGCCGCACACAAGCTCACCATATTGTGGTATGGGTGCCTTCAGTTATGCCTATCACTGTTTTAAAATGAAGCGGCATGACCATGAGAATGGGTTGAACACTCCTTGATGGCCTGGCTCCAGACTTTTAAATACCGGCAGTTCTTATCGTTGCTTTATTTTTTATATTATCATGTCAAAATGTGTAATTGTATACGTACGATTTTAATTAAATGTTAACTAGATTTTGATAATGCAATCAGTTTTTTAGAGCACTTGTTAACTATGTTAATTGTGATTTTCTATGATGACAAAAATAAAAAATGAGGAAAATGAAGAACTGAAATATTTCAGTTTGTAGCAAATTAATTGGCTATACTCATGTTACGTTTCACACAGATGTGTTAATTAAAATATTTTTATTTCTCTTTCTTTCTTTTTTCTGTTTTCTGTCAATATTAGCTGTGGTTAAAAAAAAACTCTTGTTTAACCAACGGAATTGACTGATTAACTACTTGTGATTTTTTTTTACCGGAAAGATTGAAGTTTGCAACTTAATTATATAACAATGAAAATATCATCCGCCTAAAATTGGTCCTCAGAAATATATCACTTTCATCGAAGTGGGCACGTGAGATTTGCATTTGTATATTATTTTAATATTAATGAATATTTTAGTACATAAACTCCTAAATTTTTGGAGCATTGGATCTAGTCTGAGCATGTAAAATTTTTCTAAGGTGGCGTTGGCGGTAATGCGCAAGGCGAAAACTCTTTCCACTACTATGAAATCTCAACATCACTACTCTTTAGTAGACATGGACAAGACGTACTAACTGGGACTTTGGAATCTGCGCTAAAACTTCTGCTAAAGTCGGAAATATAAAATCCCTCAATTTGCCATACCCAGACAAAATGAAGTCGCACTTGCACTTTCTAATAATGCCAAATACCTTGGACTCATATTGGACAGTAAATGTTATTGAAATCGACACACTTAGATCACAACCAGCAAAGTGGCAACGGTTCTATACTTCATATTAGTTATTTCTTGAAACTGTTTTACGGATAGGTAGTTTGGTGGCAGGCGCAGGCATAGGGACATTGACCACGCCAAAATTCTGGACTTAATAATGTAAGGTGTCACTCGGATTACACTGTACCAGAACCTAGATAAGTCGTTAGGCAATTTCAGTATCATAATATATTGGACAGCAATACTCGTATTTTTTTACGTAATGATAGTAAAGCGGCTTTCAAAGCCCTGGAGAACGTGTACACTACTTCGTGAAATATTCAAGAATGTCGGTCGTCTCTGGAGGAGATAGCGAGACATTCAATCGTTACCCTCACATGCGTTCCAGAACATGGGGACAAATAGATAACTAAAGAGCCGACGCATTAGTGAAGGCCATCACCATCGTGAATTCGGGCGGAGTTTACGGTCACATTGGTTCAAGGGGGAAAACTGCACTTTATTTCTAAGGATAGGTGGGTAAAAGAACCTACTTGCATAGCCACCAAACAGATTTTGCCTACCATGGATATACAGAGGACGCGATTTGCGCCTCAACCTGCTAAAGTCCATCTGAGGAACATCATAACTGCTATAACAGTTAAATAGCAGGTTAGCAAACACGCAAAAAGGTTACAACTCTCTACAAGGATTTTTGTAGAAACTGCAACGATGACGAAGAAGAAGAGACCACGGAGCTACTTCTATGTCAATGGCCTGCTTTTGGTGACATGAGATATGAGAAGTTTGGTCATGGGACACTTATGAACAATACCTATCTATCAGTAGCAGATTTGGGTAATATCAACGCCTTTATCAGAGCAACGCAAGTTGCTGAGGGCTGCTGTCAAATTAACCTATCATAACCTTAGAGGATATTAGCTTGTACAGCAAATTTAAGCTCGATAACTCTTAAAATACGGCTGTAATCGCGGGGACAACCCCCAAAGAGAGGCAGTTTGTATGAGAGGGGAGAGGAGTATTTGACTCATCTTGCACGTCTTGTCGTCTGTAGTCGGGGAACAGAGAGACAGACGGACCTCTTTAAGTCGATTCAGAATTCCATTTATATGTTACGTCCAATAGGAGGGCGTTACAAATGGAATATTAAGGGTCAAATTGAAACTATAATTGGTGTTGGACATTTTCGGCTAATATCTACTTCGCATGTACATGTTTGACATAATTGTAGATATATATACAGCTGATGATGTACCATTGTGCATCAGTTCGTCACAAAGTGCTCTGAAGATGAACTCGTCGTGGAGTTCGAAACGCGGTGCCCGGACATAACCCCCACGGACATAATCCCCAAAACGATTTTGGGGCCTATGTCCGCCACGTTCTGCGGACATAACCCCCAATTTGCATTTGGAATTATGTCCGCGGGGCATAGCGGACATAAGGCGGACGCCCACCCCCAAAAAACAGAGTGACAGACAGACATATTAAGTACGCAATGAGACTAACCACGGCGGATGCGGCGGGGGGCGTGTCCCCCACCGCATTCCTCACTCTCTACAATAACAATTTTTCAAATTGTTCTCTTCATACGTTGAATTACTTAAAACAACATCAAATTCGGTCATAATCCCCATTTTGGCTTATGTCCACAGATTAGTATCGGACATAATCCCCGGACAACTTCCCGGACATAACCCCCAAAATCGTTTTGGGGATTATGTCCGTGTGGGGTTATGTCACGGCACCTCGAAAGTTTCGATTATCATAGAAGGGGTAGAGCTTCATTTATACAAATGTCTCCAAAACATAAACGATAGTGTCGTACGCAGTAGTTAAAGAGTTGCCGATTACCCAGTGCGTGACACACTGAATTTGACCAAAAATATCAAACAATAAAAAACACTTTTCTGATCGTAAGCCGAATTTGATGAGTTTAGATTTACAACTTTGCTAAAGACAAAAAGAACAATTTTCTAACGGTTAATGAAATATGGACTCCGTAAAAATGATAAAAAAAAATCGGATATTGGAGTATCCATAAAAAAATTTTTCGATGTAATGGGGCCAAATCCTTTGGGGATTTTTTTAGTCTCGGTATATACTTCAAAAATAGCTGGCTACAAAGGCGGCACCAATTTATGTGTTGCACTGTGTAATATACCATATACGGCGTACTCGTTTCCAATACTCAAATCAAACAAGTATGTGTCAGATGTTTCCTTTTAGATCATAATAAATATTCCAACATCCAATACTAGTTTAAGTCCCATTTTGGTATCTTCTGGCTGGAAGAAGAGCCGACAATTGCGGTAGCTTGCTTCCAAAGATAGTTAAAGTTTACTGAGGCTATCCTAGAAGGGCGCTGACAATCCCATTGTAAAATTCTAATATGTTCAGCAAACTATTGCTAAGTCCTTCACAGCGAGACTCATGTAAAATATGAAAAGAACTTATAAATGAATCGTCCGATAAAAAATTTATATAATAAAAGATTATAAGAATATTGTTAACCTCGCTGTTAATTTTGTTGATCTTTGCTGTTGTTTCAAATTCGTCGATGGACGAAATACATTAAACAGTGGCAAATTGTAAAATTAACGTGTTCCATGTCCCCTGGATAATATGCAGATTCCTAGATTTCCTGGATTAAAAAAGTAATGCTCATTTAAGACGAAACATTAAAAATTTTTAAAATATACGTTGATTACAACAATTGTGGTTCCAAAAATGTATTCTTCAAAATATTCTCAGAGTAATCGCATACTTTTGGAGTCATTGAATGAACAAATGATTGAATACTAAAAGCACTTCGCCCTATAGCTTTTTCATGCTCTATACCAAACTATAAGTTATGATTCAACTGATGTTTTCTAAATGTGGAATGCAGTTTTTTTGTTTCGTATGAGAAATTGGCACGAATCAAAGTCAATGTCAAACTAATAAATGTGTTAATATTATATGAGATTCCCCCAACTTTCGTTCTGTTCCATTTTATAATAAAGAAAGGTTCGACGTTGTTACGATGATGGAATAATTCACAGACATGAGATTTTTTATTCAACTTTAATCAGTTATCATATTTAGTTAAGTTAATTTCATAATTTTCCTTCTTCTTGCAATAGCATACGAATCCATATAGTCAAGCCAATTACTTTTTGCTTTCAATAACTACTTTCAATCAGATAACAGATAATTATGTGGTTAGTGGTGGGTGGGTGGTAGGTACAATAATACGTAAATAAACGTTTTTCCTAAGACAAAAAAATTTACAAACAATTTGTTTTAAAAAAAAAGTAAACAGCTGAGGAAATGTAGGTGCAGACAACTCAATGCAGCCGGATATAATAACATCATGGACGACACTTACCTGAAAAAGACAAGAAAGAAAAGAAGAAAAAGAAAATTAGTTTTATTTTGTTTTGATGGTGCGTACAATGAGAAAACAATGTCTGTCATCATTAATATAAAGACGCATTTGCAATGTTCGCTATTGCTTGATGGTCCATCAAATGTTGCCCAACCCCCCCCCTTTTAAATAGTAATTAATCTTCACAAGACTTTGGCATTAGAATGCTCACTAGTGCCTTTGGGGTTGTAGATTATTTTGGCAGCTTAGGCCTGTCAACACCAAGAGAATTTTCTTTATTTACCCAATTTACCCAAAACATCTCCTTTTTAGTCGGGGGACCACGAAATTAACATAACAATTAGGTTTTTTTTTGTTCGTGAGGAAAAGTTTATTACTGTCCCTTTTATTACTTTGAGTGATTCATTATTAATGGACAACGCATTAACAAGTCGAATGGCCGTATTTGTAAAAACATTATGGAAGAATGGAAAAGATGAAGGACAATTAAATGAAATTGAATTTAAAAATAATCAAAAATGTTATGTACTATATAGAATTTAAAATTTGGTTCGGGATGCCGATAAAAGAAATTTAGATAACTGATACAGGAATCGACTTTTAGATCCCAATTTGAATATTTTTCTAGATTCATTACTTCGTTTTATTTATTTATTTTTTTTAATGATGAATGATTGTCAAGTTATTCGAATCTATGTACTCACTAAAGAATTCTCATTTAGTTTTGAGGTTCTGGTGCATAAGACTTGATAAACAATTTGCAATTATTTCGCCAATCTCTGCTGATGAGGATTTGTGGCTAGATCTTAAATGTCTATAAGGACTAAATTTAGATAAAAAGTTGTTTTTATCAGACCAAGCCTGTTTCAATCGCCCTTATATGCCAGCTGAGAGTACGGGCACGAAGGATAGGATTTAAATGTGGTTCGATTGCCGTGAATGGAATATACCACTTTTATGCAAAATATATAGAAATATTTATACCATTGCATACACTGCAGACAATGGCAACGCGAGCTGTTCGTGAACGGCACAGGGAGAAGAGACGACAGGCAACTCGTCTTTTTAGAAGAAAAAAGAAGGAGCTGAAGAAAAGGCAGGATGAGTGTACTGAGTTGCTCCGAAGTAGAGGGGAAGCCCGAAAATTCTACAAGAGAGTTAAAGCGAGAATGCGTGTAACAGGGTTGCCCTTCTGCAAGGACGGCGATGGTCAGCTAGTGACGGACCCGGATAACGTTCTGAAGATATGGAGAGACCACTTTAGAAATTTACTGGATACTGACACCACTCCAGAAGACCCCGCTCCAATCCATGACGATGGTATTAACTGTCCACCTCCGAGCCAGAGCGAGATACGTATGGCCATCTCCCGCCTTAAAAACAACAAAGCTGCTGGAGCCAATGGTCTCCCTGCTGAATTGTTTAAGGCTGGCGGGGAGGAGCTGATTAGGAGCATGCATCAGCTCATGGAGAACATTTGGCAAGAGGAGAGTATGCCCTGGGATTGGAGTCTCAGTCTGTAATGTCCCATATACAATAAAGGAGATCGTAGTGAATGTAAGAACTATCGTGGAATAAGCCTATTACCAATTGCGTACAAGGTCCTTTCAAGCATATTGTTTGAACGTCTAAAGCCAATTGTAGAAAAACTAATTGGACCATATCAGTGCGACTTTAGACCTGACAAATCTACGACGGATCAAATATTCACCTTACGACAGATCCTGGAAAAAACCCATGAAAAGCAGATCGACACCTACCACCTCTTTGTCGACTAAAAAGCTGCCTTCGACTCTCCGTTAAGGAATAGGCTTTATGAGACCATGTCTGAGTTTGGTATTCCTGCAAAGCTGATTCGACTTTGCAAATGTACCTTAGACAACACCAAATCCTCTGTTAAGATTGGTAAGGATCAGTCTGAACCATTTAACACGGAAAGAGATCTCAGGCAGGGCGATAGCCTGTCCTGTACACTATTTAATATAGTTATGGAGAAGGTGATGAGAAAGGCCGGTGTTAACATGTCTGGCACCATATTCCACAAGAGCCACATGCCACTAGCCTATGCCGATGATATAGACATCATTGGTCGAAATCTGCGGGATGTTACTGCAGTTTTCTCATTACTAGAGAAGGAGTCAGCAAAAAGGGGTTTAGCGGTCAACGAGGACAAAACAAAAATAATGATTTCGACGAACAAAGAGTCCTTTCGTTGGGGACGCACCGTGAACGTTGACAATTATTGTTTTGAGGTAGTCGACGGGTTTATCTACCTCGGATCTTCCGTCAACAAGAAAAATAATGTCAGCCAAGAAATTAAACGGAGAATAGTGCTAGCCAATAGATGTTTCTACGGACTTCGGCAGCATTTTAGTAACACTACCTTATCTCGGAATACTAAGAAACAGCTTTACCAGGTGCTAATCTTACCCGTTCTTTTGTATGCTGCCGAATCATGGGTGCTTACGACAACGGACATACAAAACCTGGGAGTATTCGAGAGAAAAGTACTCCGAAAAATTTATGGACCTATCTGTGTCGACGGCGAGTTTCGCCATCGGACGAACCATGAGCTGTATGAGCTTTACCACGACATCGACGTAGCTAAAAGAGTCAGAATGCAACAACTACGATGGCTGGGTCATGTTGCCAGGATGGATGTAAATGCTCCAGCGAGAAAGGTGTTTGAAAACGAACCTGAAGGACGGCGCAGAGCAGGGAGACCCAAACTCCGTTTGAAGGACCAAGTGGTAGGCGACGTGCCACCATCTAGTAGGACTAACTGGAGAACACACGCACAAGACCGAAGCGTGTGGAATTCTTTAGTACTTCAGGCCTCAAACTTATGAACCATGTTCGTAAGTTGTAATGGGCCACTTAAGTAAGTAAGTAAGTAAGTATTTATACCATTTAATAATGTTGAGAGCCATTCAACTAATTTGCGGTGAACGGACTTGGGATAAGGGTTTGAGTAAGTCAGTGCACCTGACTAATATATCTGTCGGTACTGGTTGAATTCATAATTTGTGCAGCATACACAGTCATAACGCAGCCATACATGTTCTATGCGTGCATTCAAAACAAGACTTGAAATAACATTGACATTATCATTAAATTTTAATTAAAATTGTTACATAAACATAAATTAAAAAAAAAACGCACTTACATACCAACAAGTCCTTGCATACGAATGTTTCTATAAATGTGTGTATGTGGGCGCAATAACACTACACTACAACCGTATGTATGAACACTGTACATGTATGTGTGTCGAACAACTTATTATTTGTATGTACCGTTTCAAACGCTTTTATGCACGTTAATTAAAATGAAATTCATATGAATACGCACCCACAAATTGTCGGACAGACAGAGATATAGACAGTCTGTCAGTTAGTCACTTATTCAGTCAGTAACAACACTAACATGAATATTTTTATGATGAAAAATGGCATACATGCATTCATCCATTCATTTATCCACTCGCATATACAAGAAAAAAATGTATACATCCTTTTATTATATATTCCCAGGAAAATTTTTCAGTACTTGTTGCGAATGGTAGTGATACTTGAATCGTTTCTTTTTTAATCGACTTTCTATTCTGTTTCTGGTTCTATATAACCGATTATGTACAACATGTTGCACCACAGATTCCGTAGAACAGAAAATGAATATTCGTATTCGAAATATGTATTTTTTAGAGGGTATTTATTAAGAAAAACTCAAAAATCTGAGTTAAAATACATTTCGAACTGGCACCCAATTGAAAATCAATGAAATTTCAAAAAACAGCATATCTAATTCAGTTATGTAGCAATTCATTTCATAACAGGTTCCATGAGAACATGTTGGTTTTGGGACAATTTCAAACAAAAATAATATATTGTGCAACCGAAAGTGGAACTTGTTACTTATCAGTAAAAGCTGTTCTGTAATTGTTTCTTTGCAACAAAATATTTTGCTGGGTTCATTCATTAGTGGCCGCAGCACATTCTTTCAAATACTAGTAGTAAATGTAACGTATTTTTTTTTCTCAGTAACATCCTTGTTATAGCAGAGTGTGGAAAATACAGACGGAGCTTGTGAACATATATGGGATAATGAAAAGTTATAAAGCGGAATTTATGTCATGCCAACAAAACAGCGGCTGCAATATCACATAATCAAGGTACGTACGGTTATGATTGGGAAACAAACATGAGTCATTCCATGTCGAACGGTACGATTTTAGGAAAAGAAAACTGATGCGGTTTTATGGTCAAATTTACTGATTTGGTCCTTATGCAACGTTGTTTTCTCGTGGGCTGAGGTAAGTCCAGTCGTCACCATGATCGCCATAAGGCGATGGACGAGGAATCAGATAGATCATGTGGTAGTCAATGGAAGGCACGCATCGAGTGTTCTGGACGTACGAGTGATTAGGGGTGCGAACATTGACTCCGATCACTTCCTTACCGCAGCTAAGGTACGCACAAGGCTAAGCATGGCGAAAAACGTACGTAACCAGGAACAACGAAAGCTTAACATCGGTAAACTGCGGCCCACAGAGGTAGCGGACGCCTACTCTAACCACCTAACTCAACTGCTGCGGAACGATCCAACCCCTGATAATATAACCTCGCAGTGGCAAAATATAGTCGACTCCTTAGAACGAGCTGCGAGAAGCGTACTTGGGTACTCCAAGCCGTCTCAAGAAGATGCCTGGTACGATGATGAATGTCGCAATGCCACGAGAGAGACGGTTGCTGCATACAGGGCGAAACTGCAGCCAATGGAAACGCGAGCTGTTCGTGAACGGCACAGGGAGAAGAGACGAGAGGCACCTCGTCTTTTTAGATGGAAAACGAAGGAGCTGAAGAAAATGCAGGATGAGTGCACAGAGTTGCTCCGAAGCAGAGGGGAAGCCCGGCGAGAATGCGTGTAACAGGGTTATCCTCCTGCAACGACAGCGATGGTCAGCTAGTGACGGACCCGGATAACCTTCTGAGAATATGGAGAAATTTAAAATTTATTCGATGCAGACAACACTCCAGAAGACCCCGCTCCAATCCATGACGATGGTGTTTATTGTCCGCCTCCGAGCCAGAGCGAGATACGTGTGGCAATATCCCGCCTGAAAAACAACAAAGCTCCTGGAGCCGATGGTCTCCCTCCTAAATTGTTTAAGGCTGAGAACATCTGGCAAGAACATTGAGAACATCTGGCAAGAGGAGAGCATGCCCGGGGATTGGAGTCTCAGTCTGTTATGTCCCATATACAAGAAAGGAGATCGTAGTGAATGTAAGAACTACCGTGGAATATGCCTATTACCAATTGCGTACAAGGTCCTTTCATGCATATTGTGTAAACGTCTAAAGCCAGTTGTAGAAAAACTAATTGGACCATATCACTGCGGCTTTAGACCTGGCAAATCCACTACGGATCAAAGATTCACCTTACGACAAATCCTGGAAAAAAACCCATGAAAAGCAGATCGACACCTATCACCTCTTTGTCGACTACAAAGCTGCCTTCGACTCTCCGATAAGGAATAGGCTTTATGAGGCCAAGTCTGAGTTTGGTATTCCTATAAAGGTGATTCGACTTTGCAAATGTACTTTAGACAACACCAAATCCTCGGCTAAGATTGGTAAAGATCAGTTTTAACCATTTAACACGGAAAGAGGTCTCAGGCAGGGCGGTTGCCTGTCCTGTACACTATTTAATATAGTTATGGAGAAGGTGATGAGAAAGGCTGGTGTCAACATGTCTGGCACCATATTTCACAAGAGCCAAATGCCACTAGCCTATGCCGACGATATAGACATCATTGGCCGAAATCTGCGGGATGTTACTGCAGTTTTCTCATTACTAGAAAAGGAGTCAGCAATAATGGGTTTAGCGGTCAACGAGGGCAAAACAAAAATAATGATTTAGACGAACAAAGAGTCCTTTCGTTGGGGACGCACCGTGAACGTTGACAATTATTGTTTTGAGGTAGTCGACGAATTTACCTACCTCGGATCTTCCGTCAACAAGAAAAATAATGTCAGCCAAGAAATTAAACGGAGAATAGTGCTAGCCAATAGATGTTTCTACGGACTTCGGCAGCACTTTAGTAACACCAACTTCTCTCGGAATACTAAGAAACAGCTATACTAGGTGCTTATCTTACCTGTTCTGCCGAATTATGGGTGCTTACTACAACGGACATACAAAACCTGGGAGTATTCGAGAGAAAAGTACTCCGAAAAATATATGGACCTGTCTGTGTCGAAGGCGAGTTTAGCCATCGGATGAACCATGAACTGTATGAGATTTACCACGACATCGACGTAGCTAAAAGAGTCAGAATCCAACGACTTCGATGGCTGGGACATGTTTCCAGGATGGATGTAAATGCTCCAGCGAGAAAGGTGTTTGAAGGCGAACCTGAAGGGCGGCGCAGAGCAGGGAGACCCAAACTCCGTTGGAAGGACTAACTGGAGAACACACGCACAAGAATTCTTTAGTATTTCAGGCCTCAAACTTATGAACCATGTTTGTAAGCTGTAATGGGCCACTTAAGTAAGTAAGTAAGTCAACAATTCACAAGGGTATTGGTGATTCGGGTTTTATTGATGATTCGGATTTATATCAGCAATACTGGGACATCTTGATGATTTGGGTTTGTCGGTGGTTCAGGTTTATTCGGGAATATGTTGCTAATCCGAGATTGTTGGAAATTTAGTTTAGTATCCGCAGCTCTTGATCGAGTTGATGACTCGTGTTGTTCAGCAAATCGACTTTTGCCACTTGTAGTTGTATCGATTCCAAATTCGCGACCGAGCTTAAAATCGTACCCAATGAAGTGTACTACCATTCTAAAACGGTGCTTATTTCTAATACAATGCTAAAGGAACGAAGAGTATCTTCGTGTACCAGACCGAAATCTGTCGGTACAACCAACCGGGTTTGGATTCAACAGACCAAAGTCCGACTCAACAGATTGAAGTCCGATTTAACAGACCGAGGTCCGATTTTATAGACCGAAGTCCGATTGAACAGACCGAAGTTCGATTTAACAGACCGAAATCCGATTCAACAGTCCGAAGTCCGATTCAACGCATCGAAGTAAAACTCAACAGACCGATGTCCGATTTAAAAGACCGAAGTCCGATTTAATAGACCGAAATTCGATTCAACAGACCGAAGTCCAATTTAACGAATCAAAGTCCGATTCAACAGACCGAAGTCCGATTTAACAGACTAAAATCCGATTCAACAGACCGAAGTCCGATTTAACAAACCGAAGTCCGATTCAACAGACCGAAGTCCGATTTAGCAGACCGAAATCCGATTCAACCGTCCGAAGTCCGATTTAACAGATCGAAGTCCGATTCAACAGTCCGAAGTCCGATTTAACAGACCGAAGTCCGATTCAACATACAAAAGTGCGATTTAACCAATTGTAGTAGAGTTAAACCAACAATAGTTGGTTCAACAGACCGAAGTCCGATAAAACAAAGAATTATGTTCTACGATAATTATTGCCCTGAGAAGGGCAGGGGAAATCAGGTACAGAGCAACTTAGCAGTGAACTTCGCCGCGGTAGCATCCAGTGACCCACCAAGCAAAATGCTCGATTATTTAAGTAAGTGGAGCTCTCGATGTAATGAGAATTACATTGCATCACACAGCATTGAATAACACTTCCCTTAAGTGTTTGGTTGGATATTGGTCGTCGCGCTTATTCGTCGTTCGTAGCGGTTGCCATTTACTTTTTGTTTACATATATTTTTTGTAATCTGTTTTCTTAAATGCGTTTTTAGCGACTGTGCAGCTGACAACGTCCCATAGATAAAGTATTGCTCGGGCCATGGCACTGAATATTCGTTCAGTACTAGCAAACGTGAGAAGGCGTAATGTTGCGCAACCTAAATGGTCTCAAAAAACCAGGTTTGGGCGAGATGACCTAATAAGCCACCCTCCTTAAATAAAAAAAACAAAACTTTTATACAAACACAAAGAAATGAAAAACAAGAACCAACCATATTTATAATTTCTCAAATATTCCAAGAAGAAACAGTTTATTGACGATTCCAAACGTCAGCTTTTTTAATGTCCATTGATATGACTAGTCGAAGTTGCTGTCAACAAGGACGGAAATATCGCCCGCTCAAATACATGTGCCTGAACTCAAATCCCGAGCACCCGCATGAAAGTCAAACGCTCTAAATATCAAGCCTCTCAACTGTAATAGACTCACTTAAGGTATAAAACATTTAATATTTCGGAACTTTTACACCTTACGCAAAGCACAGATCTGTCAATTACCACAACCAAAGTGTGCCCCGGCAAATTGCTATATGTTACTGCGAATATAAATTCAATGATTATTACCTTAAGCGTGAAATAACATTAAACGAATTTCGAACACTAAGCGAAATGCAACCCCAACCCTTAATCTAACGACAGCTATTCATCCGCGTTACCCAATTTTCTTCCAATACAACAACTTATCTTTCTCCAACCAGTGAAGAGGTAAAAGCTATTAAGTTAAATGTGGCAACGACACAAATGTCAAATGTAAAAATTATGACGATTGCGGATATAGAAACATTTTACAAAACTGGAGTGGAGGAAAAAAATTATTGCAAACTTCAAGCATATAAAAAGAATTTTTAATGGAGAAGCGAAATAGACATCCCCTGCCACCAACTCTTACCGATACACCGCCATATAGTGACGGAAATGTTTGGTTATCGTAATGCATTTAGCAATAAGTTTTATGCGACAATTAAGTCAAATGTGCCGTTGTAAAGGATGCCCAGTTGACTTTCGGGATGATGGGTTGTTCTGAGTGCTGGTGGTGGTTGTGCTGGTTGATCTGTGGGTTGCGAAAGGTTGGTTGGTTGATTGGTTCTGCTGTTTATGTGTGAATATTATTCTTTTTTGCTTTCCATTTAGTCAGTTTAAAAGGAAATGCTTTAGAGCATAAAATTTATTTTCAAAATTATAAGTACTTTGACCTTAAAGTCAGCTATTGAAATTTAATGGAGAAAAAGGATAATTGTTTCCTGTATTTTTATGGGGAAACTTTTTTATGCTGCAAATCATTGCCCAAAAGGGGTTACTTCATTTTAAAAAATTTATAGCGACAAAATATGTAGCATAAAATTAAAATTAATATTAATATAGAGGCAGCGGTAAAGGACTAATAGATTTTATTTTCTCTTAAATGTAAAAACATTTCCAAATTGTATGCGCCTATAAAAATACTTCATTGTTTGAGAATTTTTTTTTGTATTCTGGAAATTCAAGTTACTCCAATACAATATCAGAATCCGATGCTCTTTTTTGTATGAAGACTGACTCTGTCACTTAAATAAAATAAGAAGTCATGTAGTATTCTACTTGTCCTCACGACAACTCAAAACGACAATTTTTTAAGAAGATTTTATTAAAATAGTACAGACTGTCGCTACAATCCGCATAAGAGCAAGTGGTTTTTGGATTCGAACCTTGAGCATTCGCATGATAGTCGAGAGTTGTTACCATCATCTAAATGTTCCCGTTAGATTAACACGTGTAGTAAATTAACTTATATATGTATACACAATGTTTCAAAATGCTAAGTAAGCAATAGATTTCGACTTAAACACTTGAAACATATTACAATTTGAGGGTCATTGTTTTGGGAGTGAACCAAACCAATTTCAAATGATAGCATTTGATCTCAGCAAAAAAACCCTAAACTCCATTATGCTCCACCACGTCATATTTCATTTTGATTTTATTTTTGAACCTTTGACTCCTAGAGACTATTTGTCTTCGGTGACTCTTAGTGAAACTTTGCAGAGAATATTTCTATCGAAGATTCTAAGCCTTGACCTCCGCTCAAAGTTGACTTTTAAACAGGTTTTCTAAATTGAGACAAAAATGACCCATACGGGTGGGACCTACGGGTGGGACCTAGTAGGTTAGAATTTTCCGAGAAAATATTCCCCTGATTGTTTTAATATAGGTCTCTGAAGACAAGAAATACCCTCAAAGTATTTTATAGATGATTTTTCATATTCTTTGAATCGACTTTTGACCAAAAAAATCGAACTTCAAACCAATGTAAAAAAAAATTTGTGACGTAGTGGAGCAAAATGGAGTTTAGGGTTTTGTTACTGAGTTCTAATGCTATCGTTTGATATTGGTTTGGTTCACCCCCGAAAAAGTGTGTTGCACTGTGTTATTTATGTTTAATTTACATTATAAATGTTTTATTGGCTTCTAGTTTTTACTATAAACTGCAAAATCTTCTTAAGAAAGGTAAACACTAAGTTAAATGTGATATTTAAATGGTTTTAATAAATTAATAACAAACGCTGCTACACAAATCTCTTTCCATGGCACCGGTCAAATTATTGTGTTTTTTTGTGGTTACTCAACAAAAATTCCCTATTGAATTAGTTTTCGTTTTAAGACTTGTTCAAAATGAAATCCGTGTAAAAAGTCAACAATAAAATCATCAATCATAATCTGTTGGTGGATTTTGTTTTAAATGTAGGGATTCTATTGTAAGTGTTAGCAACAATAATATATTCATTAACAACGAATGCGACAAGGTATACGTAGGTACAACCAAAAATAAGCTACGTACAAGAATGTCCGGACATAAATCGGACATTAAAAGTAGGGTCAAATCCGCAACCCAAAAAACTGCACTAGCTACCCACTGTGCGGTTAACATTTTGGATACGGAACAACATTACAGTAAAAGGTTTATGCTGGAAATGTTGCACATAATTAATATACCGAAAGAGAGAAGAATGAACTACAAATCGGAAATTGAGAACTTAGAATTAAACTACAGACACATAATCTGTGAAAACAATATATGTTAACTTTAGTGGAATTTTCAAATTTGTATGTAAATGAACTTTTTATAATTGTAGCGAAATATCGAAATAAATATAAATATTAAAAATCAACGACCTTGAGCTCGAGAATATTAAAATTGTTATAGCGAAAATTTTACAAACATTCAGTATCCTTTTTTTTATAGATTATTTGGGGTATTGTAAAAATAATAAACGCATCATTGGAAAATGTTAAATTTTAATAATGAGTCGATTTGTATTCGTATAAAACGTATAGGCAAAACGTAATCTACAGAAACGACCAACCTAAACGGCACGCTACTACCGATGCGTTTTAGGAGACAAGCACAAAAATTACAGAAGCTCAACACAATGTCTCTCCTAGCGGCTTTGACAGCCCAAGAGTCTAGGGGAGGGCACGGTTGTCTTATAAGATACCCTTCTTATATAAGAAAACTATTATAAAAACACAAAGAAAAGAAAAAATTAGAACTCGCGGCTTGCGAGCCAAGAGCCCAAAAAGAGCATCCTTTCGAGCCAGTTTGAGGGTCCATTTGTAATTTTGTGGCTCTTGGCTCGCAACGTAAGTACCAGTTATGTACCAAAAGTACTGTGCCAAAAAGTACTTTTGTTGGCCCATAAACAATTTTTTCTGCACAAAGTACTTTTTTTTTGTACCAAAGTACTTTTTTGTATCAAAAAATACATTTTGGTTCATAGTAACTTTTGGTACAAAGTACTTTCTTTTGTACCAAAGACCTTTTTTATGACAAAAAGTACTTTTTGGTACAAAAAAAGTACTCTGGTACAAAAAAGTACTTTGTGCAACAAAAAGTGTTTTTGGGCCAATAAAAAAGAGTACAAAAGAGTACTCTGGAACAAAAAAAGTACTTTGTACCAAAAATTACAATGAACAAAAAATTACTTTGGTACAAAAAAAAGTACTTTATGCAACAGAAAAGTGTTTTAGGGACAATAAAAGTACTTTTTGGCATAAAAAATACTTTGGTACAAAAAATTACTTTGTGGCGAAATGTACATTAAAAGTAATTTTTGGTACAGAAGAGTACTCTGGTAAAAAAAAAGTTATTTGTGTTATTAGGCCAATAAAAGAACTTTTTTGCAATAAAAAAATACTTTTGGTACATAGCTTTGGTACTTAGCTCGCGAGCCAAGAGCCACAACATATCAAATTGGCTCGCGAGCTGGCTCTTTTTCGGGCTCGCGAGCCGGGAGCTTATTTTAAATTTTGTGGCTGTTGGCTCGCAAACAAGCTCTTTATTTGGGTTATTGGCTCGCGATCAAAAATTCTTATGTTCGCGACACACTATAGCAGAATATTGCGAATTCTATAACCACTACCGGAACGACCGCACTGGATAAGTGTACTGGAGCAAAAGTGACGAAATCAAGCCTATAGCGACAACGGAATAAATTGGCCAAATCGAGATCAGCACAGCCGGTAGAGCTTTTTTGGCTAAAGAAATGCATTCCCTATAATTGGAATCTGAGTGTTCTATGTCCTGTGCTTAAGAAAGACGATGCAAGTGCGTGGTCCAAACATCGCGGGATCAGCCTTTTACCCGTAGCATACAAGGTCCTGTCTAGTGTGTGAAAGACAAATCCTGGAAAAGTCCCAAGAAAGGTACATTTACAATCTGATACGAAAGGTAGTATTAAGAGCTATGGTAGTTGAATTAGAAGCTGTGGTAGTTGAGTTTGGTATCCCCGCGAAGCAGATACGACACTGACCGACAAAAAGTCTTTAGTGAAAATAGGCAAAATTCTGACAGAGCTATTATGTATTAAGCGAGGCTTTAGACATGGTGATAAACTGTCATGCAATCTCTTTAACATCATAATGGAGTTGATCATAAGGAAGGCTGCAGTAAACGCTACTGGTACAATCTCTAAAAAAAAGTCACTTGCTGCACGCGTATACCTATGTTATTTATCATTGGTCGATACGGGATGTTACTGCGGCCGCTGCAAGCATTAACAAGCAATCAACAGAAGTGAGTCTGGCGATAAATGAGGAGAGAACCAAGTTATTTGTTTCAACGAACAAAGAGCCTGCTCGTTTGAGACGCTGCGTCAACATTGACAACTATACATATACAAATCTCTCTCTCAAAGAACAAATATCCAACTCTACCAGGCACTGTTCGTACTTGCCCTTCTTTAAGCGCAGAATGATGGGTAATGACTAGGGCGACCATTTTTCAGCACGAAAAAAACGGTTTTCAGTACTTAAAACAGCTTGAAAAATCCTTGAAAAAAGCACGATTAATTTTATTTTCAGCATTTATTATTTTTTTTATTTATTTAAAAACAAACAAAAAACAATTTCACATCTATTAAAGAAGTAATAAAAAACAATAAGTAAAATAAAAAAATTATTCAGTCGGGTATTCATACAAAGAAAGTAATTTTCAAACCAAAAAAAAAAAATCTTAAATTTCTTAAGTTGAAACTTTTACGCTGGTTTGTAAAAAAAATTCCATATATAGAAAAAACACGTTCCACGTCATACGATGAAACGGAAGCGTATTTAACCTTTATGTGCTCGGATGACTACATTTGTAGTAATTTTGAAATATAACTCTTGTAACTTTTTTGTTACAAAAGGGAATGGTACGAAATTTTCAGTAGCTTCCTAAAAAAGTGTTTTTACCAGATTTAACTTATAAAACCAAAAATAAAAAACACTTATGCTGCCTCCACATTATAATTTTAAAATTACCATCCCCTGGCCGGCTTACTACAAATGTAGTCACCATATAAAATGTATGGAAATTCACTTTATTTTCAACTGAAATAAATTGTTTTTGGTTACCGTTTGTTGCAACGTGTGCTTTCAAAATTGATTTTGTTTCTTCACAATCAGTTCTAAAGAATTAACGCGAAATACGAAATTATACTTGCTGGGTACGATCTAGGAGAAGACCGCAAGAGAACGACGTAGCTTAGTTAAAAGATTTTCAGAACGATTTGGTTGCAGAGCATAAGGCCATTACACGCCAGCGTCATGGTGCAATGGTTGCAAAGTATACAAAATCATGAAATTATTCCAAATGTCGAATAAAGAACTATGTACAGCAATAATGCAAAGCAGACGATATGAAATCAGGTATCTAACCTATATACAACATAGAGCGTTCGTTGAACTTATGTATATTGCTAGCAAGCGTCAATAAATCAATCTATGGGGATAATATGCATTGTGCATTTTAAACGATGTATATTATAGCTCTGCTACATTGTCTAAATGAAGCTATCCCTTCTGATACCTCCTATACAATTTTCCCTATTTTAATTTAGTCAGTTTAATTATCTTGAAATAGTTGACAAATCCTCAGAATGCCGAAACATTTGCCACACCCTTTCTGGTACCTCCCATATAAATGAGATCACTATATTAATCTTACAATAGTAGACAAAACGTCAGATCGCCCCACCCCTTCTAACATACAAATGAGTGAATTTAGTGCTGTGGCGGAACAATATAATGGGAAGAGTATGGAGACGGGACGCCTCTTGGTTTGACAATTACCATACATGATCAGTTTGACTAAACAGCAATAAAGCCGAACTATATTTACTTAGACCATACCACCAAAGCAGCAAGGTGCGATATAGAAAATGGAAGGTCAGTTATAATACTTTCAAGTGTCCCTCTAACAAAGTCTGTAGTTCCGAAAAACAATTCAAAATACATATTAGATTGCAAAAAAAACAAAAGCATGCATAGGAAAGTTTAACTTGGCATTGTCTTTGGCAATGTTCTACAATATGCTTGATATAAACGTATTAGTCATTATATATTTGGAAAATCATAGCCATATTCAAGACAAAAGCATGAAGCAAAACTTCCGGCGGAGCTGGGCATAATAACTATTCACGTCTCTAATGGAACAACTCATTTGTATTCCAAAAAATTTGGGATATACATCTGAAATATGATTACTGTCCTGAACAACAACTTTGGAAGCTTTTCTGATGTTACTAATGACATACATAAATCCAAATACAAACATGGCAGAAGATGTTAGTTTTCCAGAACTATTTAGTTTTGTAGTAAGACACATTATTTTGTCTTCAAACAAAATAAATTAACAACTAATTTTGAAGCAAATATGTATTTATTACTTAAAAATCCATATTTGCTACATTTGTAGTCATCCGACCGTCCACGTAAGTTTACAATCCCGAGCACATGAAGGTTAAAAAGTGTTGATCTGCAGGCGAATATTTTCCGATAAACGCACTTGTTGTTTTTGAATTTTTAAAAATAATATTGTTGATTTTAGTGATTTCCACAAAATAATTTTTATCAGATGTTTTTCTATAGCATGTTGAATTGATTGTATTGTTTCCAAGCTTTCATTCAATGGCAATCCGCTTGACTCAATTTTTGTAATGGCATGCCGGATGCACTTAGTTTGTTTTTATGAAGGAAAAGTCGGATTACAAATTTTCATTAGAAAGAACCTCTTTGCTTTATCGCAATGATTCAGAATCATTTTCGTTAAACTCTTGAATGACTTCCCTTATGTCTTCCAAATAATTAGTATAATACTCCGCTTCTTCCAACCACGTTCCCCATCGTGTCTTTCTTGGTTTAGGTTATAGAGGCACATTAGGTTTCATTAGTTAAAATTTTTGTTTTCGATAGGGCGCCTGAAAACTATAGGAATATAACGAATCGAACGATCTAAGCTATCGATAAAAACAGAGCTATTATAAAATCTTGAACACAGGCTGTGTGTAAAATAAGAGGATAGTTTGCAAATTTAATACTACGTGTCATATTTTTATGAACCGCAAGGGCTTGCGATATGTAAAAATTTTCAATTGATAGAAACATATTTTTATCAAAATGTATCAAAAATTTAAATAAGGGCAAAAACAGCATAAAAAAGCACAAACCTTTTAAATAAACAAGATCGCTTGAAATCGTTAAATTAAGCAGCATCAGCAATATTCAGCATATGCTGAAAATTGGTCGCCCTAGTAATGACACAAGCCGATCAATTTATTGTTGGAGTTTTCGAGAGATACATTTTTTACAAAATATTTGGACCCATCATCGTTAACGGCGAGTACCGTCATTGAAGGCAATAAACTTCGAGGCAATAAACAGAGAGGGCGACGCAGGGGGGGCCGACCAAATCTTCGGTGGATGGACCAAGTGAAAGAGCTGTTATCTAAACTTAGTGTAACGAACTATATTAACTACACTGGAACAGAGAGACTTCTTCGAATTCTTCTCTTGAAGGTTCTTAGATAACTCAATTTATTTAATATGAATTCTACGTACTAATTTAATCTTAAGTTATCAAAAGAAATACAATATTTATTGCCTGACGTTGTTGTAATGTGTGCACAAGCGTTGGTTCCTTTTCATATCTATTTATACATACCGGGGATGATCGAGTAAAGTAGGCACACACATTCTACGCACATTACAACACCAACATACGAAAATACTCAATTGTTGTTGATTGTGTGAAACAACAACAAACAGCAGAATATATTAATACATAAGATCAGTACATAACTGAACAAACTATCTACGTAGTGGAATTTTTTTCTACTTGCAGCTAATGATGTATGTAAATTTGGATAGGATTATGCAATCATCATGCGGTTGCAATTCTAGTACTGTTATTATGAAAGAAAAACCCAACTCCACTAGCACGCGGCTGACAAGCTGGTTAACATGAGTACTGTCATTTCGTTCCGCTTGAAGCTCTATACTCGCCTCTGTCCAACCACCTTACTTTACTTGTGGCCAGGAATAGTAACTTGTACTTGTTTTATCGGTTTTCATGTAAGCATGCGTAAAATTAAAGTGATTGTGGGTTAATCGTTAATGTGTCGCAAAAAGATCATTAAGATTGCAGCATATTATGTGATGATATGAATTAAAGGCCTGCAGCGTTCCATTCATTCTACTTGTACAAACAGATAAAACAAGTAAGAACCTGATATTATCCGTACAAATACAACAAAGAGTAGAACAAAATATGTGATCATGCGTTTTGGATTGAGAAGATCGCGCATCATCTCTTTCTCTGGCTCTCATTGCAGTGGACCCCTTTTTTCTCTTTATCTGTTCCAGTCAGTGAAGTAACTGTTGTTCCTCTTTTTTAAATGGATATATCCATTTAATATAGATATTCCAGATCGTACGCTTTGCGTTGATGATGTTTTCTTACTTTTTTTTTATTCTTTTTACAAAAAGTAATGGCGTAAATTTGATCGGTTGCAAATTTTAACAAAAAAAGAAAACAAAATTTCTCTCTTTATTATTTATTAAGCCGGGTCGATCTATATGGAGAAAAAAAAATATATGAATGTTACCGCCTTATATGAACAGTCTTATAAAAACAAATTCGGAGGTGCAAAATTTTTATTTTTGTGGGCGTGGCAAAAACGCCGGTTTTGACGTTTTGTCCATAACTTTGTTATTCGCTGTCCGATTCTTAAGTTGTATATATCGTTGAAGATGGATTAAGAGCTTTGTTATTAATATAGTTACTTAAAACTATGACGTCATATTCCAGTGGTTCTCAACATCGTATCCTTAAAAACCCCCCTAATCATAAAATTTTCTGATGCAGATTTGAAGCCCTGTAGAAACTATAAAATAATTGCGAAATAAACGTTACATTTTCTTCATAAACAAAAAAGTTATATTAATTTAACATTTTAGTACATATGATAGTTTGAAGTAGATTTGTATAAAAAGTTTTATTTGCTCAACCAAAGATTTCCTCATGATCCGATATGGCATTAAGCGTCATCATACTTAATTTACATTGGTCGCTAAAAAATCTTTGGAAGTTCTTCAGTTAGATAGTATTCCGATTATTTGGTATTTTCGAATATTGATTTTTATTTGTTTGAACTTTATTTATTTTTCAATTGTACACGTTTTATAACAAACGAATGTAATAAAAATAAACAAATGTATATTTCGCATTATCACATGTACTGACTTTTTAAATCAATATAACTTTTTTGTTTATGAATAAAAGTTAACGGTTTTTTCTAAAATCGTTAAAAGTTTTTCAAGGCCTTCAAATCTGCATCAAAAAATTATATGCTTAGGGGGGTTTTTAAGAATACAATGATGAGAACCGCTGGAAGATGGCGTCGTAGTTAAAAGTCTCTAACACACTAACAAAGCTGTGGCTAATACCTTTTCAACGATGCATAGATCTTGACAATCGGTATTCAAATAACCATGTTATGGTAAAAACCCCGAATCCAGCGTTTTTGTTGCGACCACAGAAAAAAAAATTTTCGCTCCCCCGAAATTGTTTTTACTTAATTTTTCATATAAGGCGGTAACATTGACAACTTCTTTTTTCGACCCGGCTTATTATTTACGCTTGCAGCGTCACGCTCTCCACATATTCCAAGCACAGATAACAAGAATACCGATATATCTGTTTGTTGTGTATGTAAACATACAAGTATTTTTGATACTTGGTACTTTCACTCTCTCATACATACTTATCATTATCTAAAAGAGAAATATTCTATACGCACTCAATCCAAAGAGAGCGAAACAGACACAAGCAGATATAAGAAAATTTAACTAAACACAACAAGTGTGTTTCGATGGTTCTTTGCAGGCCTATAATATGAATGCAAAGCGTATGAGTTATTTAATTTTATTTATTACTCATACGTAAGTCAGTATTTACGAAAGTAAGGTAAAGTCGCGTTAAGACACTAGGAGTTATATTTACATTTTAGTTTTTTTCTACGAAAGAAACGAAATCGCGTTTTCGTTCTTATAAATGCAACACAAACTGCACTTATCACAAAATAAGGTCATAAATCACGAACAGAAGCACAAAATTAAATATCTTATCACGTGCAATTCTCAAAATTGAGTCCCAATTCAATGAGCTGAAAAATGTTGTACATGCTGTGTTATTTTCCTGAACGAATGAAAATGTTCTTTGAATTTTTTTTTTTTTACAATTCTATTCAAATTTATGGTTCCTTATTAATTTGGTTAAGATGTGCTTATTTGAAAGTGAAAAATATGCACTTACTGCTTCGTGTGAAATATTGAATACTTTTCTATTGAAACAACTTAATTTTTTTATAAGCTGGGTATCGTTTTTGTCTATAGTAATACACGCAGTACACGTATCTCTAATAATGAATGATCTACGCTAAATTTTGTAATAACATGTTCGCGTCAATTCGTAGCTTTTCCTTTGAGTGTGAGTTAGATATCTGCATGAATGCATTCAAAACGGCGTTTGAGAGATTCATACCAAAAACGAATGAGTGAGTTCTTTCCACTTTCTCAAATTAGTTGAGTGAATGTGAATATTGTTATGAGAGCAACATTCATATAATTCAAACGACGAGAGAATGAATTGAATGTATATGAATCCGACGTACACATGCGTGTTTTCTTTATTTGAACATTGTGCAAATGAATGTATGCGTTGAATATTGTTGTTGTTCAGTTGACAACACGATATACAACTGTAATTCAAATGTAGAAAAGAGGCTTTTGAGTCTATGAGATTCCTATTTGCGAATTTGTTTTTAATAATTGCAATGAAATAAGGTAAATAATTGATTTTTAGAATATTTATTAAGAAGTTTAAATATATTTATCAGTAAAAACATACAAAGAAAAAACTAATTCTTAACATTTTTTAAATATATGATCTATATTAGAATGTAGAAACATTATTTTATTAATATTGTCAGGGTTTGCAGCAATCATACAGCGTTTTCCGGTGATGATATTTCTCGCGTCAGAGAAAGCTCTTTCAGAAGCTGCGCTACTTGCAGGTATGAATAAAATTTTGCAACTTGTTTTAAATAGAAGAGAAAAATATTTGCTGTGCATGTTCCACCATTGAATGCAATCAAAGTCGTCGGTTAAAACAACGTTTACATTGCAATAGCTTTGGATTTCTTTGTCTATTTTATGTAAGCTATTATCTTCATGATGGGTTTGCAAGAAATCTGAAAAAATATTGTCAATATTTACTGGGGTCTCAGTTGGCTCAACATCCATTTGCTCTAAAAAAGTTTCCATTATTTCTTTGCACTCCTTTATTGTATTTATTTTATCATGTGGCGAATATTGTAGTAGTTTATTAGCGAGTGGAAATAGGAATAGTGCAATATTATGATATTTTGTTAGGTTTTTTAAAACTGTAGAAGTTAGGAGTTCATTTAAATTGGATTTTAAGTGCGTGATATTGTCATTTGCGCCTGAAACGCATTTCTTTTTTAATTTATGGATGTCAAATTGTCAAATGCATGGTTGGAATTTTGCAGCTATCAAGTTTCTTCAAAGCTTCTTCAACTAGCGTTAAAAGGCGCACAATAGAACTTAAAAGGGTTATATTAATGGCTTCTATTCTGTTTATTTCATTTTTGACCTCAAAAAATTGTCCGTCCATATGTCACTGGTTAAAGAGTATCCAAAGCATTTATATTTTAATATATCCTCTTTTATTGGACTTAGGTGTGTCTCATACAATGCTGCTATATTTCGTGAAATTGTTGTAGGATGTGGCAACATGTTTTCAACATTTACATTAGGTCCAAACTTTGCTCCGACTTCTATTATTTTATTATTTTATTATTATGAATTATTTTATTTATTTTAAATGAACGTCAATTTTTTACTGTCCACTCTGAAACCAGTGTTATAACCTGTTCTTTTGTTTTTGTATCCACATTTATCTCTTCAACATTATTTGAGTTGCGGGTGGCATCGGTGTAGCATTTGTGTTTTACTAAGTTAGATGTGCTCCCAGTAAACTTATATATATTATAGCATGTCTTACATGCGACGATTTCAGTCATCTCCACTCCGTTATCATCGTTTATTTTTGAAAATATATCCCATACTTTGCTGCACCCTCTTTTAGGATTTAAACTGTATTCCCCATTTAAAATTCTTTTTTTTATTGTTAAAGATCTTACTATTCCAGATTCCGTAACACCAAACATCGTATTCTATGGTATAAAAAAATTGAACGCAAATTATTGAACATTGTTTAAATGTAATATTCTTTGAATCATAAAAACTTACATGACACTTGATGTGATCAACCACCACTTTGCATAAATTAGATCAAATGATAGAAAACTTGAACCAGTTTTTGTTATTTTGGCGCTCATTTAAATTCCCGTTAAATTTGTTGTTTCTTGAGCGTAACACAATGTAAACATTGTTCTGCTACTGCGCAACACACACACTGAGTGCAGTATGTACCCCGAATATTTCCTCTTCATTCTTTGTTCTCTCTTAAAAAGTCATTCATTCATTCAAATCCATTAATTTTTCAGTGAATGTTTGGAACATTCACAATGGGTGCATTCAAAAACAACTGAACTTTTAATTCATTGTGCTTTATACCAAAATATATGTGTACCATTCTTGAGTACAGTATGTGGCGAGACAAATGAATGCACCAACGCAGCTCTCTAGTGTGAGTGTCACTTTGTACAAATACGTATAAAGTAGACGTATCACAACAAGTAATTCGTACTACATATTCCACGGAATGTCGAAAAACATATTACAAAAATTAGCATAACTCAATCATTTTTCAACCGATTCTTATAAACTTACCTATTTTAGAAAGCTACTTTAATATAGCATAATACAAAAATACATACATTGCGCTGCCTCATGATCAACTAAGAGCGTTGGGAAAATGAGAATGCGCAATTTTTTTCCGCTTTTCTTTTGCTTAAACAGTTTTTACTATTTTATAACCGATTTTTTTAATAAAAGGTGAAAGTCATCGCTTTTAAACAGATGTAAGCTTATGAAAATCGGTTAACACAGAGAAGACTTATGAATTTTGGAACTTGCAATTTTAGGAATATCGTCATTTCACTTAATTAGCTCAAAAAATATTACTAAACAAAGTGACCGAGAAAACTAAAAGTATCACTGTACTCTATGGACTACAGTCTAAGAGAAATGCTACATGAGAACCCCTGTATATTTTGTGTGTAGCACAGTGTTATTATTCCAAGTCAATTGACCAATTACCCTATGAAGCCTGCCATCTATTGAGGTATATTATATTTCATAAGACTCACATATTTATGATCGATTATACAAAAACAATATTCTCTTATACTATTATGAATATCAATTACAGTTTGTTTAGAATCAAATCAGAGTTTTCAGTAGACGTTAGCGGCAAATAGACATCCCCTCAAAAAATATTCTACAAAATAGCTATATTCATCATATTTTTCAAACCAAATAGAATGGAAAACTTAATACTTGTTTACCAATCACATGACATTTTACCTTTAACAAAACAAAATAAATTGAACGTGTTGTTCACTTTTCATTCGAAGAATGTGGGGGTGTCATTCTAAGTTGCTACTCATGTAAAGTATATTTGTACAATTTTCCATTTAACAACTTCTGTTGAAAAAGTTTACATGTCAATCATAAGAATAAATAAAATATATCGGAATATTTGCAAAAAGTAAAGAACAACAACAACACTACAACTAAAATTGTGCCATGCTCTATCACAAATGTTAAATTTGCTACGAAAGATGGTTGTTGGCTGAATGATGGACGATGTGAAAAGGTGCGCATGTACTTACATAAAATATTCAATCATGGTTGTCATAAAAAAAAGTCCCATAGATGTTTTCGAAACGAAAAACGGGCGAGGGCAGAAAAAATACCCTTAAGAAGTGTTAGCATCTACAATTCTGGTTTGTTTGCAGATAGTAAACAACCAAGTAGTTGTTTGTAAGATTGTGAAATGTCGAATGAGCTTCATTTAAATGCTGTACAAGGTTGTGGTTAGGATGCTGATGATGGTGAAAGCAACGCACGCTGATGCATTTTTAAAAAAGTTTTGATTGATTTTGCGGACACGCAACAGGAAGAAGACAATATGGTTTATAAATATTATTGACAACAATGATCGGCATCTTAAATAGATATATAACAATTAGTTTTATCAAAACATTGCAAGTTTATTATACAGTTTAGAGACTGTATGTGAGAATCGTCGCCATATCTCATTCATGCAAAGCAAAGTGGTATTTGTTACACTTAAACGAAGCGTAAATTTTTTCTTACATTAATATTTTTTCTTCCAGTTCATTTAATGTAGTCAATTTTCTCACATACTTCACATATAAGCGAACATTAATGTATCGTCCATGAAAATTAAGGATATAT
This sequence comes from Muscina levida, assembly GCA_964034835.1. NCBI lineage: Eukaryota > Metazoa > Arthropoda > Insecta > Diptera > Muscidae > Muscina > Muscina levida. Next base: position 99,171,036 of record OZ035880.1, read on the forward strand.
AAGTGCATTTTTTTCACTCAAGCTCATTAAACCCAGTCATGTGATCGATATAATGTGTGATTCATTTACATTTTTTTTCTTCAATACAGGTAAAATGCAAACGCTTAATAAATCCAACCAACGCACGGTGGACCAGCAGACCACTTTTGTTGGCCAAAACTCAATTTTTTTAGGATCGTTAAATAAATTATTTTTATGATAATCTTATAGAAAACACTCAGAGACAACAAAAAACATATTTTGTTTTAGAGAACGGCTATTTACCGTTATCTTACAAACCATCAAAGTTGACACTCTCAGAGATTTGGTAAACAGAATTCCGTGGGCTCTTTTTTGTTGTATACGTTAAGTTGCGTCTAAGAACAATAATCACGTGTCTAGTGAAACCAACTTTATGGATAACGATGGTGACAATATGTATTTTGAATATATAATAAAAAAGTTCAAAAAGGAAAATATGTTGTAGCTAAATATTGCACATGTTTATTGTGTTAAATATAAAAAAAAAATTCAACTTTTTTAAATTCACATAAGCTTTTAAAAAATTGTTTAAAATTGTTAAACATAAAAAAAAATCCGAAATTACAGAGAATAGTTTAGAACATTTCCCAAAAGTATGAATGTGCACTTTTTTGCACTTTTTGAGAAAAAATTTTTTCTTTCAGGCAACCTCTGTTTGCAGAAAATATATCTTTTTAATATTTGGTTGAGAAAAGGGAAAAGATTAGGTGAAAAGTAGTTTTTGTTAAATTATGTTGCAGAAAAAAGTATACATGAAGACTTTAAAGTAAATATCTGCCATCAGTTATATTAAAAATGCCGTCTTTGTGTATTATTTCGGCAGCAAAGTAGACATAGGCATTTCAACTTATTTCAAGCAAAGTTTGTGTGTTCTGGCAGCAGCAATTTCGGCTTGGAAAGCATTATCATTACACACTAAATTAAAACAATATTTTTTACGTATCGATTATGTTGCGGGTAAACCTTCTGTTTCCAAAACAAATTTTTGGTTCTAGAAATGGTAATTGTATACATATTTTAAATAATAAAAAACAGTAAAATGGGCCCCTTTTTACATAACATTATTTCTCCTAATTAAAAATTAAAAAAGGCCAATCAGTCAGATTGACGTATTGTAGTTTAATATTCATACCCAAGTATAACGAAAGTTGTCCCAATGTGTCCTTATATTGCACCAAAATTCCTCATATTTACATAGTATAAGGAGGAAAAAGCATTTTGACTTTCTACTTTTAAAAACATTTTATTGTTATGGAACAATAAACATTGGAATAAAAATCCTTTTTTTAGTGGTTATGTAAAGTAAAACTGCATACCCACTTTTTTCTCTGCTGCTGTCGTTTCCTTTTTTAAGTATATTAATTTTAAAAGTATTTTGCATGTTTAAAAAATCTAATTATTTTATTACTCATTCCAGTTAGTGATATTGAAATAAGACTCACGAAGAGAATCTCAACTTTTAAAATATTTTCATTGAATGTCCTCGATAATTTGCAATAAAAATATTTGGAAAAATTACATGTTGGAGGCTATGTAATGCTTCTAAATATACTCAATTACATAATTTATCTTTATTAGTTTAGAGTAAAGAATGATTTAACGACTGACGAAGCAGTTTGGCCCTTTTGATTTGTCGTTGTAAACGAACCCCGATTGGTCCTCGAAAAAAGTCCAGACTGACCCTTCTTACGCAGGTATTTTTTAGATGAAAATATTGAACTTTGTACACACTATTCGGATTACAAAATCAAAATTGTACAGCTAATTTATTGTAGATATAAAAAATAGCCTAGTTTCGCTATTTCAACCCACATTTAATATCTTTTTTGCATTCAAATAGTTTTGGCCAAGAAAATTGGTCCGCTGGACCATAGTGCAACGCCCCATATATGTGATTGTAGCTTTATCCCTTTGGTCTGAGTGATTAACGTTTTAGTCCCTTATTGTCCCTAAAACAACGAATATCGAAAGATACATTCGTACGCACAACTAAAATGGACTGGTACTCCCTCTAATTTTATAGGAAGCATGTTCATATACGATTAAAGATTGTGCCGTTTGGTCTAGGTAATGGTACCAGTTTTATCTCTTTTCGGTCTTTTTACCCCTAAATGTTCGAATTTATAAAAACCCCATTTATAGGGAGCAATTATATATACACTATCTTAACTTTACCTTTACAGCCTATGCGATAATACCAGTTTTATCCCTTTTTCGGTATTGTTATAACTAAAGAATGGATTTCGAAAAATTACTTAACATTACACAACTAAAATGTTCACTTAAATCTTTGCGACTTTACCTTTAGCCGCTAAGTACCGGTTTTTCGGCCTTTTTACCCCTAAAAGGTAAGAATTTCGTAAACCGTCCTTGCTTTGTTCTTATTCTACAGGGAGCAAACCCATATAAATTATCATGATTATATCATCAGCCGTTTGGTCTGGGCGATAGTAAAATCTTTATCCCTTCTCGTTTTTCACACCAAATTTCATCATTCTATCTACAGCCAGTTAGCAATTTTAAATATATACCGCCTTATTCATAAAAACTTACAAGAGGTTTATAAACCATTTTTAGGCAAATTTCGAGAAATCAATATTCATAAACGGTTCACATCTTTAATAAGTTAAAGTAGGGTTGTCTCTACTATAAGCATGCTATAACTTGACGTTTGTACAATTTATTGTATATTTATGAATTTGAGATCTTTATTTTGAGTTTTTCGGCATTTTTAACGTGAGAAAGAGCCTTTGCATGTATTCATTGTGTAGGAAATTTTCTTCTTAATCATTGCGCACATAGAAAAGTATCTAAATAGACACTTTTCATTCATGAATACCATTTTGAAAAATATTTCTCCAAAGTTCTTCAAAAATAATATGTAAATAATTAAATAATATTCGTGATGTATAAACAATCAAAACAAGGAACCAATGTAATCGGTATCTGATTATTATTTCAACATGAGAAAAAGAACGTACAATTTTTTAATACAATTTTTACTTTAACGTCTTTCTTATCGTCATGAGAATCGTAGTCAATGAAAAAGTTGAGCTACAATAATGTTCATAGGTATTATAAGTGCAAATACATGTTTGGTATCCGATTATAAAGCTTTTGTATCCGATTAGAAAGCTTTTTTTATACATCATTAACGACCGACAACAGTCGGCGTTGCCACCGGATCACATTATGCTAAAGGACTGATAAAAAACGTTTATGAATACAATTTCTTATTAAAGGTTTTTTAGAGCAAAAGTATACTTTAGCTAGAGAACGCTTCATAACTACTTTAGAAATTTTTTATGAATATGGCCGATAGATTATGAAAATGTTATTACAATCGTTTTTTCAAAAGAGGCGTGGCACCGCCCTTTTCCCAGCGAAACTAAATCCCCTATGTGCATGTGGTGCCACGCCCCTTTGTATAATTATATTTTCTTGCAGCCAACGGTAGAGGCCCTATGAACAGTATTACACAGTGAACATTTTATTGCAATCGATCCATTTACTTCGGCCATATAACGATTTTTTCAAAAGGGGCGTGGCACCTCCCATTTTCCAGCGAGACGTTATCCTCGTTGTATCAGTAACATATGTAGCAAATCCCATCTTGATATCTCTAATGGCTCTTGAGATATGACCGATTGATTGGTTTGTGTGGGCGGTGCCACGCCCTTTGTCTAATTATGTATTTATGTAGCCTATGATAGAGGGCTTATTGACAGTAGCACACATAAAAATTTTAGTTGCAATCGGTTCATTTATTTGGCTAATATAACTAATTTTTAAATTTTACCCCCTTTCAGACCTAATTTCCAAAAATCCCTTCTTATTGCGCGCCTATGTCATAAAAAGAACCTTCATTCTAAATTTCAAGGTTCTAGCTTTAGTCGTTTAGGCTGGGGAGTGATCAGTCAGTCATCCATGCCTTTCATATGTATAGATTACTATTAGAATATTTTTTTTCAGTCCACTTTGTATTTAATCACCTTCTTTCTATATTAAATTCAAAACCACCAATAGGTTCGAGGATTATTTAGTTTTTCTTTTTTTCAGTTTCCTACAATACAAAGGCGAATTCATCTTTAGCGCTAACAAGAAAATGAATAGCTGTTTACCTTAGCTATTTAGCATAATAATTCTGTGTAGCATTCAATTGCTCCTATTGCATTCAAATGTTCCTCTGACATCATTTGTGGGTTGGAACTTATTATGCACTACCATTCGAATGAACCATTTGAGTTTAAGTAGCATTCATAGATTTGTGTATAGTAGAAGAGTAGAATACGCTTTCGTTAATATTGTAATAATTTTCTAGATGTGCGTCTAGTGAATTCTGTGAATCGCAGTTCGAATAAATTTGTCTTTTGCCATAACACATTGAAATCATAATATGGCACATAAACTTCGTAGTAAAAAGAAGTAATTTTTCCAATTCAACTTATAGAAAAGCTAAATCATTGATTTCATAAAATTTTTTTGCTTTAGATATGGCGAATATTATGTCATCTATATATATGAAAATGGTGGCAAAAATGTATTGTAATTCATCAATTGAGAACGGCTGGCCAGATTTTGCTCAAACTTTTTTTCAGTTGTTCGTTATCGCCAGGAGAAGGTTTATGAATTTAAGAATTTTGCGTGCAATTGTTACAGAATGGCTTTTTGAATAGAAAAATGCAAAAATTTTGTTGAAAAATGCGGAAAATTCCGGAAAAATTCATAAAGTTTGAAATTGTTTTTTCGACGAAATTCTGCATTTTATATTATGATTTAGTAAATTTGGACGATGGAGCTGTGAAAAATTTCGGATAATTATTCCAAAATGACTTTTCGAATGGAAAAATGTAAACATTTTTGGTGGAAAATTCGGAAAATTCCGGAAAAACTTGGATTTTTTCTGCAAAATTTTGCATTGTATCGCTTGATTTCATAAAAATAGATAATTGAATTTTTTTTTGTGTGCAATTGTTCCGTAGTGGCTTTACGAATGGAAAAATAGAAAATTTTTGTCGAAAAATTACGGAAAAATTTCAACAAATTTAATTTTTTTAGACGAAATTTTGAATTTTTTCGTATGATTGATAATTTTGGACGATATCAATCTGTAATATTTCGGATAATAGAAAAATTCTTGGTGTAGAAACTCGAAATATTTCGTAAAAACTCGACGAAATTTTGCTCTGTATCCCTTGATTTAATGATTTTTGTCGACGTAAAGGTGTAAAATTCGTTATGATGCTGGGAAAATTTGGGATTATTATGTCAAAAGATTAAACACGTAATGATCGAACAATTCAAAATTTTCTGCATGAGAATAACGTATTGGTCCGATTGTTCAAAACCGCATTGAATATAATGCATTCCGACGACCACAAAATCATTATCAGAGCAGACAAAAGACCCTCTGGTTGCCATGCAGGCCTTTTCAATGCTCCCACTATAAAAAAAAGTCGCAGTGGTGATTGTTGGGAAGAATGTGGAATCACGCTATATTTTTCTCAAGCGTCGGGATGGTAGTCAACTGAGGTATGACTCATCGGTCATATGATGCACTTCAATACCCGTTGATGTGCTGTCGTGGAGAGGATGGCTATCACCTCAATTTAAAAATGGCCAATAGAACAAAAGGTTTGTTTACATGTCATCACTTCTTTTTCATTTTCCATTTATATTCGAATTTCGATCTTGAAATTAACTTCTGATCGAAGACATGTGCGTGCCCATGTGCGGCAGCCTACTGTCGAAATTGGAATACCAGCGTCAAATCGTTCGATGCACGATGGATTTAATCGCGAATTGCAATGAGATCAAGCGTTGATCGGGATGAGCTGACTGAAAGAGTCCGAAAAAAAAGTGCCATTGATGGAGGTTGTTGACGATGGAACGGGAGGCATTTACTTTCTCGATGCTCCCCCAGGCAAGACATTCGTCATTTCTTTGATTCTGGCAAAATTTGGTCAAGATGGCAAATTCCGTTAGCTGTTGCATCCGCTGGTATTTCTGCCACATTGTTGAAACGCGCTGCTGATGAATCTTCTCACGGTTGACAAGCCAATGTGCAGCGAAATTGTTGCGAGAATGCAAAATCATCACTTGGGATGAATGCACGAAGGCACATAAACGAGTTTTGCAGGCAGTTGACCAAACGATTAAGCATTTACGAGTTGATTCGAGATGATTTGGTTGGCTATGGTATTTTCGTCACACGTTTCCCGTCATCCCAAAATTTACAGCTGCTTATGATATTAACGCATGCCTGAAATCGTCATCTTTGTGTTACTGAAATTTCAAGACAGCTACTGTCACTTGGTAATGGCCAAATTAATGTTGATGTTTCAACTGAATTGATGACGTTCCCCGCAAATTTTTTCGAGTTTACATCTCAAAGCGGAACTCATCATCAAAGTTTTCCCCGACATTGCCAAAATTATTAAAATCTAGATTGGATAAGTGAATGGGCCATACTAGCAGCGAAGAATAAGGTCGTCGATAGCTTGAATGTTATTATTCAAAATCGAATCGATGGAGAACTGCATTCATACAAACCGTTGACAGTGTGACCAACGACAATGAGGCGACCAACTATCCGACAGAATTTTTGAATTTTTTAGATGTGTAAGGAACTCCGCCGCATAATTTACAGCTGACGGTGGGATCGATCATAGGCATGTTGCGGAATCTGTATCATCTTAAATTGTGCAACGGTACGCGTTTGTCGGTCAAGAAACTGATCATCAATGTTATTAAAGCGACGTTCATCTGAGGCAAATTCCAAGGAAAGCAAAATCCTTACCCCATGAATTCCTATTATTCTAACCGATCTTCCCTACCAAATTCAAGCGAATTCAACTCCCCATTCTATTGGCTTTTGCGATGATAATCAATAAGTCGCAAAACCCATCAATGAAAGTTTGTGAGATCAATCTCGAATTTCCCTGCTTTTCACAAGATAAGCCGTACGTTGTCTGTTCGCGTATTGGCAAACCGTCTTCATTGTTTGTTTTTACGCCGGAAAACAAATCGAAAAACATTGTTAATCAGATCGCTCTTCACTAATTTGATTAAATTCAAATAAAGCACATTACAATTTGAAATAATTGAGTTTTACTATACCCTTGCAGCTTATATGAATTCGTTACCTTAGGAGCGAGACGAAGTTTGCCGGGTCCGAAGATGTATGACAGAACAAAGTTTGCCGGGTCAGCTAGTATAACAATATATGTTTTGTGGAGTTTACGACATGAGTTTACAAATACGTTAGCTTAGTAACTAGGAACAATTAAAGCATGTAAACGTTGAAGAATTCGATCGGAATGTGGAATCTGGTTGTCGTAATATTAAACACACCTAATTTGAGCACCCTTTTTGCTGCAGGACGTGTCCAGGTGATAAACGGTTAACAGTAATGAGTGTATGTATAATTTGATACGCAAACCAGTACAGCCATTTTAGTCAGTTGATTGACTGATAAGTATCCTCTCCTTATGTCCCTTTTTCCGAGACATCAAACGACATTTCGTTATGACACTGACTGGCCCGAAGTTTTTAGTGAAAAAATCTGACATTATCATATTCTTCCAAGTGAGGTTATAGGCAACGCGATAGTAATGCGATATCTTTGACAAAATAATGGAGCTGATCATGCGAAAGACTCCTGAAAATACGACTGGTACCATATTTAATGATTGTCACATATTGCTCCCGCATGCCGTTGATATAGATAACATTGCGAGATATTGCTGCGGCCTTTCGAAAGTTGTGAAGTAGTCGGCAGAAGTGGGTCTAGTGATAAATGAGTCTTTGGAAATGAAACCCATAGGGGTGTTCAAAACTTCGTTGGATGGACCAGTTAAAAGAACTGTTTCATATTCTTGGTATGACGAACTATCTAAGGATTGCAAAAGACCGAATCACTTGGAACTATTTCTAAGGTGGAGAAGTAGAAGAAGTGCCTGACTTCCTGCCACTTAGTTTTCGTCTAATTTGACAGCATAACAGAGCACAACTCATGATTATGGGACTCAATTCTGAGAATTGAATGCATTAATAATTAATTGGCCATATAGGTGGATTTTTAGCACTTTTTCAATATTTTAACACGGTTATATCTCGTCATTGGGTTTTGACTATTGCAAATAAAACTTTATTAAAAATTAATTTAATCTTAAATTAACTATTGACGATATGAAGTTTACCAATGCCACAACGTATGAGTTATGTGGAATTATATTAATTACTCATACGTTAGTCAGTATATACGAAAGTAAGTGTAAGGCCGCGTGCAGACACAAGGAATCGGTAGAAAAACTTTCTGTCAGGAGTGTTATCAATAACGAATTGCCTTAGACATAAGTTGTCGTACTTCATCTACGGTTCGTGTGATTCATACATACGAGTATATTTTTGTTTTTTGTTTCTAAGAAAGAAATGAAATCACATTGTCGTTCTTATAAAGGCCACACTTGCTGTAGTTTTTATTTTTGGGGTTACTTTCACTTGCAATTCTTAGAATTGAATACCAAATCAATGGGCTGAATAATTTTGTGCTGTGTAAAATTGTATTACAATTGTTTTCTACCGATACATATTTAGTTGTCCCGTAGTTCGATAATTGTAGCTTAACGCATGGAATTTGTGATAAGTATTAACAAAAACAAATTTTCGAAATTAATTTACTTATCGTTTGTTTCCTTTTAGAATAACAATAAAAAAATCATCAGTTGCTGCAGAATTATTCTAAATGAAAAGCTACTTATAGTAATAGACTAGATTAGCCAAAAAACTATTCACGCTATTCGAGAGTTTTCGAGCCGAAACCCTATGTGTTGGCGAATGCACGAAGACTTAAATTGTTTGCATACTTTACACATTACCTTTAAATTCCACTTTAAACAATATTTCCGCGTTACCGTCATGGTGAAAAATGTATCACTGTATGCTGTAACTTTGACCTTAAAACTTTGAGTTAAAGAAAGCATATACTACAACAGCAAAGAAAACTCAACACATTCACATCAATTTAATCTCGCCTGAAAGCAAAACAAGATAAAGCACTTCAGTGGAAACTAATTCAAAGTTAGTGCCTCCAATATTGTTCATGCCATCGCACGACATTTCACACTACAAAAATTCTTTACATGTGGACGGAAGAACGAAAAGGGAGAAAGGAGACCTTTTGCATCATTTAACAGCCAAACAGTAGAATATGTCAAATTAGCACCGTCAATTTTGGTAACACAAACACATTCACAAATGCACATATTTCAAGGTTTTCACTTGGCCAAAAGTAATACAAATATATTTAGATAAATGGTTTGTTGTCTGCCATCAACGTAGAGAATTTTACAGGGCCAAGAAGTGGAGGAGAAAACGGTCGGAAATGTGTTAAATTATAAATGACAGTGCCATTTAAAATTCAGATACTTGTGCAACAAAATATCTGTTATCAAGTCAATTTGTTGTGTGGATATCAATAGTTAATCCATAATCCTCTTCAATTACGAAATCCATAGGTTGCGCTAACGAATTGTTTTTTTGTTGTATGCTCTCAGCCATAGGAGTAAAGGTCTGTATCTGTTGGTGGAAAAAAAATTTGAAAAGAATTGAGTGATAGCTTTTAACCGTGGGTATATTAAGACGTAACTCATTTTGAGATCTTTTAAGGCGATTGTAGCACATCTGTCTGTTTGGCTGCGGCAGTTTTAACGGCTTGTGTATCTGTATCGATATTAAGACCTGTACAGAAATTTATGTCAGATGAACTGATTGATAAATACATTCATCATATGTATGATATTGCTTGAAAGATTTTAAACTAAATTACTTATGTATTAATATTTGCCTGTTTGAAGAGTGTAAGCAGTTCTAGATATAACTTAACCAAATGTTTACAAACAAGTAGTACATTTTTAGAAAATGTTATAACAAACGTCGATTTCGGTACCAATTGAAAACTAAAGAAAAGGAAAAAAAATTATTCGGACACAATCTTAAAAATATATTAGGGTTAGGTTGCTAAAGTATCTTTAAGAAGTTTCTTCTTTTTGTGGCTTATTTGCATAGGAAGTACCAGTAAGGGCAGGATGACGTGTCCGACTTTCGCTCGTACCTCAAATTTCCAAAAACGTTTTCTTACAAAAGATTTGAATGTAAAACTATGAGAATTATCTTTAGATATTCGGTAATGTCCGAGCGGAATATTGTGTCAGTTCCTATAAAGCAGCTATGGTCAAAATATGAGCAAAATCGGACAAATTTAGTTCGTCCAGCAAAGTTCGTGATTCAACTAAAATGAATGGTACCGGATCAGTGGGCTTGGTATTAAACTTGAAACTTTAAAATCATATCTCATGAACTATATGGTATAAAGCTCATATTTGACATGTGTTGCCAATGTAGTAAGAGTAGTAAGTGTCACCCGCAATTTAAAAGAAACCGTTATAAGAGCTATAATAATAGTTCGATCCTCTTGAAAATTTAACTATATTTCACAAATATACAGGCTATTTAAAACCAAGATGGGAAAAAGGGCCGAGGCTCCGCACAGTGGCACCGCCCCATACATTTCTTGGAAAAAAATAGAAGGAGTGGTCGTACAGCAATGAAATTTTGCAGAAACACTTCTCTGGGCTAAATTAAGAAATTTTGAAAAAATCTTTAAAAACCGCCTACTGCCACACCCACCTTTCATATAACTGCACTTGGCAAAATTTTTATTTTTGGACCTAGGTCCTCGAAATTAGGGACACTTCTTAATTGAGTTCTCCTTATGAAAAAAAATTAAACATATTGGGGATGCCACGCCTACTTTAGATTTTACGCCCATTGAAAATTGTAGATTTTAGGTGTTTTTCTTCCCTGTCTAGAATCATATGAAAATTTCATATAAGTTAAAAATGTTAAATTTTATTCAAAAGTTAAACATGTGTTGGCTCCATACAATAGAAAAGAATATCCCCAACAACCCTCCTCGAAAGATATTAGCCTTAAAATACACCGAAAATGTCGCACAAATGCCTGCATTAAAATCGATGTTACTAAAAGGGGCGGTATTTGGCGGTAAATTTTTTTTTTCTTAACTGAAAGTACAGACTTGGACCTTTCATTTTTTTATAGTTAGAGGGCTAAGCAAGGCAAAGCACATAAAGTTTTTTTCCATCAAAAAGTGAAAAGTTAATATTTTTTAGTATAATTTTTGATAAATTATAGTAATTAGTTTACTTTTCCAATTACAATAATTTTTTTTTTGTATAATAAGGTAGATGCAACGTTTTCATTAAAAAATAAAACAAAAGCCATAACTATAAACTTACACACAAAAAAAGTTTTTTTTTTGGACAATAATTTTAATCTAATTTCATTGAATAAATTTCCGTTGACTTCTGTTAGTTTTTTTAACTACAAAATTTCACTTTTTATAAAAAACTTTTTTGAATTATTCTTATCCAAATATTTCTTTACAAAACCACATCATTAAAATTTTGAAATTGCATAGTTGAAAAACACTATTTTTTCCACAGAAATGCCACTGTGCGCCGCCCACACACACAACTATTACATATTTGCTAAAAAAAATATAATTATTTTATCATTAATAAAATGCATAGGATTTACCAAGGATTTGCTAAGAACCTGACTTTTGACCACTTTGGGGTACGGGAAATAGTTGTCCAATAAATTTCTATCATGTATTTTTCTATCAAGATGCCGCTCCAATGAGAGTGACTTCCGTCGGGTTTTCATTTTGTATAGGAGAAACCAGAAGGTGTCGGCGTATATACTTAATATTCATTACTGCATCAGATTTAAATAAATGAAGATCTCATACAAAATATGACTGCATTCAGTGTACTTCCAAAAAACATATGTATCTAAAACTATGGGCGTGATTTCGATCAATTATATGGGATGTATCAGAAATGGTGTGGAAACGATTTCAAGTTTATGTTGTCAGCTATGACAAAGACAATTAAACTGCCAAATTTAAATAACCGTCAGCTGTTCTTTTGGTTGTTATGGGAGAAATATTATTTATTCAAAAATAGGTTATTTTGTATGGGATGTACCAGAAGGAGTAGGCCTATATATTCCATATTCATTAATGAGTCACATTTTCATAAGCATACATCTTACGCAAAATACGATTGATTTCAGTCATATATGTATGTATAGATATAGAGTTAGTTAGCTATGATAAGATAATGAAAATGACTAAATTTAAGTAACGTCCAGTTGTCCGATCAGAAGTAATGGGAACAATAATAACACCGTACAACATTCTTCAGCTCATTGTTCTGGGACTTAATTCTGAGAACTGTACGTAGATCTAGCCCCAAAAAGATGAAGTTTTTCATCATTTGTTTTGTCAAGTTACATGCCATAATAATTTAACTCGAGAACCACTAGTCCGATTTAGCTAAAACAAATTTAAAAAAAAATTAAGAATCACTATTCCTTTAATCTGTTCATATAACGTTTACCTAAATAAGCAACAATTTCACTTTTCTGTTCATCAAATGATTTTGAACTGTGTTTATTTTGTAGCAGTTACAATAAAACTGTTGTACTCCGTGGCGTATGATTTACGTGAAATAGTACTTATGATAACACTATGGCACGATAGTACAGCTGGAGCTGAGTAAAACCCTAGCTGAGTTTGGCTAGATTGGCTACCAAATTTAAAAAATTTCCAATTTCAAAATTTTTAATATTTTTTTTTTATTAAATCAAATATCTCGACGTCTATAGGAGATATGGTAAAAGCAAACACATACTATATAGGTCTTTACTTCAGCTTTTTTACTATTTAGTCTATATACGAAAAAAAAATTACTTAGCGGCAATAAACTGATTTGAGAACAAATTCGAACTGTAATCTCATTGCGGTACACCCTAATGCCTAACTATCGATATGAAATTTCTCACAATATATTCGTAATTTTGGCAAAAACAAACGTAATGTGTAGCTAGATGACCAACATCGTGATTAACACATATTTTAATGAAAATTCAAAAAAATGCCATATAAGGAACACCCTAATGATCTTTGTCGGAAAATTTAGTCTGCATACTGACACATCGCCAAACGGAATCAGACTGATTGATTTCTCTGCAGCAAGGAACATGGTAATTAGCAGCACACGATTTGACCACAAAAACATTCACAAAGCAACGTGGATATCTCCTGATCAAGTAACGAGAAACCAAATTGATCACGTGGTAATCGATGGAAGGCACGCGTCAAGTGTCTTAGACGTACGAGTGATCAGAGGCGCGAACATCAACTCGGATCACCACCTCACTGCAGTGAAGGTGCGTACTAGGCTAAGCAGAGCGAAAACCCTGCGTAACCAGGCACAGAGAAAGCTGGACATCGCTAAACTGCAGACCGCGGAGATAGCCAACGCCTATTCAGACCAACTCACTCAACTACTTCTTGAAGCTCCAACTCCCGAAAATACTAGCGCGCAATGGCAACATATTGCCCACTCGATGGAAAGGACTGCGCGGTCCGTACTAGGGTATGTGAAGCCCTTTAACGATAATGCCTGGTACGATGACCAATGCCGCGATGCCACCCGGGAACAAGATGCTGCATACAGGGGCAAACTGCAGCCAATGGCAACGCGAGCTGTTCATGAAAAGTATAGGGAGAAGAGGCGGGAGGCGACTCGACTCTTCAGGCGAAAAAAACGAGAGCTTAAGGAGCGGAATAATGTGTGTATTGAAGATTACAGGAACAGAGGTGAAGCCCGAAAATTCTATCAGAAGATAAAAGGAAAGGTACATGGAACAGGTCTTCCCTCCTGTAAAGACAAGGATGGTCATCTCGTTACTGACTCCGAGAGCGTACTGAGAATATATAAAGATCACTTCTGCAGCCTATTGATGTGTGAAAACTCGGCTGATGAAGACTGTGCACCAATCCGAGATGATAACATCGAGTGTCCACCTCCGAGCCAAGCTGAGATAACAACTGCCATATCCCGCCTAAAGAACAACAAGGCCGCTGGGGCTGATGGTCTTCCAGCTGAGTTGTTTAAGGCGGGTGGAGATGAGCTTGTTTTAAGCATGCAACAGCTCATAGAGAACATTTGGCTTCAGGAGAGCATGCCAGAGGATTGGAATCTCAGTGTGCTATGTCCAATCTACAAAAAAGGTGACCGTAGTGAGTGTAAAAACTATCGTGGAATTAGCCTCTTACCCATTGCGTATAAGGTCCTGTCTAGCTTACTGTGTGAACGTCTAAAGCCAATTGTGGAAAACCTGATTGGACCTTATCAGTGCGGCTTTAGACCAGGCAAATCCACGACGGATCAGATATTTACACTACGGCAGATTCTTGAGAAAACCCATGAGAAGCAAATCGACACTTACCACCTCTTTGTCGATTACAAAGCTGCCTTCGATAGTCCCATCAGGCATCGACTATACGAAGCCATGTCTGAGTTCGGTATTCCTGCGAAGATAATTCGTCTCTGCCGGTGTACCCTTACGAATACCAAATCCTCTGTTCGGATTGGCAAGGATCTATCTGCACCATTCGATACGACGAGAGGTCTTAGACAGGGTGACGGTTTGTCATGTATGCTGTTCAACATAGTGATGGAGAAGGTGTTAAGGAAAGCAGCGGTTAACATGTCTGGCACCATATTTAATAAGAGCCACATGCTGCTCGCATATGCCGATGATATCGACATTATCGGTCGAACGATGCGAGAGGTAACAGCTGTTTTCACATCAGTCGAAAGGGAGTCAGCGAAAATGGGTTTGGCAGTGAATGAGGACAAGACAAAGTTAATGGTATCATCGAACAAAGTGTCCACCCGTTGGGGACGCAGCGTGAACGTTGAAAACTATTGCTTTGAGGTAGTGGATGAATTTATCTACCTTGGATCCGCCATGAACAAGAACAACAGTGTCAGCCTCGAAATAAAACGGAGAATAGTGCTTGCTAACAGGTGTTTCTTTGGACTACGCGAGCACTTTATAAACACCACCCTATCTCGAACTACCAAAGTCCAGCTGTACCAGGTACTAATTTTACCGGTCCTGTTGTACGCCTCCGAATCTTGGGTGCTTACACAGGCAGATGCAGCTCATCTGGCGGTGTTTGAGAGAAAAATACTCCGCAAAATATATGGACCCATTTGCGTAAACGGCGAGTTTAGGATTCGGATGAACCATGAGCTGTACGAGTTATACCACGACATTGATGTCGTCAAGCGGATCAAAGTACAACGATTACGCTGGCTAGGCCATGTCGTGAGAATGGATGAGGAAACTCCAGCGCGAAAGGTATTCTATCAAGACCTCGAAGGACGGCGCAAAAGAGGGAGACCGCGACTACGTTGGAAGGACCAGGTGGAGGAATCACTGACGCTGCTTGGTAGGACTGACTGGAGACGGTGCGCACAAGATCGAAGCGAATGGAAATCTTTGATCATTTCGGCCTCTGACTTAGGCACTAAGATATAAATATATATATGTGTCAAGTTGTTTTAAAGGCTAATAATAATAATAATAATAATGATCTTTGTGGACAATTAAAGGGGTGGAGTATTCCAATCATATTAGTTGTTTGCAGAAGTTGTTCAATTATACAATAAGTACGTTTTTGGTAAAGATAGCTAGTAAAAACAATTGCACAATGGCCCAAAACTCCTAAAAAACTGATATGTTTAAAGTAGATAGAGTGTTTTGAGAGCTACACTACAATTTCACTGAAGAGAGTATGCAAAAAATCTGGATTCCCTACGACTTGTTTTAAAAAAAGTGAAAAAATTAGATTTTTATCGAAGTTTTTTGAAAATAAACGAGGTAAGTATTCTTTTTTTGGGAATTTCTTAAGCGGACTATTAGCTACAACTTTGTTTAAGAAGAGAAAATGCTAGATTAAAAACTGTAGAAACTGTTGGCTAAAAACTGATGTCACCTTTTTTCAAAGGATCAAAGGATTCCAAAAAGTTTAGGTGGCCAAAAAAAAATTTGGTAACCAATCCAGACAAACTGAGCTAGAGTTTTACTCAGCTTCGGTTGTACTATAGAATCTATATAGTCATGTTCAGGTGTTTTTTTCACTGTTACACTGTGTAATCGTACGCCACCATGCCAAACAAAAAAATCTAAAATGTTACAAATTCCCCTATAAGTTACTTACTAACTTCAAATCGATATTAAATTATTATGGCATGTAACTTTACAAATCGAATGATGTAGAACCTTTTCTATTTGGGGCTACTTTCACGTGCAGTTCTTAGAATTGAGTCCCAAAATCATGTGTTGTACTGTGTAATTTTCCAAAAAAGATTACCTTATCGCGATAGTAAGTTGTAAAATGACTTCGCGCATAAGTATTACTGTGGAAAAAAAGCTATTGATCATAAAAGAAGTTGAAAAGGGAAAAGCTTCAAAAAAAAAGACATTGCTAAGCAATTTGGAATTCCTTCCAGTAGCTTATCTACAATTTTAAAAAACAAGGATAAGCTTTTAACCAGTGTCACAGATAATGCATCCAGTATTAAACGCAAGAAGCTTCGAACTTGTACCTTTGAGGATATTGACTAAGCAATGCTGAAATGGATATTCGCAGCACGTGGTAGGAATCTTCTTCTGTCTGGACCACTACTGAGAGAAAAAGCAAAACAATTCGCTGATGCATTGGACCACGGAGAATTTAAAGTAAGTGTAGGCTGGCTTGAAAAATTTAAAAATCGTCACGGCATTGTTCAAAAAACATTGTGTGGTGAAAGTGCTGCCGCCAACATCCAAGCTTGACATGAATGGGTGACGAATGTCCTGCCAAAATTGTTAGAAAAATATGACGAAAATTAAATCTTTAACGCCGATGAGACAGGTTTGTTTTTTAAGTGCTTACCAAAGAAAACGATGGCGTTTAAAATGAGAATTGCTTTGGGGGGAAAAACAGCAAAGAGAGGATTACTGTTATGTTAGCATGCAATATGACCGGATCGGAGAAAGTAAAATTGCTTATCATAGAAAAGGCCAAGAATCCGAGATGATTCAAAGGAATCAAATCTCTAGACGTGGATTATGAATTTAATACGAAAGTTTGGATGCCAAGCAAGATTTTCTTGAAATGGCTCTTGAAATTGGACCGAAAGTTTGCTTCTCAACAAAGAAATGTTTTGCTTTTTGTTGGCAACTGCGCTGCGCACCCTAAGGATGTAAAGGACCAATTGAAAAATATTTAAATTGTTTATTTCCCACCCAACATGACTTGGTTACTTCAGCCAATGGATCTGGGCATAATTTGTAACATTAAAACGCATTACAGAAAACGTATTTTGACAAACATTTTGTCACAAATGGAGGAGAAAGAACCTCAAACGCCCATAAAATTGCTGGATGCTATACGAAACTTAAGCAAAGTGTGGAATGTCAAAGTAAAATCCGAGACAATTGCAAATTGTTTTAGAAAAGCAGGATTTGTAAAAGCTGGCATCACAACGAACAACAGTATGCCTTGGCACGAAGAAGACTATCTACCACTATCCTACTTCGCCTTTTTGGAGTCTTCATTTAAAACAGTTGCTAATATTAATGCAACATTTAATGACAACGTCAATGTAAACTGTGATGTCATTACCACAGACAACCCTTCCGAAGAAGATATCCTCGAAAGTGTTCAAGAAAGTTTGGGAGCACCAGCTATCTCAGGTAAAGAAACAATAACAAAAAAAAACCGTGGCTAATAATTTGCTGATGTACTCTTTTAACAGATTCAGATGAATACGAAGAAGAATCTGCCGATATTGTGAAACCGTTACCCACATATGGACAACTTTCTTCATTAATTGAAGGTTTCCGTACCTATTTGGAAATGAAAACTTACGTGCTTACTTACTTAAGTGGCCCATTACAACTTACGAACATGGTTCATAAGTTTGAGGCCTGAAGTACTAAAGAATTCCACACGCTTCGGTCTTGTGCGTGTGTTCAACAGTCGTGGTAAAGCTCATACAGCTCATGGTTCATCCGATGGCGAAACTCGCCGTCGACACAGGTAGGTCCATAAAATTTTCGGAGTACTTTTCTCTCGAATACTCCCAGGTTTTGTATGTCCGTTGTCGTAAGCACCCATGATGCGGCAGCATACAAAAGAACGGGTAAGACTAGCACCTGGTAAAGCTGTTTCTTAGTATTCCGAGAAAAGGTGGTGTTACTAAAGTGCTGCCGAAGTCCGTATAAACATCTATTGGATATCATTATTTTTCTTGTTGACGGAAGATCCGAGGTAGGCAAACTCGTCGACTACCTCAAAACAATAATTGTCACCGTTTACGGTGCGTCCCTTTTGTTCGTCGAAATAATTATTTTAATTTTGTCCTCGTTGACCGCTAAACCCATTTTTGCTGACTCCTTTCTAGTGATGAGAAAACTGCAGTAACATTCCGCAGATTTCGACCAATGATGTCTATATCATCGGCATAGGCTAGTGGCATGTGGCTCTTGTGGAATATGGTGCCAGACATGTTTACACCAGCCTTTCTCATCACCTTCTCCATAACTATATTAAATAGTGTACAGGACAGGCTATCGCCCTGCCTGAGACCTCTTTCCGTGTTGAATGGTTCAGACTGATCCTTACCAATCTTAACCGTGGTTTTGGAGTTATCTAAGGTACATTTGCAAAGTCGAATCAGCTTTGCAGGAATACCAAATTCAGACATGGCCTCATAAGCTTTGTAGTCGACAAAGAGGTGGTAGGTGTCGATCTGCTTTTCATGGGTTTTTTCCAGGATTTGTCGTAAGGTGAATATTTGATACGTCGTAGATTTGCCAGGTCTTAAGCCGCACTGATATGGTCCAATTTTTCTACAATTGGCTTTAGACGTTCACACAATATGCTTGTAAGGACCTTGTACGCACTTGGTAATAGGCTTATTCCACGGTAGTTCTTACATTCACTACGATCTCCTTTCTTGTATATGGGACATAACAGACTGAGACTCCAATCCCCGGGCATGCTCTCCTCTTGCCAGATGTTCTCCATGGGCTGATGCATGCTCCTAATCAGCTCCTCCCCGCCAGCCTTAAACAATTCAGCAGGGAGACCATCGACTCCAGCAGCTTTGTTGTTTTTAAGGCGGGAGATGGCCATACGTATCTCGCTCTGGCTCGGAGGTGGACAGGTAATACCATCGCCATGGATTGGAGCGGGGTCTTCTGGATTGGTGTCAGTATCCAGTAAATTTCTAAAGTGGTCTCTCCATATCTTCAGAACGCTATCCGGGTCCGTCACTAGCTGACCATCGCTGTCCTTGCAGGAGGGCAACCCTGTTCCACGCATTCTCGCTTTAACTCTCTTTTAGAATTTTCGGGCTTCCCCTCTACTTCGGAGCAACTTAGTACACTCATCCTGTCTCTTCTTCAGCTCCTTCTTTTTTCTTCTAAAAAGACGAGTTGCCTGTCGTCTCTTCTCCCTGTGCCGTTCACGAACAGCTCGCGTTGCCATTGGCTGCAGTTTTGCCCTGTATGCAGCATCCGTCTCTCTCGAGGCATTGCGACATTCATCATCGTACCAGGCATCTTCTTGAGACGGCTTTGAGTACCCAAGTACGCTTCTCGCAGTCCGTTGTATGGAGTCGGCTATATATTGCCACTGCGAGGTTATATTATCAGGGGTTGGAGCATTCCGCAACAGTTGAGTTAGGTGGTTGGAGTAGGCATCCGCTACCTCTGTGGTCCGCAGTTTACCGATGTCCAACTTTCGTTGTGCCTGGTTACGTACGTTTTTCGCCATGCTTAGCCTAGTGCGTACCTTAACTGCGGTAAGGAAGTGATCAGAGTCAATGTTCGCACCCCTGATCACTCGTACGTCCAGAACACTCGATGCGTGCCTTCCATCGACTACCACGTGATCTATCTGATTCCTCGTCAATTGATCTGGAGATAACCATGTTGCCTTATGAATATTTTTATGATCAAATCAAGTGCTGCTAACTACGATATTTCTTGCCGCAGAGAAATCAATCAGTCTGATGCCATTGTTCGACGTTTCTGTGTGCAGACTGAATTTTCCGATTGTAGGCTCAAATGCGGTCTCCCTGCCTATTTTAGCATTAAAATCGCCTAGTACAATTTTGATGTCATGGAAATGAAAACTAACGTACCAAATACAGTGTTTCCTTATCTAAAAGTATTAGAAAATTATATTGAAGAAGAAAAGTGGAAAAATTTACTTCAAACCGAGATAACTTACTACTAAAAATAAAAAATGTTAAAAGGAACAAATTTTTTTTTTCTATATAGCGAATTTTTTTTATAGCGAAGTAAATATCCAGTCCCTTGGAATTCGTTATAGAGAGTTTCGACTGTACTTCTAAAAAGATGTAAAACTACGGGGTGAATCCGGTCATATGTCATATTCACAATACAATTCAATTTAGATTACTATAACTTCATTTAAAAGAAGTCAATACTATTAAATTGTCATAAGGATCAGTATCGGTTTACATGCCCACCATCCAGCCAGATAGACGGACATGGTTTAATTTTCTTTAAAAGTCCTGGGGCCTAACACGTCTTTTTTAATACGTTACATCTTTTCCCATATCAAATGACAAATACTCTTCTCCCTAAGAGTAAAGGTATACAAAATTTGCCATTACTAATACATATCTTTCTAGACAATGTATGTTGGATTTGAAAAAAAAAGTATTTACATATTACCTATTCCTCACAAAGCAGGACATTTTTATTTCAGAATTTACCTGTAAAGAGAAAAGAAAAATTATATTTTAGAACTCAATACTGATTACGAGATAAGATTATTACTATTGTTATTACATTTGCAATAGCTTTTTGTATTAAGAATCATAAGACTTTTTTCTTTTAATCTTTATGATATCATAAAACATTGCATATTTTTAGTAGCTTTAAATTGTATATGTATATAAGCTTGTATAACGAAACATTCATTGACTGAAAGTATATGTATAAAACCCAATTTATATCTCTGCAGTCCGGAAAAAGTTGTTTTATAAGACTTCAGCTGTAATCCCACTCAGACTACTATTGAATAAAGTAAATTTCTATCAAAGAGGCAAGGATGTTTCATAAAATTATCCATAAATAAGCATACGTTACCAATATAATGTTTCATTACATTTTACAGAAATACCATACTAACTAAACATACAATATAGTACTATAGAAAAAATTACTGTCAAAACTGATTTATGTGTAACACTTTTACAATTGTCAATATTAGAAATGAACGTGTGTGTAGATTGTCTGCATTTAAAAATCTCCATTTTATATTCTAGAGTAATATGGAAACAATACAATAACAAAAAACGACAAAAGGCATTTGAGTATCTATTACATGATTAACGATACCATAAAACAAATGGTTCATTGGTTGGTTGGTTGGTTGTTCACATGGTTGGTTTTTGTTGGAGCACATAACATTCTTAACATTTAATTAATTTTAACATGACAGACACATGACAGTAACAAACATGAGTCTGCAAACAAGTGAATACGTGTATTTAAATACATCATCATCATCATTCATGCATATGGTAAATGATAATATCAAGAAATTGCAATGATTTCATATATACACATCTGTATATGGCCAAGGCCGCGGATAAGGGGAATTCAATGAAAATTTTTTTTTTTGTTATCTAGTGCTTTTTTGATTGTCATTTGTTTGTTTACAGTCCAAAGCCTCACAAAACACAGAGAGTACATTTGTAAAGTATTAAAATGTCAGTATTTTTGAGCATTAAGTTGCAGTTTACCGTTCGCATTAGAAATGAGTGATAATATCGCACCAGTTAAAAAGGTAATAATAATTGATTAAATCAAAATTTCTTTATGAAATTTTCAATCGTTTTATGAAATAATAATGTACTTAACTGATTTAATTTAATATTTACGTGAAAATATTATTTTGAACCATTTTCGATGGCTTTGATTTGAATCCCAAATTTTCTTGTGACGTTCCAGTTTTTTTTTATAAAAAAGTTTTTTAAGCAAAGTCTAATTCATATAGACGTTGTACAAATAAAATTTCTTTAATGTGTTTTCTGATAAGAATAAGAATAAATATAAAAACCTAGAAAAATATTGTTAAAATTATTGTAATTATCCACCAAAATATGGTGATGTTCCAGTCTTTTTCTTTAGAAAAAAACATGTGTTACTTAATTATTAAATCCATCAATATTCTAACAGGCAAATCTGAGCAAAGCTCAGAAAAATCATAATTACCTAGAAAAATTAAAAGCCACTGGTAAATACGAAGAATGCAAAAAGCGTAAAGCTGATAAACTGCGAGAACGACGCCAGAGGGAAAAAAGGAGAAATTGCCGCTTGAGCAACGTAAACAAATATTGGTTGATCGGCGTCGCGCTGATCGTGAAAGAACACAAAAATATAGAGCAAATAAAAAAAAATAAATTTGTTGATCTAAATGGAGCAAATGAAGCCTTCAAAACGAAGTCTGCTCTTAAAAAGGCAGTATCAAAAGCAAAGAAAGCTCTCCCGCGGTCACCATCGAAAAAAACAGCAGTTTTGATAAATTTATTTAATAATATGGAGAATCAAAGCCAATTGCTTAAAAATTTAAAGTCTAGCCAAGTTCCAGTCTTGTTTACTTGTTTATCGACGAATGCGAACGTCACTGTTTGAGAAGCTCTTACTAGACACGCCGATTGACTCGACACTTATACTGCGAAGTTGCTGTCAACAACATTCGAGGTAAGCCGACAATGAAAGAACAATTTTTTTTTAAGATGACTGGAGCCAGGTTTGAACCTGCGATCTCCCGCATAGAAGTCGCGTGTTCTAACCACTATGCCACGGCCGGTCCCAAGTTAATTCTTGTGATTTAAATCGTGATGTAAAATGGATGGTATGGAAAAAAAAATTCCAACACTAACCGAATTGAAAAGCAAGAAGAGAATGGTAATTTGGTAAATCTGATTGCACACTTAACAGCAATTGCACCATACTTCTTGCGTCAAAGCTTTATCAAACGTTCACAGTCAAACACGTTCATAACTTTTGATCGGCCAAGAGCAGCAAGTACCGCTTTCCAATCTGAAGCAGTGCTTTAAATCGACTTTGCCGAAAACTTTGTATGCGAAATGCAGGATGAAGTGCAAAGTGCGCATTGGAATCAGCGGCAGCTTACCCTATTTACAAGCGCTCTTTACCATAATGAATTTTTCCGATCTAAAGTAATGATATCGGATAACTTAAGCCATACAAAACTAACAATTGTGCCCTATTTATTTAAGTTATTAACAGACTTGGCAAAATCTGTGACTATATTAAAGATTTGGAGTGATGGTCCGTCTTCACAATTTAAGAACAAGTTTATCGCCGCTGTTATTCCAGTTCTTCAAGAAAGATTCCAAAGTAAAATAATCCGGAATTACCTCGCTACTTCGCATGGTAAAGGGTGCATTGATGGGATTGGTGCGACAGTTAAAACTATCGTTCGGAAGCACATCAGAGCTCGCGACTGTATCGTAAATAATTCGTCTCAGTTTGTTCAAGCGTTTAATCGCACATTATCGCAAATTATAGTCGAGGAAGTGACTGATAATGACTTCGAGACAATAAACAATGATTTAAAAACCGCTGGTATTTATACTCGTGCTAAACCTGTGCGTGAGATCTCGAATGCACACCAAATTCAAATCATTGATGACAACATAATTATGTATGACACTTCTCTTGAAGGAAACAATTAATTAATTATTTACGTACTCTTTTCTTTTTATTTCGGCTTCTATTTCTTTTTTTATTTTCATTTCATTTTTTCTTTACAACTTTATGAGAAAATAAGCACTTAATTTTGTTTTTGAAAGAATTTACGAACCTACTGAATAGTACAATCAAACATGAAGTGATGTTTCTTTTTTTGATTAAATAAAAAATAAACAAATTATTTTATTTTTTAAGTAAATTTTAGTTAATTATTTATTCACTTTTGTCGTTTTTGCATGGCTGCTAAGTAAGAGAACTTTATGTGTTGTTCCAGTCTTTTTTTGGTGACGTTCCAGTCTCTCATTTTTGCATCCAAAACAACTATAAATGTAATTTTTTATACATTTTTTGTGCTTAGAGTATTCTTTGATCTTTCACCTACGATATGTTAGAGGGAAACGTGGTCAGGTTTTAGGAAACATTACGAATTTTTGCAGACTGTTGTACAAGCTCTTAGACCACTTCTCTTTTAGTGTGACGTTCCAGTTAACTTCAAATGGCTGTAGCTTTTAAGCCGCAAGAAATAGAAGCACATTTTTTTGCACCAAAGTTACAGCCTGAGAATATATTTTGAGTGAACAAAAGTTATAGCTAGTTTTTTACCTTTTTCATCAAATACACGTCGAAAATTGCGCAAACTGGTGACGTTCCAGCCCACGGCCTTGACCATATATATTTGTACATGCACACACAAGGTTATGTGTACTACTACGTGTATGCAAATATTTCTATATGTAAATAAATTGTCATAATCAATTGCAGCATTACAGCTTTGACAATGATTTATTAAATATGGAAATTTATGTTTAATTAGTTCTTATCATTAGATCAATTTATTCTTTGTCATATGGCTGTACAGTATAATGTGTGATAGATTGTGCCGAGAGTAGCAACTGGCAGCTACTAATTAGAAATTGATAGCGGTAAAGGTGAAAAACGCATTGTAACAAATTGCATTTTAAGCTTCAATTTAATAATATGTATTTTTACGTTTTAATGGTATGTATAACCAATTAAAACATGCGAATACTACAACTGCTGTTTCGTATGAAGTTTTCAAACATAATGAGTGTTAGGGTTAAAATTAAAATATATATTTATGTGACATATGAAAACCCACCTAATGTTTCAAAACAAGTTTTTAAATAAAACGAAATTAAAGTTTCCCCCTCTGTGTGTGCGTTGTGGGTTTTTAATGTTTTATCTAATTGCATTTGTACATTACTTTTCGTTGTTTTTGAGACTTGCCAGCGGTTTCATAGGTAAATTTAAGGTTTATTGTATAAAAATTTAAAATAAATTTAATATATGAAATTTGACTCACTATGTGGGTTTCCTTAAGAAGGAAATGAAATGTCAGTCAGGTAAGCTGTCTGAATAAAAACCGTCACAACGTGTATCATGGTGTTTAAGTATTGGGATATTGAAATTAATCCATTTTTCATTGAAAACTTTTGGTTATAAGACCCGAGGTTTACAGACATGTCAAAAAACTGCATAGAAGGTTTCAATGTAAAGAGTGTTAACAAATTTTTCAACAAATGTAATAATTTAAATTCATTTTTCTGGGCATTCGGTCATTTTGTATAGGGTTGTCGAAAAGATCTTATGCGGTACCAACTAAGAACTAAGGAAAAAGTCTCTTATTAATTCGAACACAAAGCCTTCGGTTTTCAAAGTTTCACCTATATATACAAAATATATAAAGTAAACTATTTGCAAAGTTTTAAGAAGTTTCCGTAAAGAAATTATTGAAAAAAATATACATTTTTCAGAAATTGACTAGTTTGTTTAGAAGATATCAGTAGGGGCAGCACAACGTGTCTGATTTTATTTCCGTAAATCAACGCTCAATAAACTCTAAAATTTGACAAACATTAGTGTATATTCAATAAAGTTATACATGTAGAACTATGGGGGCAATTTCGGTCTTTATATGGGAGGTACCAGAAGGGGTGTGTTAAATGATTCGGTTTTCTGAGATTTTGCCTATTATTACAAAATAAATCGTCCCCTCAATTTCAATAACGTAGAATAGCAAATTTTCTACAGCACATTATTCTTCTGTATTGGCAGCAGCAGCAACAGAAATTCATCTATCAGTAGCCGCACGTAGAAAAGAATTCCAAGCGCTTCGGTCTTTTGCGCTCCGTAGATACTTAGTCACACCAAGTGTAGATATCAGCTCCTTCAGCTGGTCCATCCAGTGAAGTTTTGGTCGCCCCCTCCAGCGCCGCCCATCGAGTTTATTGACCTACGAAGACCTTTCGGGTTGAATCATTTTCATCCATTCGTACAACGTGTTCAAGCCAGCGAATTCGGTCTATTTCAACGCGTTTTACTACGTCAATGCCGTTGTACAGCTCATGGTACATTTGACGACGATATTCGCCGTTAATGATGATACGCCAAAATATTTTGCAAAGTATTTTTCTCTCGAAGACTCCCAGAAAAGATCGCTCCACTTGTGTCCATTACCCAGGATTCTGCGCTGTAGAACGTAACATGTTGGATCAGAGTCTAGCAGAGTTGGTTCTTTGTTCTTCAAGAGAGCGCTTTGCGCTTGCTTGCTTAGCGCATAGTAGCAGCGTTTTGCGATCAATACTTGTCTCTTGATTTTCAGGTTGATATTATTATTTTGGTGTATGCCGGAGCCAAGGCAGACAAAGTCATATACTCTTTCAAAGATACAGTTGCCAACGTTAACGCAGCGTCACAAGCGAGTGGACTCTTTGTTCGTTGAAACAAATAACTTGGTTTTGTCCTCATTTATCGCCAGACCCATTTCCGCCGACTGCTTTTTTTTTTTGCTCGAAAATTCCACAGTAACATTCCGCAATCTACGGCCAATGATATCTGTATCATTGGCATACGCTAGCAGCATGTTACTTTTGGTACAGATGGTACCATTCCAGTTTACTTCAGCCTTTCGCATGATCATTTCCATTACGATGTTAGAGAGATCGCAAGACAGACTATCGCCTTGTCTAAAGCATCGCTTGGTAGAAAATGGCTCAGTCAGATTTATGCCAATTTTCACTGAAGACTTCGCGTCAGTCATTGTCTTCGCGGGGATACCAAACTCGGTCATAGCATCCAACAATTTCTGTCGTATCGGACTGTGGAATGCAGCTTTGTAGTCGATAAACAGATGGTAGGTGTCGATCTAAATTTCTTGGGTCTTCTCTAGGATTTGTCATAGTGTGAATATCTGGTCAGTCGGGGATTTACCAGGTCTAAAGCCACACTGATAAGGTTCAATCAGGTTCACCAGAATGGGCTTTAGTGATTCACATAACACACCAGACAGTACCTTGTACGCATAGGACATAAAACACTCAGTTTCCAATCATCGGGCATGTATTCGTTGAACCCAATTGTGTTTATGAGCTCATCGCTGCCGGCTTTAAAAAGCTCTGCCGGCAGTCTATCGATATCCTGGATCTCTCTTTTCTTCCACATACGCCTTTTCCGCCTGAACAGGCATTTCATCTTCCTCCTCTTCGCATTATAACGCACCGTCACGCACGCTTTGCCATTGACTGCAAGTTTGTCTTATATGAAGCATCCATTTCTTTAGACATTTCGCGACATTCATCATCGTACCAGAGCTTGTTTAAGCTTGGTTTTTCATAACCCAGTACGGTCGGTGCGGCAGTGGTCATAGAATCCGCAATATGTTGCCACTTTGTGTCGGGGACATCAGACCTAGGGTGGGTTGTTTGAAGAAATCGAGAGAGTTGGTCGGCAATCTCGGTGGTATGCTGCTCTGTGATATCTAGCTTCCTTTGCGGTTGATTACGAGTGTTTTTAGCTCTACTTAATCGTGTGCGTTCCTTGGCTGCAACTAGGTGGTGATTGGAGTAAATATTTGCACCGCGTAGCACACGTACGTCCATATCGCTTGAGATATGCCTTCCATATATTACCACGTGATCAATCTAATTTTTTGTATTTTGATCGGGAAATATCCAGGCTGTCTTGTGAATATATTTATGCGGGAATCTGGTTCCACTCACAATAATGTTTCTTGCCGACGAAAATCTTACCAGTATGAATGCGTTATCGGAGGTGTATTTGTGTAGACTGAATTTTTCGACTGCTGAACTAAGGCGTCTTCCCTTCCTATTTTATCCTCTCAGAACAATTTTAATGTCATGTGCAGGGCAGCGGTCATATAGCTCCTCCAGGCGCTCATAGAATTTATCTTTAATGTCATCGTTTTTGTCTTCCGTCGGGGCGTATACACAAATAAGCGTTATGAAAAATATTTCGCCCGGCTGCGAATAGTGGCTATTCGGACACTTACGAGATTAAGGGTGTCTAAGTCTCTTACCGACTATGAAATGATATCCAAATTCGTATCTTTCTGCATGGCAGCTATAAAAGATGTCACAGTTCTTTCGTCGTGTGCATACCTGTGCCGTCCATCTCATTTCCTGTATGGTGGTGATGTCAGCCTTGCATTTGTCGAGGACTTCCGCACCATCTCTGTATAGAGTTTGGAGTTTCCAGGTGCATATCCTTAAATCATGGACCTGATAACATTTGCTGGGTTCTTGTTTTTTCCCTTTCTTCGTGTTTTCATAATAATTGTTTTTTTTTTTTAAGGAGAGTGGCTTATTAGATTCTTGAGTCTGTGGACATGGGAACTTCTAGAGAGAGCTTCTGGTTATTCCCAAATGAATAACAATCAGAAATACTTAAATTAGAAAATTACCAATTGCCAATACAGCACATAGACTATTATTATATTGAGGGGACAAAATTAACTGACTAAATTCATAAATCCTTCAGTTGTCCGTTTGAAAGTTATGGTATGAGCATAAAAACCGGTTGATTCTACATTTTGCTGACTACAATCTGCATATCAAATTGTATCTCTTTAAACATTATACCTTTTTTGCCGCATCGCGAAAATAAAAATTTCGTCCACATTCATATCTGTGTACTAAATTTTATCTCTTTGGGGTTAAAAACATTTCCGACACGCCTCATCTGCTTTTAAATCGAAAATATATATTTCGTCTAAAATTTGAACCTGTTGTGCCGATTACTATCAGTTTACAAAATTTTATCTCTCTAGGTCTAAAATTTCTCACGAACCAATTGAAAATAAAATGTCATCTCCAAATTTCAATCAGTCGACGAGTACTATCTGTGGACAAAATTTTATCTCTCTAGGGCTTAAATAAAGTTTTGCCACTTACCCGCCGCGCACTTCATATTCATAATTGTACTGAAAGTACTATCAGGATATCAAAATTTATCTCTCTAGGGCTAAAATAAAGTTTTGCCACTCTCCCGCCGCGCACTTAATACTCATTATCGTACTGAGAGTACTATCAATATATCAAATTTTATCTCTCTAGGACTTAAATAAAGTATTTTCTGTATACCAAATATTATAGTTATAGAACTTTAATACAGTTGGGCAACGCCCCACCGCCCACTGATTGAAAATAAATATTTCGTCTGCATTTTTGAACCACAGATAATAAGCAAACACACTATCTGTGTACCAAATTTTGTTTCTCTAGCTCTAATAGAAAGTTCTATATGCATTTATAATATTTGTATATCATAAGAGTGAATACATGTATACGTATGTGTTGATCTCTTTAAACAATTAGTTTCATTTGGTGTAAACGTCTTATTGTTATTGCCCAACACATTTCAACTAGCAAGATATGTTTTATAATAAGTTATGAATAACAAAGTGTTGCAAGAGTTCCTTTGAGTATGCTGACGTACATATGTACTTAAATAAATCTGATACATAAGGATTTCTGAACATGACTATATACTTTTAATGCTCGGAAAATTTCAAGTTAAATCTACTTCTATGTTCACAAATAATAACACAAGAACTTGTTTGTTTATTTATCTATGTTAATTTTCTTCCTTGAAATCTCATGGGATAGAGAATGGGGATGATGACGATGATGATATGACTGATATGACTGATGTAAAGACAATCATTTATTTTGATTTCATTAAATCTTTGTATGTTTCGTGTAAGACTTTGTACACGTATATTCAGTTTATTAAGTTTCTGTGCAATCCCCTTCTTCTTTACGTTTACGTTGTTATCATTATAATTGCTTAGAGCAAAAACATACAAAAAATAACAAAGCAGTAACAAAATAAATAGTAATTCCTTATTTGTAAGTTGTTATTATCTTTCATAATTTGTTTCCCTTTAATATACAAAATTAGAAATTTCGCAGTAAAAATACATTTGTGTATTATTTAACAATAACAATGAAAATGCTATAACAAGAGCGAAAATTTCAATGAAGTTATCTGACTAAGAAATACACTACCTTCGTTATTTTTCAGCAAATAAAATTGGTTCCACTTAATATGTCGTTGTGTAAAACTAATAAACATACATTATTCTATAGACATTTTTGAGGTTATAGTTTTTGGTTTAGAATCTTCTTGATATAACTATATAAATCTTTTTAATTATTCTTGCCATAACGTATGTGGATATTTAAGCATCCGATATCAGAACTAAACTAAACTAATCCTGTTATTAGGACATAACTACATTAAATATGTAAATATATAATAAGTTTCACCATATAAATGTTAAGAGAAACAAGTCACTCATTTCCTAGTGGACAAATTCAAATTTCTAATGCTGCTTTTATTTATTTTTTGTTTGCCATTGTGCAGACAAAATAATAATATGCCGAATAAAACAAGTTATCTTGCCTAAAGAATAATTCAATCACAAAAGTACAAAAGAAACACAAGAAACACAATGTAGAATATTAATAACAAACATTAGATTATCTTTCTTATACTTTGAGTAATATCTAATATGTACTATGACACACGGCGTATATGTTATTGGATGTAGATGAGATTAGTTTAGCACATACAGTAACAGTGGATACAAACATCTGTTGACCACATTTAAGTACAAAAAAGTAAGGGAATTCACAAGCTACACTAACATTGTAAGGAAAAACAAATCCAGAATACCTATAGTTCTTATGTGCATTATGTTGAGAAACCTAAAAGCCATGCTTCCACCGATGCGTCTTAGAAAGTAGGTAACATAGGTTACTGATGCTCTTAGTGGCTTTGGTAGCCCCAAGAAACTAAGATCGGGCGCGGTGGCCTTATAAACCGCTCTCCTTAATAAAACAACTATTATGAAAACGCGAAGAAAAGAAAAAACAAGAACCCCCCAAATGTTGCGGACCCCCGCAAACGATATAAGGACCATGATTTAAGGATTTGCACCTGGAATGTTCGAACTCTATACAGAGATGATGCCTCTATCCAACTGGCGGATATCCTCGACAAATACAAGGCTGACATCACCGCCATACCGGAAATGAGATGGAAGGTAAAGGGATGCACACGACGAAAGAACTGTGACATCTTTTACAGCTGCCATGCAGAATGTGGTTTCATGGTTTGGATGTGGTTTCATAGTCGGCAAGAGACTTCGACACCTGGTTTTGCGGTTTAACCCTGTAAGTGTCCAAGTAGCCACTATTCGCATCCGCTGATTTGTGTACACGCCCCGACGGAAGACAAAGACGTTGACATTTAACATGCATTCTATTAGGGGCTATATGACCTCTGCCCTGCACACGGCATTAAAATAGTTCTGAGAGATTTTAATGCTAAAATAGCAAGATGCTCTTGATTCGGGAAATCCGGGAATTCAGTCTGCAGTACAAGACCTCCGATAATGGATTCAAACTGGTTAGTTTCGTGTTGGCAAGAAACATGGTAGGAAGTAGAACCAGATTCACACATAAAGATATCCACAAGGCAACCTGGATATCTCCCGATCGAAATACAAGAAATCAGATTGGTCACGTGATAATGGAAGGATGGAAGGCATGCCTCACACGTTGTGGTGTGTTATGCGCTGTGCATATATTGACTCGGATCACCACTTAGTTGCAGCCAAGGTACGCATAAAAAAACACGTAATCAAACGCAAAGGAAGCTAGACATCACAAAGCTACATACCACCAATGCCTACTCCATCCAACTTTCTCAATTACTCCAAACAAACCGGCC
Source organism: Muscina levida (assembly GCA_964034835.1). Taxonomy (NCBI): domain Eukaryota; kingdom Metazoa; phylum Arthropoda; class Insecta; order Diptera; family Muscidae; genus Muscina; species Muscina levida. The sequence continues at coordinate 99,202,866 of OZ035880.1, forward strand.
TAGTTCTGATGTTCCAAACAATGGCAGCATATTGCGAATTCTATGACCACTACCGCAACGACCGCACTGTGGTACGAAAATCCACGGTCAGACAAGCCCCGTGTACGATGATGAATGTCGCGAAAAGTCTGAGGAAATGGATGTTGCATACAAGGCAAAACTGCAGCCAATGGCGACGCTTGCGGTGACGGAGCGTTATAATGAGAAGAGAAGGAAGATAAAACGCCTGTTCAGGCGGAAAAAACGTCCATGGCAGAAAAGAGAGAGCCAGAATATCGAAAACTACAAGGTTAGGGTCAAGGTTAAGGTTACAAATATGGCAGCAATGATCTTGCAGCATGCATGCGCTATCTCATAAACAAGATTGGGCTCAAGGACTGCATTATCTCCGATGACTGGAATCTGAGTGTTCTATGTCCTGTGTTTAAAAAAGGCGATCCAAGTGTATGTACCAACTATCGCGGGATAAGCATTTTATCCATCGCATACAAGGTCCTCTCCAGTGTGTTATGTGAAAGACTAAAGCCCATTCTGGCGAAACTGATTGGGCCATGACCGACCAGATATGGAGAAGACCCAAGAAATGCAGATTGATACCTACCAACTGTTCATCGACTACAAAGCTGCATTTTACAGTCCGATACGACAGAAATTGTTAGATGCTATGGCTGAGTTTGGTATTCCCGCGAAGCTAATACGACTTTGCGGAATGACACTGGCTGACACGAAGTCTTCAATGAATATTGGCAAGAATCTGACAGAGTCATTTTCCGTCTAGCGAGACTTAAGACAAGGCGATAGTCTGTCTTGTGATCTCTTTAACATCGAAATGGAAATGATCATGCGAAAGGCTGATGTAAACAGGAATGGTACCATTTTCAACAAAAGTCACATGCTGCTCGAGTATGCTGATAATATAGATATTAGTGGACGTGGATTGCGAGATGTCACTGCGGCTTTTTCGAGCATTGAAAAGCAATCGGAAAAAGTGGGTCTGGTAATAAATGTTGGCAAAGCCAAGTTATTTGTTTCAACGCACAAAGATTTTACTCATTTGGGACGCTTCGTGAACATTGACAACTATAACTTTGAAATGGTAGATGATGTTGCCTACCTTTGCTCCGAAGTAAACAAAAATAATACTGTCAGCCTGGAAATCAAGAGACAGGTATTGATCGCACAGCGCTGCTGCTATTTGCTGACCAAGCATTTTGATGATAATGCCCTCTCTCGACGAATGAAGATCCAACACTACCAGACACTAATTCAGCCTGTCGTACTCTACAGCGCAGAATCCTGGTTAGTGACGCAGGCGTATCAATATATTCTGTGAATTGTCGAGAAAAAAATACTACGCAAAATATTTCCACTTAACAACGTTAACGGCGAGTACCGTCGTCGAATTAATCATGAGCTGTGTAACGACATTGACGTAGTCAAGCGCGTTTAAATAGACCGAATGCGATAGCTTGGAGACTTAGGACGAATGCATAAAAATGCTCCAGTTCTAAAAGTCTTCGGCAATGAATTGGATGGGCGGTGCAGGAGGTGGCGACCAAAACACCGATGAATAGAGCAGGCGAAAGAGCTTTTATCCAAAGTTGGTACGAGAAACTATCTACGGAGCGCAAAACATGAAAGCGCATGAAATCTTTTCTAGATGCTGCTACTGTTAGACGAATTATTGTAGCTGCTGCCATATGAAGATGACAACGTCTCTGAGTAATAAATTTATCCATATAACGCTAAAGGCCAAGCGCACAATCCGAATTCAAACATTTTTTTTCAGCAAATTTATATCTGCAGCGCTTAATACTATAAGTATACTGAATTTTATCACTCTGGACTTAAAACAATTCTCCACACACAAATTTCATCTCTATTCTTTACATTGCCGGATTATATCAGAGTTTAAAATATTGTACTCCCTGGCGTATGATTTACGTGGAATATTACTTATGATTATCATACGCCACCATATCACAATATAACAAAAGAGCCTAAAACGAGACAAATTCCCCTATACAATACTACTAACTTCAAATCGATATTTAATTATTATGGCATACAACTTGACAAAACGAATGATGTAGAACCTTTTGGGGCACGTGCAGTTCGCAGAATTGAGTCCCAAAATCATGTGTTGTACTTAGATTATGGGGCTCAAAATATACATTTTCTAATTTCTTGTCTCGTTAACTCTAATTAACCTATGAGACGAGAACCGGTTATTCAATAATATTTGAGATTTGGGTTAGATTTGTGGCTAAGACTACATTAAACATCAACTTATGTATACAATTTGGGAGAGCTTTTTGCATTTGAATTAGCTAACACTCTTGTTTTTTAGACTAACATAACGGAACCTACAGTTAAACCAAAATACGGAATTTCAGTTTTTTAAACAATCCATTTTGTAGTTGTAAGTCAATGGAGTATATATCCAGGTCACCCGTTGAAAAGTCGCCTTCACTAGCCACCATGAAAAGGTCGGTCGCAAGATATTACAGACATTAGTCCAAAATGTGTCCGTAGTTTAAGATATGCCGAGATGAAATTTGGAATACAAGCTTCTATTCTCTAAACGGAGGTTTTGTTCTAAGGTAAGCAAGATCGGTCAAAATCCACTCCCACCTTCCATACCAAGTCACTCTTTGTGGGGGTGTCCGTCAGTGCCCTCGATTACAATCTTAGTTTGTGAGCTATCAAGCTGAAATTTTGTATACAATCGTTTATCCTCTAGGTAAGCCGAGCTTAAGTTCTAAAATGAGAGAAATCGGACAAAAACTACTCCCATCTCCCATACAAAAATTTCTCTTTTTAGGGGCGCTCTCTCGACGTTGTTAACAGCAGCTGCGTGTCGAGTCAATCGGCGTGTCTAGTAAGAACTTCTCAAACAGTGACGTTTGCATTCGTTGATAAACAAGTAGGTGCCGTTACTTGTGAATCTAAAAATAGAAAGCGTGTTAGTTCACAACAACGCGAGAAGCTATCCCATACCTAATTCATGGGGTGTAAAGAGAAATTAAGTTTTATTACATACACAGTTTTTGGTCCACTGTGCAAGTAGGTTAACACACATATGCAGTACAACACAAATACGTGACATTGAATACATTACAGTATACCACAGTATACATTCGCACACTATGGGACAATTTTTCACGCAAAGCCTATTGGCAATACATGCTAAGCTGATGGGAATCGAATCATTGGGATACAGTAACATTATAAGGAGTACCAGAAACAAGGAGATGTATATAACGTACAACACTTTGTCATGTATTTGTTAACAAAAGCCCTACCAGCAGAAATACTAAAGCAGCAAAACAAACAAGGCCACAAACAATAACAGCAACACCTATTCTTACAAGACAGTTTTTTTTTTTTTTTGGAAGGGATTTATGAAATGCTGTAAGAGGAATGGGACGATACTTTGTACTTGTACTCATCCAAAAATCATGTACAACAAACAAAACAATAAGGAGCAATACACGCACACAAAGCCTATGGGCGTGTATACCCTCAATCCAGCACAATAAAAATAAACGCTTTAAGCTTCAAGAGAAAACACAAGGTACTTGAAGCATTGACGAACAAGATACAGATATTCAGATATTTTCGTATGCTTATGTCTTGGTAGTTAAATACAGTACTATTTAACTAAAACTGTATAAAGAATGTCAACCAACATTGTTTGGCTTATTTAATAATTTTGTTATTATCTTTTTGTCCTTGTGGGAGATATCAGTATATGACACATTATTTAAATCGTTCTCCACTCTTGAACAAAAGAAAATATTGTGTTTGGAATTTGATAGGATAGTGGCTGCTTTTGTCAGTTTTGTGAGTATGATAAATGCGCCTTTGTCATAAACTTCAGTATTGAGATTTTATCAACATCCATATGTCACATAATGAACATTGTAATATACTTGAATTTGTACATACATATAAAGTTGAAGACTGAATATACTACATACATGAAAATTGATCAATTGATGTGTATATTTTAGGAATGAGATACAATGGTTTATAGACAGCTATAAAAAATCAGGTGAAGAGGCAAAACCAAAATATGTTTGTTTAAGCAAAACCACAATAAGCCGGTTCAAAAACTTGAGTCTGTTTAATACACATTTTAGTAAGATTATACTTAATGTTCTGCATAGGCTCAAATTGAGTTATAGTAGCATTCACAAGAAATAAAGAAAAATTAGGTCCACACCAACTCTGAAACGAATTGGTATCTTAAACGTCTCTTTTAATGCATTACACTTATTCTTGTATCAAACGATGTATACGTTTATCCCTAAGAGTGAATAGTGTAATTCTGTTGCATGGTGTAATTATGTTCGAAATACTTTTCCTGTAAGAAATTACATATTGATATTTATACCCACATGTATTATGAACCAACTTAGAACAGCTTAAAGTCGTATACATATTGAATGTCTAACTAAAATATTAATCATACGTCACAGTTTACCATTTTTTTTTTCATCATTGGGTTGCCCTCAAGCTTCTTGGTAAGTGCTTTCGTACCCTTTCAGTATGTTGTGTTGTGTCAACAATAGATGTGGCTGTTTGCTGATGTTGTTATGTGGCATGTTAAACGTGTAGTAATTGTATTGTATGCGTTGCCATTGGGAATTTTGCGGTCATTGTGTTTGCTTTGTTTGTTAATTGATTTGATTCCTGTTTGTCGTAGTGATTGTTTTGTTCCTTGTTATCATTTCTGTATTCTAACGTTTTCATTGCTCGTTTGACCTATTTCCGTTTTCCAGTTTGGTTTTTGATTTTGTATTCGAGTCCTCGGATAACGAATGTATTTGTTAGAAATGCTCTCTCTAAGCTCTAAGCAACATAAACATTTTGTTACAAATATTCTTTAGAGAGTCAGTAAGAACTCGACAAAAATAAATACGATTGATGACAATTTATACATTGATTTGTAGCGCAATCTCAACATGGACGGGTTATAGCCACAGATTTGCAAAAAAAAAAAACAGTTTTTTAAATTTATTTCTTTAAAAATCCTTTAATTTTACCTATTCTCGACAGAATGATAAGCTAATTTTTTCTGATAGTAAATACAAAGGTGACAATTATTTAAAAATCCTACCCTGAATGTTTAAAAATAGGGTTTTTTTTTGTTGAAAATGATAGTTGTGGCTTTTTATGTTTATTTATTAGTGACGAATACAAAAAATTTATTTGTTCAATAAAATCATACAAATTTTCAACATCTGTGGATGTTAAAAAAGTTAAGAATTTAACACTATATGACCTACATTATCGTATAGTTACTTCTGTACACTGCAAGAAAAAGAGTCATCAAATTTATGATTTCCTTCATCAGTGTAAAAAAAAAATATTTACCTACATATATACCAACCTACGACACATTTCCGTAAATTTATCGCTTTGATGTAAAGATTTCCTTTCAATATATGTTATGTAGTTTTTAGATATAATGCACGGTTCAGTTTTTACTTAATCGGTATTTCATATATACGACGAAATTTATTATAAAACTCTAAACAAAATGACTAAAAAACTTTGGAGTTTTTCTTGTATGCAATAATTTCATATTCGCAGTATTTTATATAAGCGATGTATTCTGTACACACTGCTTAAACTTAAAAAAACTTAATTTTCCTTTACACCCCATGAATGAGGTACGACAAATGCGAACGTCACTGTTTGAGAAGCTCTTACTAGACATGCCGATTGACTCGACACAAATACTGCGAAGTTGCTGTCGATAACATTCGAGGGGAGCCGACAATGAAGGAACATTTTTTTTTTAAGATGACTGGAGCCAGAAGTTGAACCTGTAATCTCCCGCATGGTAGTCGCGTGTACTAACCACTATACCACGGCCGGTCCCACAAACTGTTGGTATTGGAAAATAGGGAGATGGTAAAAAGGACGAATTTAACTATCAATCAACAAATTGGCATATTTCACGATGTGCAGATGTACAAGTAAGTTTTGTGACAGATGCTACCATAGAGAAAGTAGAAAAATGTCATGGCCTTGCTGGTTTGCACGCTGGTTAGTGGAATGGTCACCAACACAGTGGAAGAGATTGATTGTTACTTTGTTGAAAATGACGAAAGTTTTAGTCAAAAACCTTTTCCAAATTGAATGAGACCTTTTTTCAGTTCCAGTAAACACTTTGACAAATTTGAAAGACAGTTAATCAAGTAAACTTTTTCTCCACTTGAGAAACTAGGTTGCTGTTGAAAAAACTTTACTTTAAAGGTATCCCTAACGAAGAATAGTCAATTATATGACATAAGTCTGAGCTACGAACCTCAACCAATGTGTCGTTAAAGGTGTGATATGTTCCCCCATCTGATTAAAACCTTTGAAATTCTGTACCTCTGTGTTCTCTGCAACAACATGTCCTCTTTGATCTTCATAAAAGTATGGAACTTTAATGCCCCTTGCCTATAAATCTGCTCATTCACCTAGTAATTTTGTGGGAACGTAGGGGGTTTTGTTGATTTAATAATGGATTAGTGTCACTTCAAAACCTGGATTTTTCAGTTTACAAGCCGAATTAGGTGAAAAAAGTAAGTTCCTTTACCATAGGAAATGTGTAAGTATATGAATGTAAATCTTTAAGACACTAGACCGCTTTCTAGTAGAGGTTCTAGGTTTTTCATGAACTAACGCCTAAATTTTTACGATTTCTAGGTATCCACGAACTGTTGCAATTATTTTCTAATCAATTCATATGGCTTACTACAATACAATTTTGTTGATGAGATACTTTGATTCCTTCATGAACAGTATAACAGTCTTTCAAATTTGTCAAATTATTGTTTGTTACTTAAATGAGGTTCATTCAGTGTGGAAAATGTTTCATTTCGATTGGAAAAAGTGTAATTTTAATCGGAAAAGGTATCATTACATTTGTAAAAGTTTGAATTTCATTTGGAAAAGATTTCATGTTTTTTTGAAAAGGTTTTATTTACTTTAGAAAATATATCCGCTTTTGCTTAAATTTTGACCATAGCTATTTTATACCAACTGAGACCATATTCCGCTCGAACATTACCGAAAATCTTAAGTTAAATTTTCGCTGTCACCCTTCTTTAGACTATAGGGCAGAAATTGTACGCTTCATTGTATTTCGATGAAGTTGTACTTAAGAGTCCGTTTTATTCATTGCACCACGTTGCAATTTCTCCTCCTGCCAGGATATTATTACAGCCGCCCATTCTGAGTCGAGGTGCCTGAGTAACTGTGGGAGGCGAAACCTAAAATGGCGGAACTAACTGGCGGAAGTCCTCGAAGAATACAAGGCTGCCATAATCGTTTTACAGGAAATCGGGTAGATAGGACACGGGTGCTTGCGCATGAAAGCTTGCGACATCTACTTTAGTGGCCATGCAGACAAGCACGAGTTTGGATGTATATTTGTGGTTGGCAAGGGATTGCGAGACCAAGTCTCACAGTTAAACCAGGTGTGTGAACGAATAGCCACAATAAGAACCAAGATAAAGTGTTTCCACATATGGTAATATGGAAATATGGTAGTTAGCAGCACTAGATTTGACCAAAAAATATTCATTATAAAGTAATAAAGATAACCATGTTGTTATCTCCAGATCAATTGACGAGGAATCAGATAGATCGCGTGGTAGTCAATGGAAGTCATGCATCGATTGTTCTGGACATACGAGTAATCAGGGGTAAGAACATTGACTCCGACCACTACCTTACCGCAGTTCAGGTACGCAGAATGCTAAGCTAAGTTAAGGCAAGAGTGCCAGGAACAGGGTTGTCCTACTGCAAGGACAGTGATGGCCAGCTAGTGATGGACTCGGATAACATTCTAAATATATGGAGAGAACCATGACACCACTATGGAAGACCCCGCAATAATCCATGACGATGGTATTAAAAGTCCACCACAGAGCCAGAACGAGATACGTGTGGCAATATCCCGCTTAAAAATAACAAAGTGGCTGGAGCCGATAGTCTTCCTGACGAATTGTTTAAGGCAAGTGGGGAGGAGCTGATTAGGAGCACGCATCAGCTCATGGAGAACATCTGGTTAGAGGAGAGCATGCACGGGGATTGGAGTCTCAGTCTGTTATGTCCCATATAAATGAAAGGAGATCTAGTGAATATAAGAACCACCTTTGCTTAGAAGGTCCTTTCGAGAGTATTGTGTGAACGTCTAAAGCCAATTGTAAAAAAACTAATTGGACCTTATCAGTGCGGCTTTAGACCTAGTAAATCTAATAAAATATTCACCTTACGACAAATCCTGGAAAAAAAACTCATGAAAAGCAGATCGACACCTACCATCTCTTTATTGACTACAAAGCTGCCTTCGACTCTCCGAAAAGGAATAGGCTATATAAAGCTATGTCTGAGTTTGGTATTCCTGCAATGCTAATTCGACTTCGCAGATGTACCTTGGAAAACACCAAATCCTCTATTAAGATTGGTAAGGATCACTCTGAACCATTCTATAGGGAAACAAGTTTCAGGCAGGGTGATAGCTTGTCCTTTTCTCTATAAAATATAGTTTTGGAGAAGGTGATAAGAAAGGCTGGTCCCAACATGACTGGCACCATATTCAGCAAGAGCCACATGCCACTAGCCTATGCCGATGATATAGCCATCATTGGCTGAAATCTGCGGGATGTTACTGCGGTTTTCTCATCACTAAAAATGGAGTCAGCAAAAATTGGTTAAGAGGTTACCAAGGACAGAATAAAAATAATGATTTCGACGAACAAACCCTCAGACTATTTGACACATCCCTTCTGGTACCTCCCATATACATGACCAAATTGCCCCTCATACATACATATCTTTTTTGTAAGTACACTAAATTCAGTTAAATTTTGCGTAAGATGTACGCGTATAAAAATTTGACTCAGGAATAAATATGGGCTACATCTGTTGATACCTCTCATACAAAAATGGCATATTTTTGGAAAATTGATATGTCCTAACATTTTGACACACCCTTCTGGTACCGCTTATATAAATAACTGAACGAAAGACTTCAGTCAGTTAACCTGACTGAAATTTCTCTACTAGTTGTTTGTTTTATTCTATATTAGACAATATTGAAACATGCCAAATAAGTGTTATGTTCGCCAATGGCATCCAGCGGACATAAAGTTAGCCATAGAAGCAGTAAAAATTAAAAAATACTCACCCAGAGATTTTCACATTACCCTCCAATATGTAAAATGTAATTTTTTCGGATTCGGATTAAACTTTTTGTGACACACTCAGTTAGGCAATCGATCAACAAACATATTGGAATCAATCGGGTGAAATTTTTGCTAATACATTTTCGGAGAGCGCCATAATAAGAATTGGGGTTTCATATATATGCAGCGATATAATAGCGACAGTATTCTAACACGATAACGGTACCTTTTTATTAATCTAATTTGGTGGGATGCTGAAGGTAGATGTGACACCTTTCGTGCAAAAGTAAATGTCAAGTATCGTAGCTGTGAACTCTTACCATAAGGAGAATCTTACAACTTTAAAAATCCTGGGTCATATTAATCAGTATCGCAATGAACCGAATATTCGATAATTACATCATCCAGAGAAAAAAAGTAGAAAGTATAGTGTTGGTCAAATGACTCAATCGTTTTTAAATTTTGTCTTCTGAGTCGTTTTGGGCATGTATGGTTTCCATTAAAACCATGGTCGTGAGCAATTCTGCAAGCATATTTTTACGATGGCTGTCATTAAGGTGGCAAACTTTTTTATATTAAACTGAAATAACTATTGTATGCAATTTTTCCATTTGCAATTTTTTCATACAATTGCTGCAAACGTATACAATTTCGCATCATGCTAACGAAATTCCGAAACTGTATAAAGATTTTGGTAAACAAAATCAAATAAAAACATGTTAGTTACAAATAACTTTTTTTGATTTAGTGTATTGCAGTAACAAATGTTAGATGAATAACTAAGTGTGCGTTGCCAGCTGTTGCGAATTGGGCGTAATTATATATTTAAAGTTTGGTATAACGTAAAAATAGCATCCGTTCATCATCAGTTTATTTTTCCAAAGAGGCAAACAACACTTTTCCTATTATTCTCTCTTTAGTAATTTTTTCAATATATTTCTGCTACGTTTTAACTATTCTAGGTCCCAAGTACGCTGTAAAATAAACACACTTCCTTGAAAATATTTAGCACATAGAGGGTGGGTTGGTGGTGATTTAAACAAGATGTATTCTAGGACTACTAAATGGTATAGTTTTCATATGGCTTCCCGAAAAGATATTAAATTTCAAATCAAATGTGGGGGGGTTGCTCAGTAGCAATAAAAAAAAACTGAGACTGTGTTGAAGTGTGGACAACAGTTTGTGCAAAGTTCTTTTCAGGAAAACATATTATCCGAATGGCTGGCAAGGATTGAATATGCCATTAACATTTTTTTTAGGGGTTTCCTACTAGAGTGTTTTTTACGACTTTCCATTTCATGGTTTGCTGTTTTTTTCTTGCATTGGTCATTTATTGCTATTGCTATAGTTGTTGTTGCAGTGCCATGTCCTTGTATTGGATTATTTTGGTGGTTAGTTTTAGTTCACTACCAATTTATGGTTTTTAAATAAATCAAACCAGAATTTTCCCAAGTGGTTGTTTATGTGAATGTGTGCCAGTGAAGTTTAGACCAACGAAAATATAATTGGCGCCATGACCACTGCGCCCCTCTGCATCATTTTCGTATTTTATTTGTGTAGGTTTTTCTCTGCTCACTTTCCATTTTATTTGAATTGGCCGCTGGGCAAAGTTTTAATTTCGTTCGTTGCGCTTTGCACGAGTTTGTGTTTTAAATGTGTGTGAGCATATTTTAGGAATTTAAGTTTATTTTTGTTATGTTCATTGTTCTCTTGCTTAAGCAGTTGTTTATGTTGTTAAATAGTTTTCTGGAGTTTCTTTGTTTTCACGATAACTAACAATGCTGAAAAGTTTGGGTTTTAAAGGAAAAACTGAGTGGAAGTTATTATAAGTAAAATATGTACGTTACTTGGCGAAGCAGAAAATGAGTTTTGGAATGAAAAATGTATTTCATAAATAATCGTATTGTAAGTGCCATGGATACCGGTACCAGAGTTTTTGTATGATAATTAACTCTGTTGCCACTGAGGAAGTAGAATAATTTAGTACGAAAATTATGAAAATTAAATGCGTTTACCTACACCATTGTCAACCAGAGGTAAAAGGTGATACGTTAATAGACAACATGGATCATGGACTTCATATGGTCTTATTAAAACTAAGTTAATTGAGTAAAGAAAATCGATTATCGATTTTTGTATTATCCTCCAGGCGGGGGCAGATGAGAGATTGAGGATATCGAAAAAAAATAAGGATAAAAGTACAGCACGAAAGTTATACTAAGTGGTAACAACTAAAAGCTATGGAAAATGGATCCCCATTAGAGAAGACAGAGATACAAATTTGGTCATGGAGGAAACATTTCTACAAATTACTCACTCTTCAAGTTAGCGTTAGTGGCGAAATCTTGATAATCATTACGATGCACAGTGGGGAAAAAAAAGTTTTTTGGACATTTGAAATTTTAGGCCGCAATTCTTGACCGATTTTCAAAATTCTTTTTTTGTATTATTGGAAACAAAATTGTGCACAGAATGTACGTTTTTTTTAATTCTGAATTCCTTACCGTTTTTTTTTTAAATTTGTCAAAGTCGATGAAAAAATTATTTTTGACTTTAATGTCAAATATTTTTTGGGTTACGTGTCCTAAAAATTTCAAACTGACCTTAATTAATGTGAACATATGTTACGAAATAAACTCAATGAAAACATAAGACAAAAATTTTTTTTTGGCTCAACTGCAAGTAAATATTTGGAGGCACTATTTTCACACTTTAACTCGGTGTCCTGCTCATAATAATTATCCGATTAGAACAAAACTTAATTTACAACCTGGAAAAGTTTTAAATAAGTCGTCTGTAAAAAATAACCCAAATCAGTGAATGTCGTCATGCAATTTTTTTGCATATGTACCAAAATAATGCAGCTTTAAACTTCTGACAAAATAAAACTTTATGTTTACAAGTAGGCTAAGTAGTGTGCTTTTCATTTAAAAGGACCAATATCTTAATATGTTACATCGTCTGCCAAAATAAGGAATCCTGAGAAACGCTTAAACACTTTTTAGATTTCAATACTAAAGTTAACCCAAAAATCGATATATTTCCTGAGGAAATTGGAAAAATTTTAGTTACACTCTCTTATTTTCATTTATGCATCAAAATATCATAAAGCATACATAATTAAGCCTACTTATACATATGAAATGAAATGTTCATATTGCGATTTTAAGCCCTATATATTGCAAATATTATTTAATTTTGTATATGCGTTTAACAAATTTCCAAATTTTGACAGATGATGTAACGTATTATGGTAATGGTCTTTTTAAATGAAAAGCACACTACTTAGCCTACTTGTAAACATAAAGTTTTATTTTGTCAGAAGTTTAAAACTGCATTATTTTGGTACATATGCAAAAAAAATTGCATGGCGACCTTCACCGACTTGGGATATTTTTTACATACGACTTTCCTACAACTTTTCCAGGTTGTAAATTAAGTTTTGATCTAATCGGATAATTATTATGAGCAGGACACCGAGTTAAAGTGTGAAAATAGTGCCTCCAAATATTTACTTGCAGTTGAGCCAAAAAAAAATTTTTGTCTTATGTTTTCATTGAGTTTATTTCGTAACATATGTTCACATTAATTAAGGTCAGTTTGAAATTTTTAGGACACGTAACCCAAAAAATATTTGACATTAAAGTCAAAAATTATTTTTTCATCGACTTTGACAAATTTTAAAAAAATAACGGTAAGGAATTCAGAATAAAAAAAACGTACATTCTGTGCACAATTTTGTTTCCAATAATACAAAAAAAGAATTTTGAAAATCCGTCAAGAATTGCGGCCTAAAATTTCAAATGTCCAAAAAAACTTTTTTTTCCACACTGTGCGATGTGAGACAAATGGTAGGAGTCAGTTATCGGGAAGGGTTCAAACTAGAGTGTTCAAATACCTCCTTTTTTCAAAAACCCGGTTATTCGAAAAATTGATTTTTTAGAAAACTCGGATTTCGAATACAGCATTTGAAAGAAAACCGGTTTTTCGGTTTTTTCCTAAAAAGTTAAATTAAAATAAAAAAAAATAATTTCGTTTAAAACAATGCATTTATTTTGTGTTTTTACTTTTTAATAAATTTTTCGAATCTCTCTCATTTTATTTTTTAAAGTAGTATTTTTGGAAAGGAATACATTTTTGGAATATTTAAAATTTTTTTTTTCAAAATAGTATGCAATTTAGGTGTTCAATTTTGAGTCTATTCTGCTGTTTCGTTTTTATAAAGCTTGATACAGAAAACACGCACTCACTAATAGTGGAAGTAGGATTTATTGACAAAAGCGCGTTTAGAAGGATGTTGAGCTTTTCTGTCCTTTTATTAAATCTATCGAAATAGTTGAAATCATCTTATAGTCTTGTGTAATTGCAATTGGTTTTCACCGCTGGATTTTGGATGTTATTTATCGTTGCTATCGTTGCCTATCATTAGGTGATTCCTTCATCTCACAATCTGAACTGTTGCTAGACTCTGCCGTTGTTGGGGAAATTGCAGGATAAAGCCTTTAAAAAAGTTCGTTCACATATTCCATCGTTCCCGTCTTTTTAGAATACTTTACAGAGGATGAGCTTGTAGGATAATTAGGCTATTCAACGTTTGTATTGTTCTTTCCTTAAATCTTGCTATAATTTTGTCTCGCAGCTCTCGAGCATATGCGGAATCCATATTTTTGAGCTGTTACAGTATAAACGCATATACTCCTTCAGAGTCGATTAGAATGGCTGAATCATTTGATAATCTTTTAATTGCGAGCGCTAAAGGCTGAAGCGCTAAGTTTAAATCTCTCAAAATTGTTATTTCTTGTAAGGGCATGGTTGACACATGGGTTAATTCTTGAAACTGTTCAATAATTGCCTTGGTTCTTTATTGTGCTCCTGGAAAACATAGCTCTGCAATTTTCTTTGTTTTTCGCTCGACTTGTTGAATGAATTAACATGCTTCCACAATTGTGCTAAAATTTAAGACACGTTTTTAATGAGCTTGTATGATATTTTGACTTTCACTATTTCACCGCATTCATCATCGTCACCATCATCTTCGGCGAGATTCACTTCGACTTGTTGATCCACCTAAATAACGTGTAAAAAGATTTTTCTAAATTAATTCGAAAGCTGCATTCGACAGTCCGATACGACAGAAATTGTTGGATGCTATGGCTGAGTTTGGTATCCCCGCGAAGCTAATTCGACTTTGCGGGATGACACTGACTGACAATAAGTCTTCAGTAAAAATTGGCAAAAATCTGTCAGAGCCATTTTCTACCAAGCGAGGCTTTAGACAAGGCGATAGTCTGTCCTGCGATCACTTTAACATCGTAATGAAGATGATCATGGAGAAGGCAGCAGTAAACAGAAATGGTACCATCTTCAACAAAAGTCACATGTTGCTCGCGTAATCTGATGAAATAGATATTAATTGACGTGGATTGCGAGATGTTACTGCGGCTTTTTCGAGCATTAAAAAGCAGTCGGCTGAAGTGGGTCTGGTGATAAACGAGGACAAAACCAAGTTTTTTGTTTCAACGAACAATGAGTCCACTCGTCTGGGACGCTGCGTGAACGTTGACAACTATAACTTTGAAGTGGTAGATGATTTTGTTTACCTTGGCTCCGCCATAAACAAAAAATATAATGTCAGCCTGGAAATTAAAACACGAGTATTGATCGCAAACCGTTGCGACCAAAACTCCGATGGATGGACCAGGATGAAAGACCGAAGCGCTTAAGGCTGAAACACATAGAAAGCCTCGCATTCCTTTCATGCTTTCTTTGAAAGCATCAGCCTCGCCTTTGAAATTTCTAAAATACATAAGCGGAATACTTTATACGCTTATCCCATCATATGTTTGTCTGTAAACACAATATTGGACCTCAGTTTTGTCCTATATGAAATGTTTTCCTCAAACATCATAAAATTCCTATAATTTAATTAACGTTTTTTGTTCTTTTGTCTGTTTGCACAAAATAAACTTCACAATCAGCTGATTTTGAATGTCAATGCTTGTGATGCTTACAAAATTTTTAATTTTTGTAAACTTTGCGCTTCGCTTGCGCCTGATGCTCTGGAGAACGCTTTTTATGTGAGCGCATTCGTAAGAACGAATGGAATAAAAAAAATTTGACATATGCATGATGCGAGGAAAGAAAGAAACTCTTTCTATGTGTTTCAGCCTTTAGAATACTTTTCTACGTGCGGCTACTGATAGATAAATTTCTGTTGTTGCTGCCATTTAAGAAGAAGAAATTAATTTGAAATTGAATTTAAAATTTTACAAAGCTTCTAAAAACATTCTCGTTTATGAAACGTAAAAATTTTTTTCTAAATTAATTTGAAATTGAATTTTAACATTTTACAAAGTTTCTGAAATCATTCTTGTTTACAAAATTCAATTTTAAAATTTTTACTTTTTCAATAACTCCTTTTTGAGTTGTAACAAAGCAATTTAAAAAAACCGAGTACCCGAAGGAAAAAACTCGGTTAAACCGGTTATTCGAAAATGGCACTTTTGCAAAAACCGGCATACGGTTTTAAATAAAAAAACCGGTATACGGTTTTTCGGTTTCGGTTTTGAACACCCTAGTTCAAACTACCGGGGAAAGTTATATCGGTAAAAAAGAAGTTATACGTGTCTAGGCATTTCGTCTTGGTGGTCTTTTCAGATTTTGTTCAAACAAATTTAATTTAATCTGTTCATATAATGTTTCCCTACATAAGCAACAGTTTCACTTTTCCATTAATCAAATGATTTTAAACTGGGTTTATTTTGTAGCAGTAACAATAACTCTGTTGTACTCCGTGGCGTATGATTACGTTGGAATATTACTTATGATAATCATACGCCACCATATAACAATATAACAAAAGAGCCTTAAACGTGATAAATTCCCCTGTACGATACTTACTAACTTCAAATCGATATATCTCGATATATTCCTAGACGTGACCCAGCCAAACGCCGGACCACGTATAACTTGTTTTTGATCGATATAACATTTCCCGTTGGTTTCATCCCATCCCGATTTTGACTGTCGCATAGTGTTATCGCCAGAATAGATTGTCTTTCATAAACTGTGGGTACCCCTTGACTGCCGGCAAAGCTTTTCAAGGTTCGCTGCGATAAGCTAATAACGTGCGTGCACCAGCTCATAAATACTAATTGTCAAATGGAATGCATGTTAGTGCTCAAGAAATGCGATCCAAATGTGCACCATCTACTGCGGAATCAGCCTTTTACTTATTGCGTACGAAGTCCTTCCTGGTGTATTATGGTATGTATAACACTAAAGCCGATTTAAACGAACCTGATTGGATCGTATCAGTCCTATCATAGACCACGACCGATCAGATATTTCCAATACGACAAAACCTGGCGGAAGCCCAAGAAATGCAGAACGACTGTTAATATATTTTTGTTTGACCAAAACCATTAGATGGGCGTCGGGAGTGTTATGCCAGGAAAAGCTTCCGATCGGTTTAACTTGGCAAACCCAGAGTGATATTTGCAATTGCACTTCAAGTCTATTCACAGAGCTACGTATTCGTGATACTACTGCGTGGTGTCGCCTGGAAACGTGCCTTTAACACCCGTCAGAGCACGTCGTACTGTGAGGGGTGAAACATAAAACCCAGGCACCTCGGCTCACAGTGAGCGGTACCCTAATCAACTTCTAACCTAGAATGGGCGGCTACAATAACATCTCGGCGGGAGGAAAAAATTGCGATGTGGTGCGCTGGGCTTTGAACTATTGCAATGAAAAGAAGTAAGGAAGGAATAAAACAGACACCAAAAATGTTGACGACCAACGCAAACGAATTCAGGACCATGATTTGAGGATATGCACCTGAAATGTTAGAGCACTGTATAGAGTAGGTGCCTCCATCCAACTGGCGGAAGTCCAATACAAGGTTGACATAACCGCTTTACAGGAAATTGGGTGGGCGGGACACGGGTGCTCGGGCATGAAGACGTGCGACATCTACTACAGTAACCATGCGGACAAGCACGCAGTGGCAATATATAGCCGACTCCATAGAACGGAATGCGGTACTTAAAGCCGCCTCACAAAGATTCCTGGTACGATGATGAATGTCGTAATGCCACGAGAGAGACAGATGCTGCATACAGGACGAAACTGCAGCCAATGGCAACGCGAACGGCACAGGGAGAAGATACGTCTTTTGG
The DNA here is from genome assembly GCA_964034835.1 of Muscina levida. NCBI lineage: Eukaryota > Metazoa > Arthropoda > Insecta > Diptera > Muscidae > Muscina > Muscina levida. The sequence goes on from OZ035880.1 coordinate 99,220,240, forward strand.
ACGTCAAAAGATGGAGCTGAAGAAGAGACAGGATGAGTGCGCAGTGTTGCTCCGAAGTAGAGGGGTAGCCCGAAAATTCTACCTGAGAGTTAAGGCGAGAATGCATGGAACAGGGTTACCCTGCTGGAAGGACAGCGATGGCTAGCTAGTGACAGACCCGGATAACGTTCTGAAGATATGGAGAGATCATTTCAGAAAATTACTGGATACGGACACCACTCCAGAAGACCCCCCTTCAATCCATGACGATGGTGTTAACTGTCCACTTCCGAGCCAAAGGGAGATACGTGTGACAATATCCCGCCTTTAAAACAACAAAGCGGCTGGAGCCGATTGTCTCCCAGCTGAATTGTTTATGACAGGCGGGGAGGAACTGATTAGAAGTATGCATCAGCTCATGGACATCATCTGGCTAGAGATGAGCATGTCCGGGAATTAAAGTTTCAGTCTGTTGTGTCCCATATACAAGAACCGAGATTGTAGTGAATGTTAGAACTACCGTGGAATAAGCCTATTACCAATTGCGTACAATGTCCTTTCGAGCAAATTGTGTAAACGTCTAAGGCCAATTGAAGAAAAACTAATTGGACCTTACCAGTGCGGCTTTAGACTTGGTAAATCTATGACGGATCGAATATTTCCTTAACGACAAACTCATGAAAAAAGATCGTAACCTAGCACCTCTTTGCCGACTACAAAGCTGCCTTCGTCTTTCCGATAAGGAATAGGCTAAGTAAGGGCAATGTCTGAATTTGGTATTCCTGCTAAGCTGATTCGACTTTGTAGAGGCACCATGGAAAACACAAAATTCTCGGTTAATATTGGTAAGGATCAATTTGAACCATTCAACACGGATTTGGTATAGTTATGGAGAAGGTTATGAGAAAGGCTGGTGTCAACATGTCTGGCACCATATTCCACAAGAGCCACATGCCACTAGCCTATGCCGATGATATAGGCATCATTGGCCGAAATCTGCGGGATGTTACTGCAGTGTTCTCATTACTAGAAAAAGAGTCAAAATGAGTTTAGCGGTCAACGAGGACAATACAAATATAATGATTTTAACGAATGAAGAGTTCTCTCGATGGGGACGCACCGTCAACGTTGAAACTTATTGTTTTGAAGTAATAGATGAGTCTACTTAATTTGGATCATTCGTCAACAAGAAAAATTATGTCAGCCAAGAAATCAAGCGGAGAATAGTGCTCGCCAATATATGTTTTAACGGACTTCGTCAGCACTTTAGTAACACCACCTTATCTCGGAATACTAAGAAACAGCTGTACCAGGTGATAATCTTACCCGTTCTGTTGTATGCTGCCGAATCATGGGTGCTTACTACAACGGACATATAAAACCGGGGAGTGTTAGAGAGAAAAGTACTCCGAAAAATATATGGACCTATCTATGTCGGCGACGGGTTTCGCCATCGAATAAACCATGAGCTGTATGAGCTTTACCAAGATATGACGTAGCTAAAAGAGTCAAAATCCACATTCCATCGAAAGGTGTTTGAAGGCGAACCTGAAGGACGGCGCAGAGCAGGGAGACCCAAATGCCAACCATATGGTAGTACTAACAAGAGAACGCATGCAGAAGACCGATATGTGTGGAATTCTTTAATACTTCAAGCCTCAAATTTATGAACTACATCGTAAGTTGTAATGGGCCACTAAAGTAAGTAAGATAGTAAGTAAAACTATTAGATGCCACCGCTGAGATGGGTGTTCCCTTGAAGCTAGTACGAATTTGAGGGATAAGATTCCAGGCCATGGGAACATATACCAAATAGCTGATGTATTGCCAAAGACCGCCACCATCTTGAATTCGGGCGAAGTTTACGGTCAAATTGGTGTTATTATCACAAGGGAAATAGTGGGTGAATTTAAAAAAGTGTCACTACGGGACCTATACTAGAACTATCAGAATAGCACAATGCAAGCGAGGGCCTGGAAACACCTTTACAAAGTAAATATTCATAATCATATCTATCTATTATAGTGTCTAAACGTCCATGGACATATTGATATTGTTAAAAGTGGTGTTACGACTATGGATATTGTTAATCTTTTTAGGATGTCAATATTTTCTTGAACGTTGTGACATTGGTCTTTATGATATATAACAATAAATATGTACATAAATGAATAAATGAATTTGGAAACTGTCGGATAAATTCAAAGTGTTGACTTATTAAACTGTAATAGTAAGTCAACTTTTACAACTCCGGTCTACAATGAAACGCGATATATACATCATCAAATGCTTGTTTCGTATTTATTAAGTCCGACAATATCTAATACGTCATTCTTGTGCTCAGTAGAGATGACTTTACATTACAAAATTACTGTACTGCTTTGATTTAAGCAAATCTAACCATTTCTCTAGCTTCAAATGTAGTAAAACTCTGCCTAGCTGGTATGGTTTTAATAAGCATTGCAGCTCAAAAGCAAAAATAGAACTTAGTAACATGTTGTTTTGTTAAAAACTACTTGATACCCTATTCACTTGTCATATGTGCTTGAATCGCTAACCAATTAAAGTCTTCAATCCCTTTTCCCTTATTAGAAGATTGCGTTTCTTACTTTGTGTGTTATTCTTCATTTATAAGACGTGTACTTGGATTTGTAGTCACCACAAAACACTAATAGTATTTTCATGTTACATGTCTTCTTTATAGTTTTTTTTTGCCAACTGTTTCTCTCAAGTCCCACTACACCGGCGTTGGTGACGTATTACGAGGCACTATATTACTTTTCCTAATACTACAGAAGTCGCTACAACACTGCTGTTACATTACAACCACTGCTTTGGTGATGCCACCGCGCCGTCGTCGTCGTCTTCTATTCTCAGCGTGGTTTGATGACATTTATGTATTAAGGATTAACTTACAATGAAGTCCTTATGGAAGCAAGAAACGACGGCAACAATGTTAGTAATAAAAACTAGCAACAAATATGAACACAATGTTACATATATGTGAGAGTCCAATCAACACACGACGATCCAAAATGGTGCAAAGTGGTTTGCGACCGGGGGCTTTACTTATACTTGGATTCATTTGTTGGCAAGGGAATGTGGTTTCATTAAAAGTCTTGTACACGGATTTGTTACGTCCTTTAACTCTCTTGATATTGTGCGCCTTTTTGGTTAGATTTCAAGAGATTTGCCGTATATTCGTTCTTCATGAGTTTGTTGGTTGGTTTGTGTGTGTGTGTGTTTCGGGGGAGTGTGATGTAACTAAATGGCCAAATTGAACCATTTGCAGCACGCTTATATTGAACCATCTTTATTGTACTTACGGCATTTAAAAGAATATTGATGGAAGTACGTACCTGAAATAAAGTAGAAAAAAGTGTATAAGTAAAAACAACTACTTGTAACATTCTTAAATTTTTGGCTTAAATTCGATTTTATTTAAATTTATTTATGTGTTTATTACATTTAGATGTAATGTGAGTAAGTATTCTAAGATGATAAAATTACATTACGGAAGTATTCGCAGGAACGGAACCTAGTAATGGGTAATATGTATGAAGTAGAACATAACCGCCGCTTAGATGATTGAAGCTCACGTACCAAATTACAACTCTATTGGTGTTAAACTAATACTCTAATCGAGGAGACAGACGGACAGATATGTTTATATTCACTTAGAATTCGACACTCATTCTAATTACAAATATATTAGGTATTTCATCTCGTGACACAACTTTTGAATGAAATTTGCACCAATTTTAGTTCTTTTGAATAGAAGCTTTGACACAATTTTACAATAAGATAGGTCACGAAATTTCTGAGTAGGTTTGGAAGATTGGAGCTATCTCTTCAATTGTACCTTTAGGTGTGTGGCCTGAGCGATGATATCACTCTTCAACTTTTTGTCCCAATGAAATTGCGCTATTGCTTCATTAAATAAATATTAGCCTATTATCAGCATTTGCAATTTTAGCCATTTGGCTAAGGTGATGGTACAAATTGTATACCTTTTTATGCTTTTATCCCCTAAAAGAAGGAATTTCGATAAAAAAAAAACGTTATAATCGCAAAACGACACCACAAAAGGGATAAAATAAAATTTTGGCGATTCTATCGAATAGACACTATCCCCATCACGGCAAAATATTTTTAACATCACGCAGATTTGTGCTCTTGCCCCGACGGAAGATGAAGGAAGCATTTTACGAGCGGCTTGAGGAAACATACAACAAATGGCCACGACATCAAAATCGTCCTGGGAGATTTTAATGGAAAAATAGGATGGGAAGAGGGAAGGGTTTAGGCTGGTAAGCTTCGCAGCGGGAAGGGATATGGTATTGAGTTAAACCAGATTCCAACACAAATATATTCCCGGACCAAAATAACAAAAATCAAATTGATTGTGTTATAATTGATGCATCTAGTGATTGTGAAAATGCGCGTGATCTGGGGTACTAATATTGTCTCGGATTATTACCTGGTTGCAGCCAAGGTGCCCACAAGGTTGAGCGGAGCGAATAGTGCACGTAACCAAACACAAAGAATGCTAAAAACCGCGAAGCTGCAAACCTTAGCCACTGCCTACTCCAACCAGCTCTCCCAACTACTACGACACAATGCCTCTACTTCTGAGGTTCCCGATACACGGTGGCAGCATATTACGTATTTCATGGCAACCGTCGCAACAACCGTGCTTGGATATAAAAAACAGCGCTCAGATGAGTCCTGGTACAATGAAGAATGTCACATAGCGTCTGAGGCTTATAGGGCAGCGCTACCCGGGTTGTTAGGGAACGGCACAAGGAGACAGTAAAACATGCGCGACAGCTATTTAAGCGAAAAAAAACGTCATATTAAGGAACGGGAGAACGAGGATGTAGAGTGATACAGATATAAAGGTGAAGCCCGAAAATTTTACCCGAAAGTAAAAGCAAAGGCCTACGGTAATGGTGTCCCCTCATGTAAGGATAAGGATGGAAATTTGGCTGCAGATACGCAGGGTGGGCTGTATATGTGAAGAGAACACTTCCAGCAACTGCGGTAATGGTCTCCCCTCCTGTTAGTACAAGAATGGCAATCTGGCTACAGATACGCAGGGTGTGCTGTATATGTGGAGAGAGCACTTTCAGCAACTGCTGGTTCCGGAAGCAGAGCACGTGAAGATATCACGTTAATAGTCGACGACGGCTTAGATTGCCCACCACCAAGTCGAACCGAGGTAAAAGAAGCTATATCTTGGCTGAAAAACGTACTTTCGGCAGAGCTCTTTAAGTCTAGTGACGAGGAGCCAGCTCGTACACACAGTATGGCTTAACGAGTGCATGCCCGATGATTGAAACCTAAGCTTATAATGACCTGAAAATACGTGAACCAAGTGTGTGCTCCAACTAAAGCGGTATCAGCGTTTACCCATCGCATATAAGGTCCTGTCGGGTTGGCTATGTGACCTTCTAAAATCAGTATTATCCAAACTGTTCGTTCCTTATCAATGTGGCTTTAAACCTGGTAAATCTAAAACTGACCAGATATTCACACTTCGGAAAATATTGATGTATTGTTCAGATTCATGACTCAAGCGCATAAATCGGTTCTGGCAGTATCCGAGAGATTTATACTACGTAAAATATATGGGCCCATCATCGTTAACAGAGAGTATCGACGTCGTTTGAATCACGAGCTGTGCGAGCTGTTTACTGACATTGACGTAGTCAGACGCAATAAGGTGCAGCGGTTGCGTTGGCTAGGTCATGTTGAACGCAGGGACGAAAAGAATCCAGCTCGAAAAGTTTTCGACAATAAAGAAGAGGACGACCAAAACTCCGTTTGATTGATTGGTATGACTAACTGGAGAAGAAGCTCAGAAGATCGAAGCGCTTATTATATTTTTCTACGTGCGGTATATAATCCAATGGGATGGCAAAGAAGTGCCAGCTAAGTAAGTATGTAAGTATGGCACAATAACCTAGAAAATAAGTATTAAACCAAATTTTCGTGATTTTACCTTTAGCCGTTCGGTCTGGGTGAATGATAGCAGTTTTATCCCACTTCGGTTGTGTCCCCTTAAAAGTTCGTTATTCAAAAAATGTCTTCATATACCGCAATTGCTTCATAAAATAAATATTTGCTCCAATATCCGCTTATCTAAATTAAGCCGTTTGATCTGGGTGACGGAACCAGTTTTATACCTTTCTTTCCCCTAAAAGTATGAATTTTGTAAAGTTCCTTCGTACAGCTCTCTAATTTTATAAGAAGCTCGTTCATATAGATATTCACGATGAAAGCTTTAACCGTTTGGTCTGGGTGATGGTACCAGTTTCATCCCTTTTTGGGCTTTTTGTACCCCTAAAAGTACGAGTTCCAAAAAAAATCCCGTCGCGCAGTTCTCTTCTTCTATAAGTATCATGCTCATATATATTTTCCCGTCGATACCTTTAGCCTTTTGGCCTGGTTAGTGGTATTAGTTTTCTTACTTTTGGCCTTTTTAGCTATAAATGAACGATTTTCGAAAAATTCCGTTATTCTGTTTTTTGCTTTTTTTAACCCTAAATGTGCGAAATTCAAAAAAAAAAACTTGCTCCTTGACATTTTCACGATTATAGCTTTAGCCGTGTTGCCTGGGTGATTATTCCGGATTTATCATTTTTTGAATCTTTTTTACTCCAAAAAATAAGAGTTTTGAAAAATCCCTTCGTTCAGCTTTCGAATTCTATAAAAATCTTGCTCATACGCATTTTCACGGTGACAGCTTTAGCCTGGGTGATGGTACCAGCCTTTGTCCCTTTTTTGTGCCCCTAAAAGTACGATATTATTCAGAGACCAGTCTGAATAAGTGCGAATCATCGGAATCGGTTCAGGCGTTCTGAGTTATAAGCGTAGTAACTAACGTAAGAATTTGTAAGAAACTTTGCCCGAGGAACCATACTTCTAAAACGATTTTTGATGTCCCGGCTTTTAACCAGTATGGTTAAATTGTAAAAAATCCCAGACCCATTTAGAGTGCCCCAATAGAGTCCAAAAGAAAATTTTCTTTGAAACAAAGAATTTTCGTCTTTGGCGACGAATATACTATCTTTGCATTTTATTGCATGTGTGTGTGTTAAATTTGTTGCTACTGTTTCTTGGATTGTTATTGTTATTATTATCAGTTTGAAATATGGATTTTTCTTTTGCCTTTTTGCCTTTGTTACTAATGAATACATACATACTTATAAAACTGAAACCTTCAGAAGGCAATGTAATGCACCAATCGTTATTAAATTGTAGCATTGCAAAACATTTGTATTAAGAATTTTTGGATGCAAGACGAAGTGTGTGAAGTCAACAACTAAAAAATCTTTACACTATTATAAATATAACCATTGTCCAGTTTTCATACGGTCAATTTGCAGATTAAATAATAGTCACGTCATATTTATTATGTATCGTATCATATTTTTGGCTGCATTTCAATGGAAAATTTTACTACATATGAATGTATACTATATCGTAAAATTTCTCTTGCAACTTGAAACGTTCAGGATAATTAGTTAATATACAAATTACAACAGTAATAATTATATTTATCATGTAGATGATTTTGACGTTGATAAAGTGCCCGATGTCATTGTCATTACACGTCTCTTATTTTTGCCAAAAGAAGATATTAACTTTACCCACCACCAATGTAACTTGAACTGCAAAACCTGATGATGAACAACAGTGTGTTAGCAATGCACAACACAACAATAGCAAGGATGGCGACAGATATCCTACGCTGTTCGTCAAGATGATGAGGATCATTATGTTATGGCACATGGGGTGAATACAAGTCCCAACAACACATTTGCTTGCAAATGGAAAAGTCTGCACAGTTAAATGTGTATATGTATGTGTATTAATACGTGCTTATACATATACATACATATGTATGTGGTTTGTACAAACAAGCCTTATAGCCAAATGTGCACAACATTATTCTTAACGTTGCAAAGTTGCGTTAACGGCATAAAGGCGCAGCTGTGTTAAAGTGTTTAAAATAAATGAAGACATTTTATTTTCATTAAATTCATTACATTTGAGTAAGATATAATATAATAGAATATATGAATTGTTGTTTATATCATGTGTATTATAACCGCATTCTTCTTAAATATCATTCTACTGAAACAAGTTTGTTTTTAAAGCAGCTGACTAGCTTTGGAAAATTTCATCAAAGCCCAAAGTGAAAATCACAAAAATTATATAAATTGTAGAAATATGCTGATTTGCAGGGGGATGTGTTAGAATGCTGCAACAGTGATGAAACAATAATACTATTAATGTATTACTATCAACTTTTTTAAACCCAACATCACCTTGCTTTCCCTAGTGTCCTAAACTTACAAATGTGTGTTAAAAGTGTGCAGTACCCAAATCCACATACTAAGTGACTATAAAACAGATCAATCATATTTAGCTTAATTTTTTACACACCTCATTATTTTCTATTTGCTTTCAGGAATGACAAAACAAAATATATTGTACAACCAAGTTAACAGATACTGGTGCATTAAAACGAGGGGAAATTGTCTGTCCCTGTAATTAATGAGCGACAAAGTAAGTAGAGGAGTGACTAGTTGGTGCACTCGCTAATGTTGCAATATCTCACTTACATGATGACATTACAATCACATAAATAGTATAAACACTTATGCAGTGTCTTGCAGTGCCAGTTACTATATGAATATACACTTTTCCAAATTGTTTATCATTATTGTTTGCGTAATCATTCAACTATTGTACAATGTTTAAAATAAAATTATTTACAGTCACACTTAGGGATAAGGGTATATTACATTTGATACGAGAAATTGTTTAACGCAGTAAAGGAGACATATTAGACCCTATGTTTTATAAGAGCAAAATTCGTTTCATCAGTTTTTAAGACAACTGAGCCATGTCCGTCTGTTTGTTGGTGGGCAGGATAACTCGAGTCATCCCTAACCGAACATTTTGAAAATTTACCAGTACTAATATTTTCAAAAATTATGAAGTTCATGTTGAAATGTCCGTATGAAATAAATTCAATTTGCTGCAAATTATGTACCTAGTGTTTTAGTTTTTAAGCTTACGCATTTCTCGACGTTTATACGAACATTAAGAAACAAATTGAAATGCTAATTTGGAACGACATTGACATTTTGCCCACTAATTTTATTGACTCCTCAAACGCCTTTCTATTTGCCATACCACTGAGCTGAATATGAGCTAAACACATTTGAAATTACACGCACACGCTCAATGTGCATTTGTTGCCAACGGAACAATGCATATGAAATGTCATTAGACTATGTGGCTTGGTGGTGTTTTGCAAAGGCGACATATAGTTTGTGTTTCATACGTTCATATGTTCATTAGTGTAGTGAATGAATGACAAAGTGGCTGGCTGAATGTCAGAGTTGCCGCCACTTAAAGCAACAAATTTTGCAATACGTTTTTGAACAAATATATACAAAATCATTAGATATAGTAAAAATATGTTGATTTTAACAAGTGAATTGTTAGTTTTGTCAATGAAGTAATTTTACTTATAAATTTTGTTTATACAAGGTGCGGCAAAATAAGTCAACCGATGTTGTTTGGCTCTCAATTTTTTTTTTGTAAATGAAAAACTTCGATTCTGTTTTTTCATTATGTTTATTTAAATCTTTAGAATTTTATTGCTTCAGTCGAGAAGATGATATCTGCCAAATGGGCGCCGTCTCAATTGTTTGCCATACGGGCTCGTTTTGTGGCATTTTTCATCACTTCGGCGAGAACATCGGGCGACAGATTCTAGCACTCGTTTCGAATGTTGTCCTTCGGGGCTTCCAGGGTCTCGGCCTTGTTCACTTAAACACGGGACTTCAAAAACGTTCAGATATGAAAAGCTTATGAAAAGCTTGGTCATCGGACACTTCTAGACAATACCTGTCTATCAGTGGGCGATTTGCGGAACATCCATGCCTTCATCATAGCAACGAAATGGCTTGATAGCGACGTTAACCGAACAGATTAGGAATATTTGGTGCGAAAATTTAAAAATGGTAAAAGTCGTATTAGCTTCGCTGTACCAAACTCTGACATAACTTCTTATAGTTTCCGTCCTATCGGACTGTCGAACGCAGACTTGGAATCGATCGACAGTTGGTAAGTGTCGATCTGCATTACGTACGTCTTCTCCAGGATTTTTCATCGGCCACGCATATCTTAAGCCAACTTGTGTTTCTAAGTTGACATCGTCGTCGACGTTAAAATGTTCTGCCGGCAGTCCATCGGTTACCGCAGCTTTATAGTGTATCTGCCGTGCTTTTGCTGTGCTGATCTTGTTTTGGATCGGTGGTCGTCGACGATTGGCGTTATTTCGTCACTTATGCTGCTTTTGGGAACGAGCAGGATATTAAGAAGTTCCCTACATATCTGTGAACAGCGTGACCTCACTTTAAGCTCTGTCTTATAGGTGGGGAATCATGTTGCAAATATTATGCTTTAAAATTTTTGGTAAAAATTTTGACCTTAACATCTATCCCTGCTTTTACGATATCCTGGCTCTTTCTTTTCATAGATATAAGCTTTATCCTTCCTCCTTATATAATTATATGGTTTAGTTACTGCACGGGTTACCATTGCTTGCCTTGTATTCAGCAGCCACTTCCTCAGACAATACGCTATGCTCCTCATCGTACCAGGGCTTGTCTGAGCGTGGTTTTTCATTACGGCATTTGTCATAAAATTCGCACTATGCTGCCACTGTGTAGCGGGATCATCTCAATTAGGGGAGGTATTTTTGCTGTAATTAAGATATTTGCTTGAATTTCACAGTTAAATACATGATTTGGGGATTCAATTATGAGAACTGCACGTGAAAGTAGTTCCAAAAAGAAGAATTTCTGCATCATTCGTTTTATCAAGCTACATGCCGTAATAAATTAATATCGATTTGAAATAAGTAAGTATCGTATAGAGAAATTTGTCACGTTTTAGGCTCTTTTGTTGCATTGTTATATGATAGCGTATGATTATCACAAGTAAGTCATACGCCACGGAGCACAACAGTTTTGTTGTAACTGCTACAAAATAAACCCAGTTGAAAATCATTTTATGAATAGAAAAGTAAAACTGTCGCTTATGTAGGGAAACGTTATATGAACAGATAATTTTTTTTTAAATTTATTTCAGCTAATTTGGACTAGTGTTCTCGTGTTATGTCAAACAAAAGACAACAAAACAAAATACTTACTAACTTCAAATCGATATTAAATTATTACTGCATATAACTTGACTAAACGAATTATGCAGAACTTCTTTTTTTTTTTTTGGGCTACTACTTAACTTACTTAATTACCTTTACACCCCATTAATGATGTATAGGATAGCTTCTCGCGTTGTTGTGAATTAACACGCTTTCTATTTATAGATTCACAACTAACGGCATCTACTTGTTTATCGACGAATGCAAACGTCACTGTTTGAGAAGTTCTTACTAGACACTGATACTGCGAAGTTGCTATCGACAAAATTCGAGGGGAGCCGGCAATGAAAGAAAATATTTTATTTTTATTTTTTAAGATGACTGGAGCGAGGAGTTGAACCTGTGATCTCCCGCATGGTAGTCGCGTGTTCTAACCATCATGCCACGGCTGATCCCGGTTTTTGGGGCTACTTTCACCTGCAAATCTCAGAATTGAGTACCAAGTCAATGAGCTGAAAAATGTTGTACTGTGTTAGGTATTGGCTCTGTCGAAGGTATGCAGATTTGTGATGTCTAGTTTCCTTCGCGTTACCTTTCCTTGGGACCGGCCGTGGCATAGTGGTTAGAACACACGACTACCATGCGGGAGATCGCAGGTTCAAACCTGGCTCCAGTCATCTTAAAAAATTGTTCTTTAATTGTCGGCTCCCCTCGAATGTTGTTGACAGCAACTTCGCAGTATAAGTGTCGAGTCAATCGGCGTGTCTAGTAAGAGTTTCGCATTCGTCGATAAACAAGTAGGTGCCGTAAGTTGTGAATCTAAATATAGAAAGCGTGTTAATTCACAACAACGCGAGAAGCTATCCCATACCTCATTCATGGGGTGCAAAGAGAAATTAATTTTGTAAAGTTTAAGTTTCCTTCGCGAAGCTAACCAGTCTGAATATGTTATCGGAGGTTTTTGTGTATACTGTATTTTTCGACTGCTGAACCAAGAGCATCATCCCTTCCCTTTTTAGCACTAAAGTCTTCAAGAACAAGTTTAATGTCATGATCAGAGCAGCGGTCATATATTTCCTGCAGGCGCTCAAAAATGCTTTTTTAAAGTTCTCGCCTTTGTTTTTCGTCGGGGCTGTAGACATATCAGCGCGATGTAAAAATATTTCGTCTTGAACCGTAAGTGTAAGTTTTTTTTAAAGGTAAGGGGAGATTTTCTGTTATTTGACATCACATACCGTCGGTGTGCAGCAAAAATGACTTAAGTCCACTTTCTTTTGGAATGGGCTTAATGATGCAAAGGTATCTCAAAAGTCATAGTCTATGCCCTGTTAAAAGTTCCATGTCTATTTGAAGTTGTTTTGTATCAAATCATCAATAACTCAGAAATACAATAAGTGGACTTGATACCTTTGCCCAGCACACGGACGATATGTTTTATACTTTCTTTGTAAAAATTAAATAAAATTAAAGCAAATCATTAAATGTTCAAATGCTTATGCCTTATTGGCCAGATATATTGTACCAAGAACTTTTCTTCAATAAGCCTCAAATGTTAACATTTTCTTCGATACAACTTAATGCACATTCTGTCGTGTAACCGAATAATAAGTCTTGGCACAATCTTTCTATGGTAAATTGACTTTGAATAATAAGTAATACGTGTTAAAATCCAAAACACAACAGTATCTTGAAACGTCAGTCTACCATGACAATTAATTTATCTTTAATGATAATGCCAACATTGGAATATTATGTTTTGTTGTTTTTTTTTCTTTTAGATTACCACAGTTTTTCCTTATTTACTTTTGACTTTGAATGACATTTCCATCCGTTAATTATTACAGACATGAATCAGAGATCAATCTTTAAACAGTATCAAGTACCTTGTCAAGTTTCCAATGAAATGCAAATTGATTTACAAACAAAAGCGATGACTAAGGCATGGTACCGTTTCGGGCTGCTTTATTTATAAAACAAAAACAGCAAAAAAAAAAAACAAATTTTCGAACTATAGATACATAAGAAAAGCAAACAAATGAAACAACACCACCACCACCAGCCCCAAAGCATATGAATAAATTTAATTTTGATGTATTTGGGCCAACATTTCCAGTGGAAATGTTAAATTTAGAGAAGGGTCCACGGCTAAATAATGGTGAAGTGCCGCTGCTGAGTATCAACTGTGCACAGACAAACGTACATTATAACTTAAAAGAATTTAACTGTCAGTGCGATAAGTTATTTGATAAAGGTTTTAGGAGTTTAGACAAAACAAATACAACAACACCAACTATACCGCCACAGCCATCAGCATCAGTTCACAATAACACTGCACATATCAAATTTGGTTTTCATTGAGAAAGGATAAAATGTTTTTGGCCTTTGCTGGAGAATTTGGGTAGATATTTAGGAACCATCTAACAAAAAAAAAAGGTTTTATAAATGGAATTAAAATTGAAGAGTCGGATGGAAAGTCTGCAGAAATAAAACAGACCGTCCTTTGTTTCTATAAAATGTTTAAAATTGCTGAAGGCAAATTTCAATTAGTTGAAATTTATTTATTGCATGGAATCAAATTCTATAAAATATTACATTTAAATGGACAATATTTTAAAATATGAATATGATAGTTGCATTATTTTCATATAAAATTACACTGAGAAAGATAACAAACAAAAAGCTAGACAAGGCCGCAGAGGACAGTTTTTAGCTTAATTTGAGTAAGAGGAATCAATATGCGTCATCTGCTTTTTGAGTTACAGAGATGGTTTCCTACTTAAAAAAACACTTAATTTTTCTTTACACCCCATGAATTAGGTATAGGAAAGCTTCTCGCGTTGTTGTGAATTAACACGCTTTCTATTTTTAGATTCACAACAAACGGCACCCACTTGTTTCTTGACGAATGCGAACGTCACGGTTTGAAGAGCTTTTACTAGACACTTCGATTGATTCGACACTATACTGAGAAGTTGCTGTCAACAACTGGATGAGGCCGGCAATGAAAGTAAAGTGAAGATGACTGTAGCCGGGAATCGAACCACGGCTATCCCGCATAGTAGTCGCGTGTTCTAACAGCTATGCCACAGCCGGTCAACACAATTTTTTTTTTATTTTTCATATAGAGTAGATATTTTTGATTTTTCGATTTTGACATTTGGCTGCCACTAACGTTTCTGATCGTTATTTACTTAGGAATATTCACAATCTCTTTTTGGAGGTCCCCAGTGCAGATCACATCGCTTGATAGATCACGGGTACAACCGTTTAGTGGTATGACGAGGCCATCCGCCATCCGTTTAGTGGTAGCAAATATGAGAAGCCCTACCTAATTGGCAAGCTGGTGTGTCTAAGGGATTAGTCAACAGAAGTTACTAAAGTTCATAGCTGTGGCAGCCCCAAGAAACTAGGATCGGGCGATGTGTCCTAATAAGCCACATTCTTTACATAAAAAAAAAACTATTATGAAAACACGAAGAAAAAGAAAAACAAGAACCCACTAAATATTGGCGACCTCCGCAAACGTTATAAGAACCATGATTCAAGGATAAGCCTTTGAAATGGCGTAACACTCTACAGAGATGGTACCTCCATTCAATTGGCGAAAGTTCTCGACAAATTCAAGGCTGACATTATTACCATATAGGATATGCGATGGACCGGACAGGAATGCACATGACGAAAGAACTGTAACTTCTTTTACAGCTGCCATGCAGAAAGTCACGAATTTGGATTTGGAATCAGAGTCGGCAAAGGACTTCGACATCTGGTCTCACAGTTTAACACTGTGGGAGCCCGAATAACCACTATCCGCATCAAGGCGTAATATTACAACACACTGATTTGTGTACTCTCCCGGAAGACATAAAAGCGGACATTAAATTTGCATTCTATGATCGCTCGGTGGAAATATATGACCACTGCCCTGTCCGTGACATCAAAATTGTGCTGGGAGATTTTAATACTCAAATAGGAAGAGAAGATGCATTTGCTTCATCAGTCGGAAAATTCAGTCTAGGCAACAACAACTCCGATATCGGATTCAGACTATTTAGCTTTGCGTCGGCAACAAACATGGTAATGAGCGGAACTAGATTCACGCATAAAAATATCTGCAAGGCAACATTGATATCCATCGATGAAAAGACAATAAACCAAATTGATCACATGGTAACCGATTAAAATCATGTATCTAGCGTTATAAACGTGCGTGTGAAGCGCGGTGCAAATATTGACTACTTGCGTACGATGTACGCACATGACTAAGCGTTGTAAAAATGCTCGGTACGACACACAAAAGAAGATAGACATTACAAAGCTGCATATCGCCAAGATAGCCATTGCCTACTCCAACAAACTCTCTCTATTACTATAGACAAACCTCTTTGATTCTGATGTTCCCGACACACATCAGAATCAAAGCATATTGTCAATTCTACCACCACTGCCGCAGCAAACCCAATACAGGTTATAAAAAACAACACTCATACAAGCCCTGTTACGATGAGAATTATCGCGCAATGTCTGAGGAAAAGAATGCTATATATAGGGCAAAACTGCAGCCAATGGTAACGAGTGCTATAGAAATGATGTAATGAGTAGAGGGTCGGGTTGGCACGCCTCTTTAGGCGAAAAAAGCGTCTATTGAAGAAAAGTAAAGCCAGGATATGGAAAATTAGGGGAAGTAAACAGCAAAGGTTTTGGAATCCCCATCTGTAAGGACAGAGAAGGAAATATGGTTACTTAACACGCAGAGTGTGCTGCAAATATGGCGGGAACACTCTCTCACTCTGCTCGCCACGACGGAAGCATAAGTGACGAAAGCACTCCAATCATCGACGACGGAGTACATTGTCCACCTCGGAGCCAAAACTAGATCAGCACGGCAACTTCACGGGTGAAAAACTATAAAGCTGCAGCAGCCAATGGACTGCGGGTAGATATTTTTCAGGCAGGCAACGGCCATGCACCAGCTTATAAACATGATTTGGCTAAAGGAATGCATGCTCGATGATTGCACCCGAGTGTTCTGTATCCTGCGATTAAGAAATGTGATACATTTGGGTGTACCAACTATGGCGGGATCACCCTCGAGTTTCGCATCCTCGCGAAGCTGATACGACTTTTCCGGATGACACTGACTGATACGAGGTCAAAATCTGACAGAGTAATTTTGTACAAAGCGAGGCTTTAGACAATGAGATGATCATGCGGAGAACTGCATTAAACACAACAGGTACCATCTTTATCAAAAGTCACATGCTGCTTCGTATATGCCGATGATACAGATATCACTGGCCGATGACTGCGACACGATACTGCTGCACCCTTTTCAAGCATTGAGAAGCAGATGGCAAATGTGGGTCTGGTTAAAATTAAAGACAAAAATAAGTTATTTGTCTATAACTTTGAAGTAGTAGTTGATTTTGTCTACCTTGGCTATTCGCATTTAATGACAAAGCCCTCTCTCAACAAACAATGATCCAATTCCACCAGACACTAAACTAACCTTTCTTGCTCTACAAACTATTGTGGATTCTATGAGAGAAAAATACTTAATGACAAGGAAATTTACCGAATGCGCTGGCTTAGAAACGTTGTACGAATGGATGAAAGCGCTTCAGCTTGAACAGACTTCGACAATAAACGCCGGAGGGAGCGACCAAAACTTCGTTGTGTGGACCAGGAAAAAAGCTGATATCTATACTTGGTGAGACGAACTATCTACGGAGCGCAAAAGACCGGAGCGCTAAGAACTTTGTACGAATGGATGAAAATGCTTCAGCTCGAAAAATCTTTGGCGACAAACTGAATAGGTGGCACAGGAGAGGGTGGGCAAAACTTCTTTAGATAAACCTGGAGAAAAAGCTGCTATCTAAAATTGGCGAGGCGAACTATCTACGCAGCGCAGAAGACCGAAGCGTTAGGAATTAATTTTTACGTGTGTCTATTGCTAGATGAATTTTTATTACTGCTGCCAAATAATAAAATAAAGAAATTTAACCCAATATAAAACATGTCAGCCATTTAAGTATTTAATTAAGTTCCGTCCATCGTGTGGGCGATATGAGCCAAAATTTAGGTTTGAGCATAGATATTCCCCCTTGTTATTATGTATGTCGCAGTCATGTCGAATCTTTGTCGTTTTCAAAATATGACATCACTGATATCGTGTGTGAAACTCAAATACGACCGGCCTTCCTCGTATCATGTTCTTCTCCATTAGAAGATGAAAAATTCTCAACACTACACATTTCTGTTAATTATTACAAATTTTACTTAAACATAAAAAACAGTCGAACGTCGTCGAAAGTCGACTACGACATACGTATTAAAGGAGTTATATATCCGGAATCAGTTCTGGCAGTATTCGAGAGAAATATACTCCATAAAATATATGAGGCCATCGTGGTAAACGGAGAGTATCGACATCGTATAAATCATGAGGTGGTAGCACGCAAGGTGCAGCGGTTGCTTTGGCTAGGTCACATATTGTACGCATGGACGAAAATGCTCCAGCTCGAAAAGTTTTTCGACAATGAACTTGATAGACGGCTCAGAAGAGGGCGACCAAAGACAAGGTTACTAGGAAGCTTGCAGAACTTGGTGAGACTACTTCGGTATATAATCCCATAGTTTTGCAAAGAAATGCCATCAAAGTTGTAAGTAAAGATTTCTACTAAACTCTAAGTTTACGCTTAGATTAATGAAATCTATAAATGTGTTAATTTCGGTTAAGTAATACCCTGTTATCCTTTTATAGATTATAGCGAAATTTTAGAAATTGTTGTCATTTAAAGGAATCGTTAGTTTCTATTTTGTTCACTCTTTGTATGAATGAAAACATTGTGTACCGCAAGGAGGGTTATAATCTGTACTTTTGTGAAACCTTCTTTGGAATGGTGCGGTGTTGAAGAACTGGAATTGATTGATTTTCAAGAAGGTAATGTTTTGAGCTATGAATTTCAGAAGATTTCTTAGACTGACGACATTTTTATATTCTAAGCAGAGCTCGCAATAAATGGTCTCTCTTGTTCTTGTTGTCAGAAAAAACCACTCATCTACTGACACGATGCGAAACTGTCGCGAAAAACCCTTAAACTTCGTTCTTCTTTGGCTTGTTCTTTGCTCAACTGACGATCATTTCTGTTCACTAGATCGGCTCATGGGTTTACTCGAGACCCTTTACTTCGTAAAAACTCGTCAAACGGTCTTTTGAGCATGTATGAGTGTTGCGCGTGAGGATTGGCAAACACATATGCACACTAATGATCCCCCTTTCCCCTTTTATTGTTCCCACCTTTTTAAAGCATATGACGAAATTTTTAAGGCAACAACATAATGCAAAGCAACAATAAAAATAAAAACCTTTTGTGCGGACACTTTGCTTGCTTTGCTCACTGATTCTCAGTAGCTGAGCGACGGTAGGTTCTAATCGTATCAAGCGGTCAGTAAGAGACCGATTCATGTATTACGTTCAACCCGAAACCTGAGAGCAAGAACACGAACAAAACGAAAAAATGGTTGCTATTCATACACTGAGAAATTCCGTTTCATTTATTTCGGTCTTTTAAGTGAGCACAACGCGCAGTAAAATTTGGTTGATCATATTTTGCGAGCTCTGATTCAAAGTAAACTCAGTTACGGCGGTATTATCACCCAATTTGGCAAAAAGGAGCCAACATTTGTCTTACCTCCACTTGTTGGCCCTTAGAGTTTTTCCTAAAAACTAATTAGGAAGCACAGCCATACAAGGTTCAACCTGATCGGGCCATATCAGTGTGACTTTGGATCCGTAATATCAATAACTTCCCTTCGACAAATCTTGGAAAATAACCATGTAAAACAGATGGACACTAAGTTCGACCCTCAATGTATGGGAGAATTGAAAATTATGTGTCCTTAAAAAGTCCCTTAAAATATTTTATCGTTTGAAATTGTGATTTAATTGTTGTTGCAATGACATGTTAATATATAACAAATATTCAGAGGGGTGTGTTGTATGTAAGCTACGTGAAAAGGAGTCAAATTAGCCCCTATACAAAGATTTTAATTCTTTAAAAATCAATGGCGAACAATTTTTTTATATATATTTTTTAAATATGTATATATTTTTGAATACATTCAAAGTGTCATTATAGGACAATTTCATTGCGGTTCAGTGCAATAACACAATTACTGAATTGAGTGGTTGTTATTGTTCGTTCCCTTTTATTGTAATTAATCTTCGCTTTTATAACGTAAATGTGTAAGAGGAAACACGACCTGCAATGATACGATAACATGGATGCAATACAATATTTTATTGGCAATGTATGTATAACATACGCACACCACTACATATTTACAGCTGCGAATCTGTGTATTCATGTGTTGATAATGAATTAAATATGTATGCAGTAATGTCTTACGCAACAGAAAAAAAATATTATTGAACACATGCATATTTAATAGAACATAAACACAATTCAACTGGTAAAAAGTTGTACATTATATACCACACGGAGTTCTTTTGGAACCAGCAGGAAAGCAGGAAGTACACCAACAGGCGCTTCATTTCCTTAAACGTAAAATTCTAAGGAATTTCATTGCTTACGGAACACATCGAATTTTTAACTGAGGAAAAGATTTTAAAAACACAAAATCATTTTTTCAAAGCAAACATTCGAAAATTATATTGAATAATTATTTTTTTGAGTGAGAGATTCTATTTTCAACATTATTGTTTGCATGAGTAATATTTTCTTCATTGGTTTGAAAGATATACATATGTATACAAATAATAATTATTTTCTGTCCAAAATTTAAATACTTGCAACGTTAAAATAAGTCTCTAGCTGTTAAAAGGATGTACCATATGCAACAACACTTCCCAATGTACTATAACTTAAAGGCACATTTACACACACAGGTGAAAGCGGATATGTTATTACATATGTGTAAATTTAATTTATTTTATATGTGTTTTCAACATAGTATTCATAAAGCCACCCACATACGCTCATATAATAATATGTAGTCCACATTTTTGTTTACTCATTTTACGTAATTCATTTGAATGTTCATGAATGCTGTTGTATACACATGTACGTACCAATGTATAAATGGTTGCATTAATGTGATATTTTAATTACATTAACTTGCGTTTCACACAATCTTATTTCTCTTGCAAATTAATTGAATTATAGTTTCAAGTGGGATATGAAGTCAGGACGAGCATACTAACAGGACGAAATGCATGTACTACGGGTTCGGAATATATGTGGTGTTATTAACAAAATTTTGTGGACATGTTGATATTTCATATAGGCTTTATTTGTTTTTAATGCTCAAACACATAATTATTCAGTATTCAATTGGCATGTAGAGGCGTTTAGTGTCACATAAATGACGTGGATATGGTTGGAAATAATGGCAAAGTTTAAATTTATTATGGATGAAATGTAAAAACGTGCAACAGATATATTTCATACCGAAAACTATTGTAATAAACTGAATTTATTGAGTGCAATTGTCGAAAACTGTTAAAAATATTTAGATATTCTCATCGCCACGGCGGGATACGGGCTCGATACTGAATTTAGTAGGACACCTCGGTTCGTACGACAGATATTTCTGATTTAATGAAAAAATCGACCAATCATAAAAATCTGTTTTGTTTTATAACCAATTACTTATTTTATCATTAGTTTTGTAATTTTGCTTTTTTTTGGTCTGTTGATTTTTTCGCTGTAAATAAAACTACTTTTTCCTTCATTTCTCGATGTTTCGTCGGTTTTTTTCCGAAATCCTCAGGATATAACTTTAACTTTAGAAATTTATTTAATTTGCACTTTTAAATATTTAGTCTTATTTCTCTTATTTGGCAGCAGCAAGAGTAATTCATCCATCAGCAACCTCACGTAGAAAAGAATTCGAAGCCCTTCGATCTTTTGCGCTCCTTAGATAGTATGTCACACCTAGCTTAAATAACACGTCTTTTATCTGGTCCATCCAATGAAGTTTTGGTCAATCCCTGGTGCGCATCCCATGAAGCCTTTTACCGACAACTTTAAGAGCTGGAGCATTTTCATCCGTTCGGACAACGTCGCCAAGCCACGCTCTTGACTACGTCGATGTCGTTATACAGCTCCTACAGCTGTTGGTTCATTCGATGACTGTACTAGCTGCTAACGATGATAGGTCAACACATTTTGCAAAGTATTTTGATAAATTGATCTGCTTGTACCATTACTCAAGATTCTGCGCTGTAGAACAAGAGAGGTAGGATCAGTGACTGGTACAGTTGAATCTATGTTCGTCGAGAGAGGGCTTTGTCATTAAATCACTTGCTTAGCGCATAGAAGCACAGGTTTGCGATCAATACTCTTAATCTATTTCCAGCCTGACATTATTATTTTTGTTTATGGCGGATAGAGAAGGCAGAAAATATCATATGTAACTTTGAAGTTATAGTTACCACACAGCGTTCCAAACGACTAGACTCTTTGGCCTTCGATAGCTCAGTGGAAGCTACGTAGAGTAGCAATCCGAAGGTTTGATTCCCGGCTGGGGCACTGGCCAAATCAACATCGCTGAAAAATTAATTTTCAAATTCTTTCATGTTCTCCAGCCAGTAAAACGCATACTAGATGCTTCCACTACAAAAATCCAGATTGCGCAAGGGCCAAAGAAAATGATTTATCAACATCGCAAATAAATCAACAAACCATCTGGCGCCATCTTTGCTGGAATTTGGCGATTAAAACTCATAACAACAACATCTTATAATCCTTGACACAAACCTTGATATCTACAAAAGGAACGAAACAGAGTTGCCAACAATAATCGTATGATAATCGGATTATATGCCCGATCAAGTGCAGATAACTTGAAATTCGGTATAAAGAATTATCACCCCAGCTACTTCTACCAGCAACAACAACTAGACTCTTTGTTCGTTAAAACAAATAACTTGGTTTTGTATACATTTATCAACAGATACACTTCTGTGACTGTTTCACAATGCTTGAAAAGGCCGCAGTAACATTTCTCAGTACTCGGTCAATGACATCATCATTAGCAAACGCGAGCAGCATGTGACTTTTAATAAAAGACTTTCTCATGATTATCTCCATTATGATGGCAATGAGGTCGCATGACTGCCGCATCGGATTGCTTCAAGCCTTGCTTGGTAGAAAATGGCAATGTCAGAAAACTTCATGTCAGTCAGTATTATCTCGAAAAGTCGTACGAGTATCAGCTTCGCGAGGATTCCAAACTCAACCATAGCATCTAATTTCTGTAGTATCGCACTGTCGAATGTAGTTTTGTAATCGATAGTCAGGTGGTAGGTATCGACCCACATTTCTTGTGTCTTCTCCACGATATGTCGTAGTGTGAATATCTGGTCGGTCGTGGATTTACCAGGTCTAAAGCCACACGGATAAGGTCCAAAGTTCGCTCTAGTCTTAGCTTTAGGTTTAGTCTTTTATATAACACACTGGGCAGGACCTTGAATGCGATAGGTAAAAATTTTAACCCGCGGTAGTTGGTTCAAATCCTTGGATTACGTTTCTTAAGCACAGGACATAACACACTCAGATTTCAATCATCGGGCTTGCATTTCTTTAGCCATATCGAGTTTATAAGCTGATACATTTGCGCTGCAATCTCATCGCCGCGTGCCTTAAAAACTCTGCCGGCTGTCCGTCGGCTCTCTCAGTTATATTGTTTAAGCCTTACAATTGCCGTGCTGATATCGTTTTGGTTTGGCGTCGTTGATGATTGGCGTAATTTCGTCTTTTATGATGCCTTTAGGTGCGAGCAGAGTACGAAATTATTCCCTTCATATTTGCAGCACACTCTGCGTGGATGGGACAAGATTTCCATCTCTGACCTTTCAGGTGGAATTTCCTGTTTCAAAACTTTTGCTTTTTTCTTTTTTCGTAGAAATAATTTTTAATACATATTCTGCATCTCTTTTTTTCATAGACGCTTTTTTCAGCCGGAAAAGCTATGTAATCTCCCTCCTCCTCCTATAATATCGGTTTGTCACCGCAAGCGACTGTTGGCTGATGTTTTGCCTTGTATGCAGTATCCATTTGCACAGACGTTACGCCACGGCTTGTCTGAGCGTCGCACGGTCGTTGCGGCAGTGGTCATATAATGCTCAATATGCTGTCACTATGTGTCAGGAACATCAGAATTAGTGGAGTTTGTTTGAAGTTTTTAGAAGGGATAGTTGAAATAGGCATTGGCTATCAATTGGTATTCAGCTTTGGGGCGTCTAGCTTCATTTGCGTTCGGTTACGTGCTATTTTTTATCACTTTTTTTATCGCTGGCGCACCTTGGCTGCAACTAAGCTGTAATTCGAGTCGATATTTTCAACGCATATCACACGCACGTCGCTGAGACATGCCTTCCAAAGATTATCGCGTGATCTATCTGGAGCCAGAGGCGCTCATAAAATGTATCTTTGTCTTCCGTCCGGGCGTATACACAAATCACCGTAATGCTAACATTTTTCGCCTTGATATTGGCCTTTGTGTCACTCACAGGGTTAATCCGCGGGACCTGATGTCGACGTCTCTTACCGACTATGACTACATATCCCAATTCGTGTCTATCGTCGTGTGCATAATAAGATAATATTCCAATTTTTAATATTTCGACAACAAACTTAGAAGCGTATGATCACGTGATGTCAATATCTTCATAAAAAAATTTTTCAGCCACAAAGCATTGCAATCTTATACATATACTATAAAACGCACTGATTTGCTAAGTATTAGAAATCTTTGTGGAATAATGCAATTTGTTTTTATTTATTTTTCTATTCAATTCCTAACCAATTTCATGGTTACCAATTTGATAAATCCCTCAAAAAATATTTACTAATAATATAGCGCTTTATTCTAGTTTTATGCTTAAATGAATACAAAAAGCTATTCTAAAAATTTTCCATGCAAAACAGCCACCATCACATCCTTGCATTCAGTATGCTCTTCCTTCCTCTTTTCAAAACATCACATAAAGGTCCTTTGGTCTACTTACAGAATAGGTAAAGACAACTTTGTTCGTTATTGTCAGTCTGTCTGTTTGTCACTTTTGGTTGAATAGAGTGACTGACAACGAGGTCTACTGATAAGCTTGTATTCAGCTGTAATGGTGTTAAATTCTCCGCTGCTATTGGTAGCAGCATCTCGTTTGGTTTGGTTTGTTGTTGTTTTTTTTTAATCCAATGAATGCATTTTACAAACGATTGAACATAGTATTGAAATATATTTGGAACAACGTTGCTGTTGTTGTATATTATTTTGTTATCGCCCTTTGAACAGGTTTTACCAAACAGTATGCTTCTAATGACTATCCTTGGTTGGTAAAAAAAAATGTTTTATTTTTGTTTATTTTATCACGGCTTAAAAGGGCATGTGTACGTAGGTATTTATATACATGACAATAGAAATTTTACAAATATATAGCCTTATATATAAAGTATACAGTAGAAATACCGCTTATATGAAATAACTGAATATATGTAAAGTTAAATTTTTTTTAGGCATTAGTTAAAGGGATTTCAAAAAAATTTGCTCGAATATATGAAATATTAAAATATAGCATATATGAAAACGAACTGATGCTTGATAAACAAAAATTCCACATATATGAAAATCGGTGATTAGTATTTTTATAAATAAGAAAGTACATAAAGGAAATAACAATGTGTTAAATTTTAAGGACATTGGAATGCTGTTTATTTCAGTGCATAAATGTACTACAAAGGACGAGAAAATGCAAATACTTAAAGTCATTTTAAGACAATCCAGAGAATTTACTCTAATAGGGGAAAGTATATGGTGTAAGACAGGTTGCCGTTAGACCATATTGTAGTTTGAGAAATCAATATGTCTGCATGAAATTTTATGGTCTAAAATTTTATGGTCCCCGATCGTGGTATGAAGGTTATGTCAGTCATTTACATTTCCTCGCTTCTCGACATACCCCCTTATAATGAGGGTATATAATATTTGATACAAAAAAATGTAACACAATAAAGGTGACCTGTCATTGATAGAGGTGATCGGGATGGTAGGATCACTCCGGATCATTGGCTGCTAGTTGAAGACAAGCTAATGGATGCAATGGTGGACGAGGAGTGGAGTAGAAACGAGATAGACTTCAGCTGAGCCGAGTAGGCGAAGTTTGGTCAGGGGCGAAGTTGAGCGTCATACCTCAATCTTTACTTCCACTCCGACAAAAAGTTTCAGTGTGGATTCCGCCTCCCTCACGAGAGGTAGAACGAACACTGAAACTGCTCAACAAGCTGCATCCCCAACTCCACACTGGGGTGTGGGAAATTATTTCCACACACCCATGCAAGGAAAATAAGGGTTTCGAGATGAAGGCAGCAGTAGATGGCGAATCATTCGCCTACTTGAAAAGTTGCGGAGGTAGGGTGAAGTTTGGCCTGGGAAATATTTACTTCCGGGGTCCAGGCATAAATAAAGCAGAAAAAGCTAAGGGTGGTGCAAATTAATTTGCATCACTGTCTGGCCGCCTCTGTCGATCTTTCACTCTACCTCACTACTAAGCAGGCGAATATAGCTCTCGTGCAGGAACCATACATAATAAACAATAAAGTCCACGGCTTCGATGTAGAAAACACCATCATATACGCACCCTGCACGGGAGAAAAGGTAAGAACTTGTATTGTTACTAGGAAAGATCTGTTTTTTATACTCCCTCCAAAATACAGCAACGGAGACATCACAACAATATACATACACGGATACATCACGAGGCACTACTCTTCTGTTGTCATCCGTGTATATGCCATATGAGTAGGAGGACCCGGCCTCTGAAACCGTGCGGCAGTTGGTGGACTACGCCACAAATAAGAGCGCGAATTTGGTGATAGGATGTGACGCAAGTTCACATCACACGCAATGGGGAAGTGCAGGGACAAACAACAGAGGTAAGAGATTATTAGAGTATGTATTACTAACTAACCTTAAAATCTGCAACAGGGGAAACTCCCCCACTTTTCGGAATAGGAAAACAGTAATAGATATTACTCTAACGAATATGGACATATCAAAGATAGAGGGGTGGAAGGTATCTAATGAATCTTCTTTTTCGGATCATAATAGAATACTTTTCACCATAGACGTAGTAGGTCACAGGAACAAACCGTACAGGAATCCACGAAAAACCAACTGGTCAGAATATCGACGTTTTGTAACGCCGGAACTGCTGCGGACTATCAATAATTGCCAGCCGTGTACTGACATAGAGAAACTGGTCCAGGAAATGACGAGGATATTGCAGACCGGTTTTGAAAAGTCGTGTACTATCACCTACCCAGGAGAAAAATCTCAGCCAGTGTGGTGGAACGAGGAGCTGAGAGAAAAACGAAAGAGTACTAGGAAGCTGTTTAACAGGGCCATGCGGTCTAAAGAGCAAACGGATTGGGACGCATATCATATAAGCTTCAATGAATATAAAAGGGAGCTTAAACGGGCTAAATGGTCTTCATGGGTTGATTTCTGTGAAGCTATTGAGGGCATAAATGCGGCCGCGCGTTTTTGGCGATTACTCTCGAAGGACTCTAAAGTACTCGGATGCGTTCAGAAATCAAACGGTTACTGGACTGAGGACACGTTGGAGATTTTGATGAGTACACACTTCCCGGAATGCGAAAATGTAGCTGCACATGGGATGCTGTGGAGGCCGCTCGAAACGCTGGATTCAGTACATGGAACACTTGTGAACGACGTGATTAGTGAGGAAAAAGTAAAATGGGCTTTGGATACCTTTAAACCCTATAAGTCACCAGGGTTAGACAAAATATATATCCAGCTATGCTACAGCAGATTTCTTCTGTCATTGCACCAATCCTAACTGAACTTCTAAGAGGGTGTCTACGGCTATCGTATGTTCCCATTTCATGGAGGGAAGTGAAGGTAGTTTTTATACCCAAAGCGGGTAAACCAACACACTCACTACCAAAGGATTACAGACCTATCAGCTTATAATCGTTTCTTCTAAAGACTTTGGAGAGGCTAATTGATTTACACCTGAGGCAGATTCTGGACCATAGCCTCATCAGTGGTGCGCAGCATGCATACCATAAGGGGAAATCTGTGGACAGTGCTCTGCACGCGGTGGTCGGACATGTGGAACACGGTTTAGGAAATGGTTTATACACATTAGCGGCATTCTTGGACATCGAAGGGGCCTTCAATAATGTGACATCCACAGCCACAATGGAAGCGTTAAGGGAGACTGGAACACCTCTTTTGCTTAGGAACTGGATTGGTTCTATGCTGTCAAACCGTATAATCAACTCCACGCTTGGCATGAGTACTGCGAGGAAGCTGGCGACAAGGGGTACACCAAAAGGTGGAGTTTTATCCCCACTGTTGTGGCTTTAGGCTGCCGGTAATTAATGGTGTAGAATTGAAACTCTCATCTGAGGCGAAATATCTAGGCGTAATTTTGGATAGGAAACTAAACTGGAGACGCAATACGGAGGAAAGGAAGAAGAAAGGACTAAATGCCTTGTACGCCTGCCGGAACTCTGTGGGGAAAAGCTGGGGACTACAACCTGCAATGGTATATTGGATATACACAAATGTAGTGCGCCCCTTGGTAATTTACGGATGCCTTGTTTGGTGGGGGGCTCTTGAAACGGAAAGTAAGTTAATGCTGGTAAGTAGTGTACAGCGAATATCATCACTGTGTATTACAGGTGCTAGACGAAGCACACCACAAGCGGCACTGGACGTTATATTGAACTTAAAAATGGAAATTGGAACAGGATCGGGTATCTTTAGCGAGGATCTCAATTTCAGGCAACACTTCCGACTGGATGACGACTGTAGCGTGTTCCAGGCGGAGATCTTCGCTATAACGAAACCTGTGGAGCAAATACTGGCAAGGAATTTAGAGGAGATCGTCACAATTTATGTTGACAGTCAAGCGGCCTTAAAAGCCTTAGTATCGAAGGCTATAAAGTCGAGATTAGTGTACAGGTGTAAGACGGCGCTATTAAAACTGCTGGAAAATAGTGTTCGGTTCTGCTGGGTCGCGGACACAATGACATATCAGGAAACGAGGAAGCGGATGAACTGGCGCGGAAAGATTCAGCACTGGGACCCGACCTATCGGATGGATCAGTGCGACCACCATGTGTCACATATACAGAATTGTGACCCGTCACATTGAACGGCTGGCAAATACATACTGGGAACATCGCACCGACTGTGTGGTGTCAGGGATATTTGGCCAAGACTGGATGTAAGACGAACCAGATCACTGTTGGAGCTCGATAGGAGGTCCGTTAGGCGACTAATTGAAGTAATGACGGGACACTGCGGACGTCAGAGCATTTACATCCAACTGGGAGACCACACAGGAGGATATCTGTAGGCTTTGCGACGATGAGGAGGAAATTGAAACCGTTGAGCATTTGTTATGCCATTGCCCTGCTCTTCATAAAAGAACGAGAACAATTCCTCAGAAAATGGTTCTTCGATAGTCTCACTGAACTGTCGTCTTGTAACATGGAGAATCTGGTAAAGTTCACTGATGGCTTGATCTGGCTTAACGGCAGAGGACCATAGTGTACCCACGCAATCTCACTACTTGTATATATATATATGAAGTTGAAGGAGAGAACTCAGCGGAATTATCCTTTTAGCACTTTTATCTCTTTCCACTATTACTAATTTTTCTAAACTCATTATTTTTATTGTAAAACATTCTTCCCCTTATATTTCTTCCATTTAAATTAGGACAATCACAATGAATCATAATGGTGTCCGAGTGTTGTAATGGCATGGTACTGTGCTGTGCCATTACTTGTCCTCAACCTAACCTAACCTAAAGGTGACCTGTAAGACCCCAAGTGTCTTAAGGCCAAATTCGTTCAAAACTTTTAAGACGATTGAGCTGACCGATAGTTTTACTTAGTTTTATATGAATGTCTTTTTTGTACACTAAATTTAGTTAAAAATTTTGCACAAAATCGGGCATATTGTGTTTGCTCCTACTTGTAGCTTCTATATAATGAAGTAAATTTTTCGAAAATTATTATTATTCTAATAATTTCTTAAAATCAACTCCTAAAAACGCTGTAATTAGTATTCATAGGCGAATCTTAAGAAACCGAGTGGTTTACTCTACCCATTTAAAATATAAACTATTAATTTGTTAGCTTTGATTTGACTGTCCATTACATATTATAGACATCATTTTAGACACCACATTGTTCTTTAATGTTTTAGTATTTCAGTCAAGTTTTTGTTCGCTTATTTACAATGTTGACAAGTAGCATAATTTTTCTTTCCATTAAACTGTCAGTTATAATATGTTCAGCATATAAAACGCTTAACTACGTGTTGTTGTCAGCACGGGTTTATTTGCATCTCTGATTCTGTTTCCTAGCAAGACGGCGGCATGGCGTGATGGCAGTTACATTAGCAACCGACGTAGACATCAACGTAACGTTTACTAAAGACGAATGTCTTCAGGAAACTTTTATTGATTTACTTATTGTTGTCATTTCGCTTTTGCTACAAATTCCTTAAGGGACAATTATGTGAATTAAACTCGACTTAATTTGAAACAATTTTAAATGAAAGATTTCAACTTATATACTTTTGCAATTGCTATATATATACAAAAGTAAATAAAAGAAAATTAAAAAAAAATATCCGAAATCTTTGTCTGCTCAAAGTTCCAAAACATTGTTCATGATAGATTTGGATGAAAAAAAAACTATATTTTTTTTTTGCTGTTGAACATTACAGTCAGAACAGAAAATTCAGTCAGGTAAACTGACTGATAGATATCATCACCCTATGAATGTTATTGTTTAAATCTTGAATTATTGAAATTTACTTGTTTAGCGTAAAGCGTTGGAGATAGGACTTGCCCAGACTTTTACAAAAATGGACAAATGCAGCAAAGGTTACAGGCTAAAAATTTAAACAAAAAGATCAATGCAATATCTCTAGGCTTGTGGCCAGTTTGTATGGGGTTACCAAAAGGGTCTTTTCAGTATCAACTGAGAAGGTACCAGAAGGTGTGCGGCAAAGGCTTCGCTTTTCTGAGGTTTTGCCACCTATTACCACGATAACGGTTTCGGAGTATTATCTCTCTCTCTCTCGTAAACTGCGAAAACAAATTCATACGCCTTTGGCACTTCAAGTCGTCGTCGTGTGAATATCTGGTTGGTCGTTGTGTTAACCGGTATTAGGCCTACCACTAGTGTAGAGGATTCATATATTTCAGCTGTATATCCCTCTATGATGATCCTTATAACGTTTGAGTGAATCTTTAACATTTGTTTATGTTTATGTAATACTAGCGGACCCGGCGAACTTCGTCTCGCCACAATTTTATGCCTTGAGATAAACTCAGTAGAGAATATGTAATAAACAAAATTTTTCGATTAGTTTTCCGCCGCAAAAACAAACAACGAAGGCGGTTCTCCAAAACTCGAAAAGGCAAAGTTCAGCTGACCGCACGTAAAACAGGGAAATGCAAAATTAGTCTCACATACTTCCAACGTTTGGCCTTGCGATTTATTGATTGTCGTCGGGGAATTTGTAATGGATGATCAGTTGGAATTATCTAATTCGTAAGATAAGGACTTCCTCTTCTTTGAATTTGTTCTTTATGATCGTCTGAAATCACATTTTTTTATCAGATTCTTGACGGACAACCGCGTATCGTTGCACAATTTCGGTTGATTCAGATTCCGCAATATGATTATGATCGATCCCACCTTTATCTGTAAATTATGCGGCATATTAAGCGAGTGGAAAATTCGGTCGGATTGTTCGTCGCTTCATTCTCTACGGTCACGCTGTAAACAGATTTGTACGAATGAGGTTCTCAAGCGATGTAACTTTCTAATTTGAAATTCTAAGTATTGATGTCTTTATTCTTCGCTGCTAATAACATTCTGCCCATAAATTAATCTAATCAAGATTTTTATAATTTTGTGCAATGTGATGAGTTGCTCTTCCAACGATGTGAACTCACAAAAATTTGCAGGGAACGATATCAATTCAGTCGAAACATAAACAGGAATTTGGTCATTGCCAAGCGCCAGCAGTTGTTTCGAGAATTCAGCAGAAGATAGGAGGTTCTGGAATGAGCCCCTCATTTTTTGGTCAATTTCAACTTCTTGACATTGACGACAATTTCATGCATGGTTTATGTAAATCAGCTGCATAAGACATTGTGAGCAAAATCATAGCCTCACCAAATTGTTTTAAATCCCCCCGTAAATCCTTTATCGTTTGGTCAACTACTTCCAAAGCTCGTTTATTCGTTATCGCACATTCATCCGAAATGTTGATTTGGCATGTCCGCATCTACTCCCCTGTTACAAATACTTTGTCATTTTGTATTTTGGCTTTTCAACCATGAGAAGATTCATCGACAGTTTCAAAGCGGAATTTGCAGTTCGACTGCCTTCCAACAATGTGGCAACTATGCCAGGCGATGCAGCGGCTAACGTTATTTGAGATCTTGACCGAATTGTTGCCGGAATCAACAAATAAATGTCTTGGGTGTCCCACCCGGAGCACCGAGAAAGTAAATGACTTCCGTTTCATCGTGAATCGTACTCGTTCTTGTACTCGGCACATTTGCTCGAACTCTTCCATTCAGCTCATCTAGATAATTGTCTTACTACCGTTAAGATTCGCGATCGAATGCATCTTCCATCGAACAATTTGGCGCTGGCATTCCCAATGTCGACAGCAGATTGCCGCACATAAGCACGAACATGCCATTCCGTTGGATTCGACGGATTACATGTGACTCAAATGATCGCAATCTATGAACGGATTGTATTGGAGAGTATTGAGTCCGTTTTCGAGGAAATTAAAATTTTGGCTGATTGTGGATAAAAAATCTAATTTTTTTAATTTTTCCGGAATTTTCCGATTATTCCCTAAGAATTTTCTATTTTTTCATTAAAAAAGCCATTTCATAACAATTGCACACAAAATTCCATACAAAAAAACCACTTATCGATTTTCCAATTTCCCGACTTTTCCAAAGGATTTTCCCAATATTTACTTACACAAAACCCTCATACTAATTACGAACAATTCAAAAAAAATATTGAGCAAATTGGGCCAGCCGTTCTCTGTTGATGAATTACTACACACTTTTCACACCCTTTTTATACATATAGATTTCACAATAAAACGAATTTTTCCAAGCATCACAACAAATTTCCACCTTTACGTCTTCTGAAATTATCAAATCAAGCGATACAATGAAAAATTTCGTCGAAAATATCCAACATTTTCGAGTTTTTTTTTTTCGAAATTTTCCATTCAAAATTATCAAAACATACAATAAAATGTTAAATTTCATCGAAAAAAATTCAAATTTTTAGAATTTTTCCAACCAAAAGTTTCTATTTTTTCAATCGAAAAGCCATTCCGTAACAATTACATACAAAATGTTATACAAAAATTCAATTTGCGATGTTAAATTTTTCCGAAAATATCCAAATTTTTCGAGTTTTCCGGAATTTTTCACCGAGAATTTTTCTATTTTTTCATTCGTAAAGCCACTACGGAACAATTGCACACAAAATTAAAAACATAAATTCAATTATAGATTTTTATCAAATCAAGCGATGCATTGCAAAATTTTGTAGAAAAAATCAAATGTGTATTTGTTTTTTGTTAGTCGATCTTACAGTACATCATATTAATTTACGTTAAGTGTATCGAAATGATACAACAAATTCGGCTCAAGATCAGAAAAGTGTTATTTATTTATTGTTTGATATTTTTGAACTTGAGCCGAATTTGTTGTATCATTTCGATACACTTAACGAAAAAATCCAATTTTTTCCGGAATTTTCGGGGTTTTTCACCAAAAAATTTTCTATTTTTCCATTCCAAAAGTCATTTCGGAATAATTATCCGAAACTTTTCGCATTTCCATCGTCCAAATTTATTAAATCATACTATAAAATGCAGAATTTCGTAGAAAAAAAAAATTAAAATTTTTTGAATTTTCCGGAATTTTCCACATTTTTCAACAAAAATTTTCATTTTTCAATTCGAAAGGCCATTCTGTAACAATTGCACACAAAATTCCATACAAAAAGGCAATTTTCGATTTTTCCAATTTTCCGACTTTTCCGGAAGATTTTCCAAAAATTTTCTTTCACATAAACCTTCTCCTGGCAATAACGAACAACTGAAAAAAAGTTTGAGCAAAATCGGCCCAGCCGTTCTCAATGATGAATTACTATACATTTTTGCCACCATTTTTATATATATAGATTAGCTTTACTAAATACAGAATTAGGGTAATGGGTGTATTAATAATATTAATTGATTTCTAAAGTGGGCACCATATGGGTATCGGAGGTACCATTTGAGGTGGCAAGACTTCCAGTTTTTTTCTCCAAACCGAGAGAGCGAAATAATGGGCATTTTTTTTAAAGATTTGTCAGTACTACATATAAATTAGTAAAAAAAACGAATTTACATAAAAAAAGTAAGACGAAAAATTTCAAAAGGATATCCATTTTTGCTGGTGTTATGACGACTGTGACCATATGGTAACAGCTTTAAAACAAGTAAATACAAAGAACCAAGTACAAAATTATTCATGCAATACGTATTTGTGATATTTGATATTCTTCTCAAATAACAAAAACTAATATTTTTTTAATATATCAGTCTTTAAACAAACAAAAAATATTCTTAATATGGATTGACTTTTCATATCCCTCCATATTGCCGTTTTGCGCACATGTGAAAAACACCTATTTTAAATGATCCCCCACGCTCGCTAATGACGTCTGATCGCATAGCTGTAAATCAGGAATGAAAGATCAAGGCATGCTTCTATGATATTAAAAAAGAAAATTCTTGAAATTTATACTTATGTTTATTTTATTGCGTGCAATATCTAACGCTGTCAACGTTACCATATGGTAACAGTCGGCACTAATGGGTTAATCGATTGCTAATGTGGATCGATTGAATTGCATCGATTGTATGAAAGATACCAGAGGGGTCGTGGCCATGTAAAGGCTTGTGTAAAGTTTCAAACATTTGATTGCGTCTTTCAAAAGTTATCATGCGTACTAGCCGGATAGCCAGACAGACAGATAGACATGGCTCAAACGACGTAAAAAGTCATGTGTAAAAAAAACTTAGGGTCTTAAGTGAAGCCTTCTATGTGTTACACTTTTGGGTCGTATCAAATAATATACACCATCCTACCCCGTACTGACTCGACACTTATACAGCGATGACTGGATGACTGGAGCCGGAAATCGATCTCCCGCATGGTACTCGCGTGTTCTAACCACTATGCCACACCCTCCTACCCCGTATTGACTCGACAATTATTCAGCGATGACTGGATGACTGGAGCCGAAAATCGATCTCCCGCATGATAGTCGCGTGTTCTAACCACTACGCCACGGCCGGTCCCTACAGTACATCGTAAGCATAAATTGACTGAATTCAGTGAACGTACAAAAAAGATATGTATGTAAAACTTTAAGGGTGTATAGAAGGTACCAGAGGGGTGTGTCAAAAAGTTAGGTTTTCTGAGGTTTTTCCTACTATCACAAGACAGAGTTACAAGTTACTGACCAATTCTCATTATTCCGGAAGTGCCGCTTTGGAAGTTATGGGACAAGTATTAATTATCCAAAAAAAGGTAATTTTGCATGGGAGATACTAGAAGTGGTCAACCGATATACATAGTCTATATTCATGCCTCAGTTAAATTTTCATAAGCGAACAACTTACGCAAAATTTAAGGGTCAACTTAGTCATTTTTATGGGAGGTACCAGAGGGGTGGGGCAAAGGTTTCGGTATTCTTAGGGTTTGCCTACTATGACAAAATTATAAAACTGACCAACTTCCAGTTTGGAAGTTATCGAAAAAATATTAATTATCCGAAAATAGGTAATTTGGTCTGGGTGGTACCAGAAGGATTGGCGCTATTCTGCCCATTTACAATCCCATTACTTCATTTTCGAAAATATTAACACTGGCAACATTTAATACCGATCAGTTAAGGTTTACTCGAGTTATCCTGCTCACCAGCCATCCAGCCAGCCTGTCGGACAGACGGACATAGCTCAATTGTCTTAAAAAGTCGAATTTGGTCTTACTAGAATCTATCCTTTAATGCATTTTCTCGTATCAAATGATGTATACCCTCATCCCTAAGGGCGATGGTATAAAAAGTGTAACGCATTAAAGGAGGCGTACTAGACCCCAAGGATCTTTAGGCCAAATTAATTTCAGGACTTTTTAAGACGATTGAGCCATGTCCATCTGCCTACCTGGTTGGCTTGACGGCTGTTGGCTACGATATATCGAGTAAACCTTTAATGATCATTATCTAAATTTACCAGTATTAAGATTTTCGAAAAATCAGTTATGGGATTGTAAAGCCCCACCCCTTTTTTTTGGGTGTTATTATTTCTTCCATAACTTCCAAACAGAAAACTGCAGGATGCTTAAATTTGATCAGTTGATTTATCTCGTAATACTAGACAAATCCGAAAGATTTGCTGGACCTCCCATATAAATGTACGAATTATCCTTTCTGAGGCTCTCCCATACAAAATAACCTATTTTTAGGATTCTAATGTTTCTCTCATAGCTTCCAAACGGGCAACGGGAGAATGTTTAATTTTTGTCACTTATTTTATCTCGTAATAGTAAACAAAGTCTGAGTAAACCAAAGCATTGGCCACACCTATCCTGGTACCGGCGGCAGTAGTCTTCCTAATTCCTAATAACAAGGTGTTTAAAACTTTGCAACAGTTTTTCGACGATATTGGATTTTAGTTTGCAAAAAATCAATTTAAATTAAATTTGTTTAAAATTTTTAATTAAATGTATTCTATAACTAACTTTGTATACTAGTCTGTAAGATATATATCAGTAGACTGAATAAATAAATAAATAATTAAAGGACTCATTGTGCTGCCCCTTCTGGTACCTCCTATACAATATAGTCAATTTCGCGAAAGTTAATTTTTTTTCCAAAAATTTCTTAAAACGTCGAAGTTTACTTTTAATATCACTATATCACAAAATTTCAAAAGTTTCTGTATCCGGGACATTTAATAACACTATGCGACAGTCAAAAACGGGATGGGATAAAACCAACGGGAAATGTTATATCGGTCAAAAACAAGTTATACGTGGCCCGGCGTTTCGCTGGGTCACGTCTACGAATCGAGATATATCGATTTGAAGTTAGTAACAAAAATCCAACTTTGAAGTGTCAAAACTTCGTCATTTATAATTGGATTTTAAACAGCTATCGTTTTTTTAAGAAATAATTTTATTATCTTTTATTTTCGTCACAACTTGCAAACATCTCTGAACTAAAACCAGGAAAATTGTCATTTTAGTAGACCTACCTTTTTTCATAACACTAAATATGGAAATTTGACCATATCTCAAAAACCGTTCCACTTTTCACATGTCTGAGAGCAGATTTGATTTCAACTATTTAGAAGTCGGGATCAAAAATTTGTTGCATTGTGTATTTTGTATTCATAGATGAAACTTAAGGGAGGGTAGCTACACACATTTAAAATTATGATTTCTTTTTAGATTTTTCGTATTAAAAAACAACTTTTTCCTTAGTGCTCATATGGTACCCTATAGGACTCTTTCGGTACCTCCATACAGAATGACCATATGTCCAGTGATATTGGATGTGAACTTTTTACATTTGTTTAAGAATTTATGAACAACTTTTACACTATAAACCTATTTACAGTTTAACTACAGGCAAAAAATTATTAACAACTGTTAATTTTCTTAACTCAAAACTTAAACAATATCAAACATAGGTTGAGGGTATTTAACAGTCAATTTAGATGACTGAAACTTTTGTACTGATTTTCTGAGATATTTAGAGCCAAAGCCAAGATGTAAATTTTGTAATATAAACGTATTTCGTTCAAAAATATTAATGGTTTTGGAGCTGGTTTCCTTAGATTGTGCAGCATATGTTGCAGAAATTTTGACATTGGTATTTGAAGTTACGTAATTACAATGGGTGTTCAGTCAGGGTCATTAACCAGTCAGTTCTCTTTGATTTTAGCTGTGGCAGTTCTGATGTAATCCGTGATGCTGCAGTTATTTCCATTGTTATTGCCCATATAATTTACACAAAATATGCAAACCAATTTAGTTAGACCATAAAACCAAAATTTATTTCTCAAAGAAATATTACACCAATGTAATGTATATGGCTAATGCCAAATACTCACAAGTAATTACGTAAATAGGGCGGCAGTCATTAACCACAAAATTTCATCAACTTTCAACGATGTGGTTGACATATCCAATATGGCAATAAAAACGAAAACGCCCATAATGGTACGAAAATTCCTAATACACTACTAATCAATCATTTTACACATGGTACATAAGAAATAGCAAGTACATAAGTATGGTTATTACGTAGGTACATACTCATTTGTTATGCGGTACAAATTGGCGTATAGTTAATTAATTCGATAAATTACATGTTATTACATATAAACAATATATGACAATGTTGTTGAGTAAACAAATGTAGCATATCTCTACCGTGGGATGCCAAGAGAATTGTTTTGGAAAAATTTTTGTGTACACAACCAGACAGAAAGATGAGGACATTAAAGATGCATTCTGTTAGCGTCTAAAGGAAAGATAGGACCGTTGCCCTGGCCATGACATTAAAATTGTTTTGGGAGATTTTAATATTAAAATAGAAAGGGAAGATGCTCTGGATTCTACACGTAAACTCCCCCAGTAACGGATTCTGATTGGTTAGCTTCGCGTCGACAAGAAACCTGAAAGTAAGTGAAATTAGATTCTCGCATAAAGATATCCACAAGACAACCTGGATACCCCCTGGATGGTAATCGATTAAAAGCATGTCTCAAGCATTGTAGACGTGAGTGAGATGTGCTAAAAACGCTCTTAACCAAACGCAAAGAAAGCGGAAAATCCCAAAGCTGCATACCACCGAGATAGGTTATGCCTACTCCGACCAAATTTTCCAATTACTTCAAATGAACTCTGATGTTCCCGACTCTCAGTGGGAGCATATTGAGAATTCTATGACCACTGCCGCAACGATCATATTGAGTTATAAAAATTCATGCTCAGACAAGCTCTTGTTCGATGATGAATGTCGGGCAATGTCTGAGGAAATGGATAATACCCGGTTGCAGCCAAGGTGCGCACAAAATTGAGCACAGCGAAAAACACATGCAACCAAATACAAAGAAAGCTGGACATCGCGAAGCTGCAAACCCCAGAGATAGCTACTGTCTACTTTAACTAGCTCTCTCAACTACTGACATTCCCTATACACAGTGGCAGCATAATAGGCATTCCTTGGCAACCGCCGCAACAACCGTACTAGGATCTGAAAAAAAGCGAATTCTGGTACGATGAAGAATGTCGCATAGCGTCTGAGGAACAGGATGCTGCTTATAGGGCAACGCTACTGCCAATTGTAACCCGGGCTGTTAGGGAACGGCACAAGGAGACAGCTATTTAAGCGAAAAAATACATCAGATGAAGGAACGGAAGAACGAGGATATAGAGCGATACAGGGATAGAGGTGAAGCACGAAAATTTTACCAGAAAGTAAAAGCAAAAGGCTACGGTAATGGGCTCCCCTCCTGTAAGGACAAGGATAGAAATCTGGTTACAGATACGCAGAGTGTGCTGTATATATGCAGTAAACACTTCCAGCAACTGCTGGTTCCAAAAGGCAGCACATGTGAAGATGTTGTCGACGACGGCTTAGATTGCCCACCAACAAGTCAAGCCGAAGTAAGAAGAGTAATATCGCTGCTGAAAAACAACAAAGCAGCCGGTGCCGACGGTCTGCCCGCAGAGCTCTTCAAGTCCGGTGGCGAGGAGCTGATAATGAGCATGCACCAGCTCTTACGCACGGTTTGGCTTTACGAGTGCATGTCTGATGATTGGAATCTAAGCATATTTTGTTCTGTGTTTAAAAAAAAAATGATGCAAGTATGTGCTCTAACTACCGCGGGATCAGCCTTTTACTCGTCGCATATAAAGTCCTGTCGTGTGTGCTATGTGAAAGACTAAAGCCAGTGTTATCCAACATGATCGGACCTAAACAGTGTGGCTTTATACGTACTAAATCAACAACTGACCAGATATTCACACTTCGGCAAATCCTAAAAAATACCCTAGAGAAACAGATCGACATGTACCATATTTTCATCGACAATAAAGCTGTCTTCGGCAGCCCGATACGGCAGGAATTATTCGCAGCCATGGCTGAGATTGGTATTTCAGCAAAGCAGATACGCCTTTGAGGAATGATGCTGACTGACACGAAGCCTTCAGTCAAGATTGGCAAGGACATTCTATGCCAGACGAGGCCAAAAACAAGCCCCGTATGACCTATTCAACATAGTGAAGGAGATGATAATGAGGAAAGATGCAGTTAACACGAGTGGCACTATATTCAACAAAAGCCACATGCTACTATAGTATGCTGATGACGTAGACATCATTGCTAGAAAACTGTGGAATGTGACTGCAGCCTTCTCAAGTATACAAAAAGAATCAGCAGAATTGGGTCTAACGGTGAACTAGGACAAAACTAAGTTATTAGTCTCATCGAACAAATAGTCTACTTGTTTGGGAACCTGCGTGAACGTTGACAACCATAAATTCGAAGTGGTCGATAATTTTATAAACCTATGCTCCGCCATCAACAAAAAGAAATAATGTCAGCCTCGGAATCCGGAGAAGAATCCTGCTTGCTTATAAATGCTACTACGCACTAAGCAAGCGATTTAATGACAGAGCCCTCTCTCGACGAACAAAAATACAGCTTTACCAGATACTGGTTCTACCTGTCTTAATTTATGGTTTAGAAACCTGGATTATGACACAAGCTAATGAATCGATTCAGGCGGTATTCGAGAGAAAAATATTCCGTGAAATATATGGGCCCATCATCGTTAACGGAGAGTATCGACGTCATATAAATCATAAGCTGTACGACCTGTGCACTGACATTGACGTGGTCAGGCGCATAAAGGTGCAGCAGATGCGTTGGCTAGGTCGAAAAGTCTTTGACAATGAACTCGATGGACGACGCATAAGAAGGCTACCAAAACTCCGTTGAACAACGCAGATTACTGAGAACCTTGCAGAACTTGGTGTGACTAACTGGAAAAGAAGCACAGAAGATCGAGGCGCTTATAATATTTTTCTACGTACTGTACATTACACCGGGTCGGTCCCCATACAAAATTTTTTTTTCTCCAAAGTCGAGGGCAAATATTAAAGATCACCTCGAGACAACTTAAAAAAAAAATTTTTTTTCCTCCCCCATCCCCCGGAAAAACAGACAAAATCGTTTTTTTATCACTGCTTTTTTGTTTGTGGCTCAATCGTAACATACAAGGCATCGGTGTATAGGTTTCGACGAGTCCTACATTCGTCCTATAGATGTCGCTGACAAACGACATCATCTTGTAATGATGGCCTTATTTAGAGCGATTTCTACCCCTAAAATTTAAAAATATTTTTTCCTATGATTAAAGCCCTTTAAAAACCAAGAATATTTTGCTTTGGAAGTATACAGTTTTATTCAAAAACATAAAAGTTACGTGTAATAAGATGTATTTACAGCATTAACAAAAACATTTTTTTATGTTGTTTGCATTATTATCGCAAATTATTGCATACTTTATAGCGCTGACGGAAAATTTTATAAAAATGATTCAATACTTTGTAGCTTAAATTGTTGCATAAGTCTTAACGACATCGAAAAAAAATTTTAATATTTTCTTTAGATAATTCATTTTTAATATAGTTACCGACGAAATATAATTTTTATTACAAATAAAATCCCAAAAACTGCAAAGATATGTATGTAATTACAGAAAATATTGGCGCGACTCAAGTTCCGTTCACGACTTTCTAATTTTGCAAAAATTTTACATTTTGATTAGTCATTCCAAGCGCTGATTCACTTACATTTCGCACAAATGTTCAGTACAATACAAGTGCAAAGTTATGTCTATATTTTATTATTAATACTTCCATTGTGGAGAAGGTATCTTTATAATTTCGTTTCTTGAATATTGGTGACACTGATACCTTCATCCGCATGTTTGAATACCCTGTTTGCGCTAAAAAGTATGAAATAACTTGTATTTAATTTTTTTCGATATCGCTAAGAAGTATGCAATAATTTTTTGTAATAATGCAAGCAACAGGAAAAAATGTTAGTGTTGATGCTGTAAATACATCTTTTCATACGTAACTTTTTTGTTTTTGAATAAAACTGTGTACTTCCAAAGCAAAATGTTCTTGTTTTTTAAAAGGCTTTAATCATAGGAAAAAATATTTTTAAATTTTAGGGGTAGAAATTGCTCTAAATCAGGACATCATTACAAGATGTTGTCGTATGTCAGCGACATCTATAGGACAAATGTAGTACTCGTCGAGACCTATACACCGATGTCTTGTATGTTACGATTGAGCCAAAAACAAAAAAGCAGTGACAAAAACACGGTTTTGGCTGTTTTTCCGGGGGGTGGGGGAGGAAAAAAAAAATTTTTTTTAAGTTGTCTCGAGGTGATCTTTAATATTTGCCCTCGACTTTGGAAATATTTTTTGGCGACCCGGTCTACTGTACATAATCCTATAGGATTGCAAAGAATAGGTCAAAAATAGGTAATTTTGTATGGGAGGTACCAGAAGGTGTGAACCGATATAGTTCATATTCATTCCTCAGTCCCATTCTCAAAAGCGAACATCATACTCTAAACTTTAGTGAATTCAGTGTACTTACAAAAAAGATATGTATGTAAAACTATGGGGGTCAATTAGGTCATTTGTATGGGTGGTACCAGAAGGGGTATGGCAAAAGTTTCGGTTTTCTTAGGGTTTGTCTACTTTTGCAAGATAAATAGACTAACAAAATTCAAATGTCCTCCCGTCATCCGTTTGGAAGTTATGAGAGAAATATAAATTATGCAAAAATAGGTAATTTTGTATGGGAGGTACCAGAAGGGATGGGCCTGTTCTGCCCATTTACAATCCCATTAGTTCGTTTTGAAAAATACAGTTAATACTATTAATACTGGTAAATTTTCATACCGATCCGTTAAGGTTTACTCGAGTTATTCTGCTGACCAGCTATCTAGCCAGCCAGACAGACGGACAAAGCTCAATCGTTTTAAAAGTCCTGACACGAATTTGGTCTTAAGATTCTTGGGGTCTAACTCGTCTCCTTTAAAGTGTTACACTTTTTTTCGTATCAAATGATATATACCCTCATCCCTTAGGATGATGGTATAAAAATAATACGAATTCAGTATATCAAAGTAAATAATGCAAATAGAATAAGGAAAATAAGTAACTGCTTCAAATGTAAATAATGTCAGGTGGCGTGGGAAGCTAGAGAGGACGTTGACTTTTAGAGAATGAAGCTAAGGATTACCGGCTGATCGTTACGAAATTGTAGTAAGATGATTTAAGCGTGGTTAGAACTCACAGCTACATGCACAGTAGTCGGTTATACCAACCATTACGGTCGTTGCTATAAAAATGCATAATAACCTTACTTGTACCATAACATAAGTTCTGAAATAATATTCTTGACTTTGCTTTATATGTAGAAACATAATGCATGCATTTTCATTTCATATTTGTGAAACCATCAAAACAATAAGATTTTAGCTTACAGAAGTTATCGTAATTTGTAACAGCATATTTTCTTTCGCATAACACTACATATAAATAAACGTCATTGAAGGTTATTACACGTTTTATGCCCTCTCCTCCACATATAGTATTTTCTATTACATTCAAGTTATTTTGAGGAATTTATTGAATGCCCTCCATCTTAAGTGAAATACTGGCAAGTTAATGTCTTTTTTCTGTCCGTTGATTCTACATGATTACGCAGCAATTTTTCTTTCACTACAGACAATTTAAAAGGATATTAAAGAAAAAAAAACGAAAACTCTGAAAAACAACTTCTATCAGTACATACCTATTAAATCGTCCGGAAAATTGTACAGTGCTTCGTCACTTACAATGATTTTCAATTAAATCTTTGAGCTAAATAAACTCATTTTGGAGGTAGTATAGTTCAGTTACCACAACTTTGTTATATTATGTTTATACTTGTAGTGGCGTAGAACCATTAATTGCAAGCCATACACACAGCAGGATTCCCCGAGGGTAGTTACTGCCTTATGTATGGAGTCACTTGTCTTTAATTTAAGGTATAAAGTGTGGGAATGTCTATACAATACATGTTATCGTGCAAGACTAAAATCGCTGCTGA
Source organism: Muscina levida (assembly GCA_964034835.1). NCBI lineage: Eukaryota > Metazoa > Arthropoda > Insecta > Diptera > Muscidae > Muscina > Muscina levida. The sequence continues at coordinate 99,263,782 of OZ035880.1, forward strand.
AAACGGGTAAAACAACTTAACGATACACTTTAAACAATAGCGGCATTGACACAATGTAGATGATGAAATTCTTAAATATTATTAAGCAGTGTTGAAACGTTAATAAAGTGGCGCAAAAGATGATAATTAATTTGCTACAGTAGTAAGAACTCACTTTAAAACCCCAACTACTTTAAACAACAAAGGAAAGAAAAGATAAAAGCTACGAAATATTGACGACCCTCGTAGACATTGTAGGGACCATGATATAGTGGTATGCACATGTAAAATCCACACTCTCTTTAGAGATGATGTCTCTATTCAATTTTAGGATGGCCTCGAAACTTATAGGGCTGATAGTTGCGTAATACAGGAAGAAAGTATGATGCTTGTGTCGGGGTTAAAATCATTGATCATCCGTTTGATAGGCGCATCTTCAAACCATCAAGTCACAGTAGATTAATTTAAGAAAAAAAAAAACCACGAAACTGAAAGATTTTCATAATCCCTTAATTTAATTAATTCCAAAGCCTTAAGTAATTTTTTTTCATTTCATTGGTACATTAAGCAACGACTGTTTAATTTGCCGCAAAAAATCTTTAACAAACAGAATTAATAAAATGTATGCAAGTTATGGGGAAGATGATGTGATATCTGTTAGAAGTTTTTAAGAGAAAATAACGCAACAACTTTTCGTTCGATATAAACGCAATTGTTTCTAGAGTAGTATAACTTTAATTTGTTAAGTCCAAAATGTGATAATATAATCTTATTGGCACCTTATGCCTCAGGGGTAATTGACATCCGACAATTTACAATTAAGGAATAAATTATTGATCTATGACACAAATAAATAATGATTTCTACATGTTGACTTACCTTTGACGGCGCTCAATTGGTTGCCAACCATTTGTTTCGCTATAAATGCAGCCATTTTTTGTTAGTTGTGTTTTTCTTCTTCTCGAACAACAAAAATATGTAGATGTATAGAGATATACAGTAGTTAGATGGAAAATATTATTAAAATTTTTGTAGATGGATTCGTTGGTTGGTCACTCTTAAAAATCTGAAAGAAAAATAAAAACGGTATAGATAAGTTTTTTTTATAATAATAGTTAAGCAAATAAAGTTTTTAAGAAGAAGGTGAAATTTGCGAGTTTCGGTCTGTATAAAAATAAAAGGCTTTTAGCATAATTTTTTAAGAACAAATGGGGCATAAGTTCTTGTTTAATTTTTATATGTTATTGCTGTAGTTTAGCGGAACCAATATATCGGAATATTTTTAAAAAACGCCTGTCCACATACATGTATTTTCGTAAATCATAAGTTATTTTGACAGTTATAGATTTTTTCTATTCCACATAATTGACTTAAATCGGTATCATACCTCCGCGGACCAAAACCACTACCCTCACCGTGGATATCTCAGTGGAATCGATGTAGACTAGCAATCCGAAGGTGCCGGGTTCGATTCCCGGCCCTGATACTGGCCAAATCAACATCGATGAATAATTACTTTTCAAATACTTTCAAGTTCTCCAGCCAAAAAAAACTACAAAAATCCAGATTGCGCGCAAGGACCAAGGAAAATGAATTATCACCGTCGCAAATAAATCAACAAAACCAGCTGGCGCCACCTTTGGGGGAATTTGGCGATTAAAACTCACAACAACTACACCTAACAATCCTTGACACAAACCTTGTTATTTATAAAAGAACGAAACAGAGTTGCCAACAATGATCGTATGATAATCGGATTATATGCCCTATCGAATGTCGATAAATTGAAAATCGGTGCAGAGAATTATCACCCCAGTTACTTCCATCAGCTGTTACAACAACAAGGTTTTACCTTAGTAAAACATAAAATTTTCTAGTGTATTGATATTATTACTCCATCTCTAAAGTGGGCGGAATGTTACATTTGTATGAGAGGTACCAGAAGGAGATCGCAGGTTTGAAATTGGCTCCGATCATCTTGAAAAAAAAAATTTCTTTCATTGTCGGCTCCCCTCGAATGTTATTGACAGCAACTTCGCAGTATAAGCGTCGAGTCAATCGGCGTGTCTAGTAAGAGCATCTCAAACAGTGACGTTCGCATTCGTCGATAAACAAGTAGGTGCAGTTAGTTGTGAATCTAAAAACAGAAAGCGTGTTAATTCACAACAATGCGAGAAGCTATCCCATACCTCATTCATGGGGTGCAAAGGGAAATTAAGTAAGTACCAGAAGGGACGTGGCTAGACATCAAATTTGTTATACAAAACTTTATTCTACTTAAGCATTACTAAATAATATTAGTTAAAATTAACAGTGACCTGATATTGCAACTCACTTTCCAGTGGGAGGAGTAGTAAATTTTGTATGGGAGGTGCCAGAAGAGGCGTGGCCATGTAGCCCGTTTGCAGTATCGTAAGTAGTTTTGGGGAAATATTAAGCTTTGCAAAGTTTAAAAATAATTAGGTGCGTCTTTCGAAAGTTATCGTGCTTACCAGCCGGACAGACAGACGGACATTACTCAAACGACTTAAAAAGTCATAAAAACCTATGGTCTAAAGAAATTCCTTCTATGTGTTACACATCTGGTACCTCCACTAAAAATGTACCATTCCGCTCGCTTTCGAAATCGAGTGATTATATCAATACACCAAGCGCGATCGTGCCCAAATTCTGTAGTTTTTTAAGCTATAATAGGATAAAGTTTTGGAGAACAAATTGGAAGTCTAGCAATGCACCTCAGGTACCTCCCATACAAATTACCATTCCGCCCACCTTTGAAATGGAGTAATAATACATATATGGAGTAATAATATATCCTATCCTATCCTAATAATATTATAAATGTGATTGTCTGCCCAATTGGGACCGGCCGTGGCATAGTGGTTAGAACACGCGACTACCATGCGGGAGATCACAGGTTCTACTCCTGCCTCCAGTCATCGTAAAAAAGAAAAAAAATATAAATAAATTGTTCTTTCATTGTCGGCTCCCCTTGAATGTTGTCGACAGCAACTTCGCAGTATTAGTGTCGAGTCAATCAGCGTGTCTAGTAAGAGCTTCTCAAACAGTGACGTTTGCATTCGTCGATAAACAAGTAGATGCCGTTAGTTGTGAATCTAAAAATAGAAAGCGTGTTAATTCACAACAACGCGAGAAGCAATCCCATACCTCATTCATGGGGTGTAAAAGGAAATTAAGTTTAAGTAAGTCTGCCCAATTGATACCCAGATAGTACTCGATAACACTTATCTTAATATGCAGATCAAATTTTAATTTGAACGCAATGGTCTTAGTGGACGTGGTAAAACATTCTTTTAGAGCTCGAGACATACAATATAATACCCAGATAGTATTTGACAACACAAATATGAATTTGCAGACGAAATTTTAATTTTCGATGAATAGGCGTATTTAACATAGCCACTTTGTATTTTAGCACTAGAAGGACATTTTCTGACAAAATTTTTATTTTTAATTACTGGGTAGAGGGCGTGGCAAAATTACTTGGCACTACAATTACAAATTTGCGGAGGAAATTTTATTTTTATTTTAGCCCTCGAGAGATCCAATACAATAAGTAGTTAATACTGCAACAATTACAAATATTCAATTAGTGGGCGGAGGGGGAATGCTTAAATCGAATCTTAGCCCTAGAATTTGGTACACAGAAAGTATTACAATATTGCAGACGACAATTTTCATAATTTTATCCTAAAGTCATGAAATTTGGTGTACACATAGTACTCGATCAGCGGGCGGATGGTCATAGTGAGTAATTGAACTGGTTTGGGAGCCACTTGGGGTAACGAATTGTTTACCGAGATCAACGCTTAAAATTATTCCATTAAGTAAGCAAGCCAAACATATTATTATCGGGTTAAGGAAACGTTGCCAAAGTATGTTTGAAAGTGGCATATGCACAGCTTTTATATCTGTGATATATTGATATGTGTGTATTATATTAAGTTAATTTTGAATTATTAGTCAATTAAGCAATACCGAAGTATTGCCGGGTCCACTAGTATATACATATAATATACTAGAAAATTTTATACATGACTGAGGGTGAGGTTTTCCGACTGAAACTTTCTTACGGCTTTAGTCTTTCACATACCACACTCAACAGGACATTACATGCGATCAACATTTTTCAGCATAGGACATAATACGCTTAGACTCCAATCATCGGCCATGCACTTTATCAACTAATCGCCGCCGGACTTGTAGAGCTCTGCCGGCAGTTCATCGGCACCGGCTGCTTTATTTTTTAGCCGCGATATCGATCGTCTTACCTCGTTTTGGCTTGGTGGTGGGCAATCTAAACTGTCATCGACAGTTGACGTATTACCTTCATCACGTGAGTTTCCTTCCGGAATCGGCAATTGGTGGAATTGCTCTCTCCATATATGCAGCACACTCTGCGTATATGTAACAAGATTTCCATACTTTTCCTTACAGGAGAACAACTCCTTACCGTAATTTTTAACTTTTACATTTTGGTAGAATCTTCGTGCTTCACATCTATCCCTGTGGCTCTTTATATCCTCGATGTTCCGTTCCCTCATCTAAAGTTTTTGACGTGTGGTCTTCGTTGATACCATTTTCGCACCGGTGTGTTTGGGCTTATCGATGGTTTCTTGAAGCTTTTAACACTTAAGATTGTGATAATGTGTGGAGAAGGCAAAACAAAGGGTGCTAATAATGATAGTTTGGCAACTATCGAAATAGCTATCCGCCCTGTCAGCTGTCAATATAATCCATTTCACACAACTCTTGTAAAATACATTCTATTAGCAATAATAGAGGTAGATCTTGAACCGAACGATGAAAACACATTCATTGTTTTTATTTTCGCTTATATAGCTGCCTTGCCAGTTTTAATGTCTGGTTGTGCCGTTTCCTTACAGCCCGGGTACCAATTACTATTTCTCGGGCGCTATGCAACATTCTTCGTCATGCCAGGATTTATCTGAGTGCCATTTTTCATAACAGGCACGGCTGTCGAGACGGTAGGCATGTAATGCGCAATATGCAGCCACTGTGTATCGGGAATTTAAGAAGTAGAGTCGTTATGTCGTAGCAGTTAGGATAGCTGGTTAAAGTAGGCAGTGGTTATCACTGAGGTTTGTAGCTTTTCTATGTCCAGCTTTCTTTGTGATTAGTTAATTGCGTTTTTCGCTCTGTTAAATCTTGTGTATACCTTTGCTGCAACCTGGTAATGGTCCAAGCCAATGTTAGCACCACGGATCACGCGCACCTTCATGACTCTATATGAATGCCTTCCATCGATTGCCACACAGTCAATTTGATTTATGGTGTCTTGATCGGGGTGGTTATTTTATGGTAAAATCTGGTTCCTCTCACTACCATGTTCCTTGCCGCTACAAAGCTAACCAGCCTAAACCCGTTTTCTGTATGAAGGCTTAATTAATCGATCGATGAATCAAGAACAGCTTCCCTGCCTATATTTGCATTAAAATCTTCCAGCACAATTTCAATGTCGTAGCCAGGGCAACGATTGCATGTTTCCTGTAGGCGCTCGTAGAAGGATTCTTTAATCTTATCGTCTTTAGATTATCACACAAATCAGCGTGATGTGGAAAAACTACGCTTTGTAACGAATTTTTGATATTCGATCGCTAACATGATTAAACCGCGAGACCATATTTCTGAGTTTATGGCCGATTATTCGTGCTTTTCCGCAAGATAGCTATATCACAATTTTTACTTCTCAAGCATTTGCCGTGTCTATCTCATCTTCTTGATGGCGGTGATGCCTTGTATTTTTTGAGGACATCCGCCAGTCGGATGTCCGGACTCTCTTTTCTATAGAGAGTCCGGTCATTCTAGTGGGGGTTCGTTTGTCACTATCTGCCGTTGTCAGGAGCCACCACGTGTAAGTTGTGAGTCGACTTAAGATACAAGATTCATTTGCATTCCCAACGGCACATTTCATTATTAATCCTTTTGTTCCACAATCTAATCCACAATTTAAGCACATCTTACCCAAGATGTAGCTCTAATCCAGATAAGTGCAATTTATTTTCTCTTTTCATACCATCAATGAGATATGAAACAACTTTCGCATTTGAGTTAGGTTGATTTTTGATTTCACAACCAATATTATTAAATTTTAGGTAGAGTTTCAGTTATGTTCACACTGATTCCTCCATTGAGATTTCTACCTTGTTAGTATTCAACGTCACACGATTCTAAGCTGTTAATATCAGCTACCACCAAGTGCCACACCGTTGAATTATCGGCCACAGACAAAAGCCGCCTCGTTTGTTTTGCCTTCAGCTTTCTGCTCCGAAAGAACGATTTTATGTGCGATGTCCTCAAACCACCACTGTCGAACTTATCAGATTTCATTTTTAAAAAGAAGTTTACTCAATTGTTCTTCGATGAGGAAATACATTTCACAAAGAAAATTGGCATGTTAATCCCCGCAACATTCTATAGAGCTCAGAAAACAATACACATTGAAAATATTTCGCAACTAACAATGGTGGGAGGTAAAGGATTTAACGACTTAACCCAAAAATGCGTCTACAAAATGTTACCTACTATGTAATGCAAAGCCCACATAAATAAACAATATTATAAATGGTTTACAAAAATAAAGTGAAGAAAGATAGTTACAAATTTGGACAATCACCCCTATAGGCATATGTTTGATTATTTGATAATGTCTTACAGGTATCATGTAGGGCTTTTATTTGTGTTGCATTATGTGTTTTCAAGGGTTTTTGATATAGGAAATTTAAATACGTAATAAATTGTATGGAGACGATTGCTGAAAAATTTGGTAGAAACAAGAACCAATTACAATGCCGTCGTTAAAGCCCGGAATGTAATTCAATTATTTAATGTAATATTCACATTGTTCATATTTTTTATACAGAGGTACCATATTGACTTACAAGTACAATCTCAAGACTTGTACTCCTTCCGATTTGGCCCCGCTGTTTTTATATGGTACTGTTCTGTTTATAAACACATAATCGCAAATTTTATAATTGATGTGTGATGGTAACGAATTTCATCTTTTTTGCCATATAAGGCGCCCACAACGCCATGTGCCAGAAACCGAAATTCCACATTCGGCCGGACAGTCACCCTTCGTTCGCATGCAGCAGTATTCTGCCGTAACAACAACCACTATCTCCTAGGATCAATCTACCGATCCGGCTGGCCTCATGCACCACCTTCTGCTTGGTGATGTGGCAGCTCATCCGGCTGTCATCATAGTTTTAACCATTTTAACCAATGAGTTACCATCGACTTGATAGAAAAGGTCGATAAAATAATCACAATTATGTACTTTCATATTCTAAAGGAAAAACCTCAGTGACAACGTACCTATGTTCCAGCAACCGTAAAAACCCTTTTTTTGGTTCGAAACTATATGCAACGTCACCTTAACCAAATGAATGCATTGATACACAATGAGAAAAACTAGTCTCTTATGGTGTCAAAGGGTACCCAGCCCCATAATTCGAACATTAAACTTTCTATGTACAATCGTAAATTTTTGTTTAACCACTAACTCATACGACCAGGAAGTATAGGTAGGAAACTACACTGGGTACCCTGGCCGCTCACCGTACTATCTTTAGACTCTTGGCCGGAGATCGCAAACAAATATACAATTCGGTCGGAATTCAGTCATTTGTATGGGAGACAAGATTAGAGGGGTGTGACAAAAGTTATAATCCATATTTATTTTTGGGTCAAATTTTCTTAAGCTTACAAAACTTAAGCTTATACTTACAAAAAGCATATGTATGTAAAAGGAGGAAGATGACAAACCTCTTCAGAAAGAAAAGAGAAATCCAGGGATATAGGTGAAGCCCGAAAGTTCTATCAAAAGGTAAGAAGTAATGGTTTTGGAAAAGGGATCCCCATCTGTAAGCACAGGTAGCACAGAGACAGAAATCTGGTCAAGGACATTCAGAGTGTGCTGCAAATATGGAGGGAACACTTTCGTTCTCATCTCGTTCCCGAAGGCATCATAAGTGGCGAATTCACGCCAATCATCGACGACGTAGTAGATTGTCGGCCACCGAGCTAAAAAGAAATCAGCACGGCAATTGAAAGGCTTAAAAATAATAAGCTGCGGGAGCCGATGTACTGCCGGCAGAAATTTTTAAAGCCGACGGCAATGAGGTGATAGCATACATGCACCAGCTCATAATCACGATTAGCCTTAAGGAATGTATGCCCTATGACTGGAATCTGAGTGTTTTATGCCCTGTGCTTAAGAAAGGCGATGTGTGTTCCAACTATCGCGGGATCAGTATTTTACATATCGCTTTCAAGGTCCTATCTAGTGTGTTATGTGAAAGACTAAAACCCATCCTAGCGAACCAGATTGTACTTTATCAGTGTGGCTTTAGATCTGGATATCCAATAATGCACACTACGACAAATCCTGGAGAAATCGATACCTACCATCAACTCGATACCTACCATATGTTTATCGATTACAAAGCTGTATTCGATAGTCCCATATGACAGAAGTTATTAGATGCTGTGGCTGAGTTTAATATCCCCCCGAACCTAAGATGACTTTGCGGCAAAAATCTGACTGAGCTATTTCCTACTGGTACCTGGTAAACAAAAGTCACATGCTGCTGGCGTATGCCGATGACGTAGAAATCATTGGCCATGAACTGCAGGATGTTACTGCGGCCTTTTCAAGCATTGAGAAGCATTCGGAAGTGAGTTTGGACAAAACTAAGTTTTTTGTTTCAACGAACAAAGAGTTTGGGACGCTGCGAGAACGCTGACAACTATAACTTTGAAGTAGTAGATGATTTTGTCTACCTTGGCTCCGCCGTAAACAAATACAAATAGAAACCAAGAGACAAGTATTGATCGCAAACCGCTGCTACTATAAGCAAAGCAAGCGATTTTATTAAAAGCCTTCTCTCGAAGAAGAAAGATCCAACTGTACCACACACTGATCCTACCTGACTTGCTCTACAATGCAGAATCCTGGAACACCAGCGGATCAATCTATTCTGGGAGCTTCGAGAGAAAAATACTTCGCAAAATATTTGGACCCATCAGAGTTAACGGCGAGTAGCGTCGTCGAATGAACAACAATCTGTATCATTTCAACTGACTGAAATTCCTTTACTGGATTTTGTGTCAAATGATACATATGCGTCATGATACATCCTAAGAGTGATGGTATAAAAATATTTACTTGGGCGCCGAAAAAAAGGCCAACTCTACCATGGAAGCCCTATGTTGAAAGGGCGTCCCTAATTAATCAGACTTATATATAACTCAGAAAAGGACGCTTCGTGTTTAGTTCTTCATGCAGGACTAGTTGCCAAGTGGATTCAAATTAGGTAAGGCCTGCGCACCTGTTCTTTTCTATAAATTCTTAGAGGTCATTTTGAGATAAATATAAACGGTCATACTCTCTCTCTCTGGGGAATATAAGCAATCTCAACTATACAGATGACATCTGTTGGCTCTCTTTCACTTACACTCAGATGCAGAATATGATTGAACGAGTGAGGGCTATCAATCAATGCGCATAAATGGCACTAACGTGTCTGCGCTTTAACTGGGCATCATGCCGATCGTAGACGTGGAATGTTTCTGTTGCCTTGGCAGAAGGAAGTCAACGTATTGACAGGGACAGACACTCCTTCACGACTCTTGCTCTCTTTCACTTATACGCAGATGCAGATTATGATTGACCGAGTGAGGGCCAAGGCTGTACGTGTAGGTCTGGTAATAAACGTGCGAAAAACCAAATCAACACGCATAAGTGGCATTAACAAGTTTGCGCTTTAGCTGGGACACGAAGCGATCGCAGATGTAGAATATTTCTGCTACCTTGGCAGTCTGTCCTGAGCTAGAGATGTTAGTAAGGAAGTCATTAGCAACCGCATTGACAAGGCCAGACACTCCTTTTTGACCCTTGCTCTCTTTCACTTTCACTTACACGCAGATGCAGAATATTCTTGACCACTATCAATGCGCATAAATGACACAAACTTGTATGCGCTTAAATTGGGCAACGAGCCGATTGCAGACGTGGAATGTTTCTGCTACCTTGGCAGTATAGTCTCAGCCACTGGCGTAGTAAGGATGACATTAGCAACCGCATTGACAGGACCAGACGCTCCTTTTCGACCCTAAGACGTCTTTGAAACTCGTCAAATATTTCATTGTGTAACTAAAAGCAGTGTAAAAATCATCCTATTGTACGCCAACGCATCTCGGTCTCTTTAATTCCGCGAGGTCAGCATAATTTAGGCCTTTATGCATCATACTTCGAGTATTTGAACTGTAATTGTAACAAGTCCAGACCCTATGAAATCCACAGAAGACGCTACGATTGAGGCTCGGACATACACTCAGGAAACCATCTGCCGACATAGCACGGATAGCACTTTACTACAACTCACAAGAAAGTAGAGGCAGAGGCCGCCCGAAAACAAAGGCTCGGACATACTCTCAGGAAACCATCTGACGACATAGCGCGTACAGCACTTTACTTCAACCCACAAGGTAGCAGAGGCAGAGGCCGCCAGAAAACTGCTAGATGTTGTAACCTAAGCGTCGGAACAGCCGTGAAAACTTTCAGCGAGGTTTTATCCCAAAACGGAACCCAATGGAAATAATTTGTTAAAGCCCTATTGTACAATTCATTATAAAAACGAAAATAATAATATTTCTTATCGGTTTTTAGGTTATTTACAAAATTTACTAATTTTGAAACACTGTATGCTGTTATACAAACAGTACTTAGCTATTTTGCTCTCTTGTGACAACCTCTTGTATATGAATTCAAAAATACAGACGACAACCGAATACCACGTGCTTTCGAACGTATCGAAGCAATGTAGTAAATTTATTAATGCTGCATGTGTTGTGTGTGTTTCTACAACATCTGATATGACGAATGTGCCGATGATGATTTTCCATGAGTTTAATGTTTTGTAATACATTAAATATTCTTTTCCAAGTCCTGATACAATAGCGACGTTAGGTAACTTAAGACATCACTAATTTAATATTTATTAAATCGCTGCAGGAACGTCAAACCAAATATTATAAAATATTCATTCGTTAATTCCAGTGAGTTACAATATTATTGGTAACAAATTATCCAAGCACTTGTAGTTGCGTGTATTTTTTTGCACCTTTGGCACTTGATATTTTTCCTGTAGCGTGTATAAAAATTAAACTTTGAATTTTGTGCTAAACTTTAATAAACTCAATTCACTTTAAAAGCTGTCTTATTTGTGGATGAGCTGTACGCATAGACGACAAAAGTTCCTGTTTCATTAAATTTGTTTCTGGTGAAATATTTAACACTCATACGTAAAATGCTCCACAAAAGTTGAATATATTGTGTTGGTTTTTTGACGTTTCAACTTTAATTTCGTAAATTATTCGGGAAACACTTTATTTGTTACCACATTCTGTTTTTGAAATGCTTAATAACGAAAAATTTTAGTTTTTAACTCACATAAATTCACAAGATATCGGTAGGATGATTTTCTTTATTCTTATTTTTTTTCGATTCGTTTCTTTATCTAATTTCTTCACTTTATTGCCTTGGTTCGTTTTGCCGTTGATGGCATACAAAACGTAATCCTATACGTTATGCAATATTACTTATGCTGGTGGCACTAATGCTTGCTGCTTCCACGCTGTCTAGCGTAATACTAACTGTGTCAGTGTATGACTCTTCTGACCTTCTTTCATTCCTTTGCTTCTGCTGTTTGCCACAGTTGTTGTTTTTCTTATATTTTGCTGTTGTTTTTGTATTCTATTTCCGATATGAACAATGAATGTGGGGGAGCAAAACCCTCCCAAAAATATGAGCCAAAAGAGAATCTCCTACCCTTATTTTAGTCGCCATTCGCAGCAATTTGTAACAGTGTTTCTTTTGTGTGGGGGTGGAAGTGTTTTTTTTTTTGGGGGGAAAGAGAGGGTAAATTTGGTTTTCTGTTCTCTTTTACATGTTTTTTTTCTCCATTTCGTCTTTAGCACTGGAGGGGGATGTCACAACAAAATTTGGTATTTTTGTTTTTCACTTTAGCCAAATTGTAAAAACATGCTAATCGTAGTATGTAGTAGCAGTAGTAGAAGAAAGAAAGTTTCGTTTTATTGAGAAATGTGAATTGTGTTTTTCACATGCTTGAATGTGAGTGCGTGTGGAAGTTTGTATACGTGTGGGTTTGTGTGTGTGTAACTGAGAGTGTGCACGTGCACATCAACCCCTCGGTGTGTGTGTGTGTATAGCGTGGAGCAAAATGTTTGATTATGCTCTAGAGAGCTGCCAGATTGTTTCTTACAGTACAAGTAAAATGGATTGAGATCGGGTACAATAATTTTCGTCAAGTTTGGCAGCACAAAAGTTTGTTATAACGCTAGGGAAGTTTTTTATAAACACTGCAGTTTGTTTAGGTGAAAACTGTTTTTATTTCAAACTTGGTTGGGAGGGATTTTGGATGGCATAATAAGGTTTTCTCTACAAATTCGTACAATATGGAAATATTATTTCGTCACCTGAAATAGCAAAACTAAGTAACACTCATTTTACAGGAAAATCAATAAACGATATCTCATTAAATGTATTTAATTTTTTGATTTAGTTTTACACAGCTTCCCTTAATCGACGATACATTTATATCTATGATATATATTATATCTATCGACGATATTTTTATATCTATGGTAAATATGTATTTTTTCCAGAATTTCGTAATATATGTGGGATTTGTCGGGCGTCGGGAGTGTGATGCAAGGTAAAGCTTCTGATCGCTTTAACTTGGCAAACCCAGAGTGATCCTTGCCAATTACACTTCAAGTCTTCTCACAGAACTCCGTATTCGTAGTACTAATGCGGACAGACTACCTCCACGACGCCTGGAAGCGTGCCTTTGACACCCGTCAGAGCATGGCGAACTGTTAGAGGCGAAACCTAAAACCCAGGCACCTCGGTTCAGAGTGAGCGGTACACTAGTCAGCGTCTGACCCAGAATGGGCGGCTGTAATAAAATCCTGGCGTGATGAGAAAACTGCGACGTGGTGCGCTGGGCTTGCAACCAGCCACCGATGCTTGAAATATTGCAATAAAATTAAGTAAGAAAAAAAATGTTGACGACTACCGCAAACAAATTAAGGACCATGATTTGAGAATATGCACCTGGAAAGTTAGATCACTTTATGAACCAGGTGCCTCCATCAAACTGGCGGAAGTCCTCGAAGTATACAAGGCTGAGATAACCACTTTACGGAAAATCCGGTGGACGGGACACGAGTGCTCGGTCATGAAGACATGTGGTATCTACTAAAGTGGCCATACGGACAAGCACGAGTTTAGTTGTGGATTTGTGCTTGGCAAGTGACTGCAACACCTAGTCTCAACGTTCAACCCGGTGTGTGAACGCACAACACACATATTTGCCCATGCTCCAGCAGAAGAGAAAAGCGATGAGGACAAAGACGAATTCTACGAGAGCCTACAAAATGTATATGACCGTAGCCCGAGCCATGACATCAAAATTGTAGTAGGCGATTGTAGTGCTAAAATAGGTACAGATCTGCACACCGAAACGTCGAACAATGATTGATTTCTCTTCGGCAAGAAATATGGTAGTTAGCATCACTAGATTAGACCATAAAAATATTCATATGGCAACATAGTTACGAGTATTCTGGACGTACGAGTGATCAGGGGTGCGAACATTGACTCCGATTACTTCCTTACCGCAGTTAAGGTACGCACTAGGCTAAGCATGACGAAAAACGTACGTAACCAGCAACAACGAAAGCGAGACATCGGTAAACTGCGGACCACAGAGGTAGCGGACGTCTACTCCAACCACCTAACTGAAATGCTACGGAATGCTCCAACCCCTGATAATATTACCTCGCAGTGGCAATATATAGTCGACTCCATGGACGGACTGCGAGAAGCATACTTGGGTACTCAAAGCCGTCTCAAGAAGATGCCTGGTACTATGATGAATGTCGCAATGCCACGAAAGAGAGAGATGCTGCGTTCGTGAACGGTACAGGGTGACGAGACGGAAAAAGAAGGAGCTGAAGAAGAGACAGGATGAGTGCACTGAGTTGCTCCGAAACAGAGGGGAAGCCCGAAAATTCTACAGGAAAGTTAAGGCAAGAATGCGTGGAACAGGGTTGCTCTCCTGCAAGGACAGCGATGGCTAGCTAGTTACGGACCCGAATAACGTTCTAAAGACAACGTTCTAAAGATAACGTATAAAGATCTAGTACGCTCCAATCTATGATAATCTCGCCAGAGCGAGATATGTGTGGCAATATCCGGCCTTAACAAAGCAGCTGGAGCCGATAGTCTCCCTGCTGAATTGCTTAAGGCAGACAAGGAGGAGCTGATTAGGAGCATGCATCAGCTCATGGAGAACATCTGCCTAGAGAAGAGCATGCCCGGGGATTGGATTCTCAGTCTGTTATGTCTCATATACAAGAAAGGAGATCATAGTGGGTGTAACAACTACCATGGAATACGCCTATTACCAATAGCGTACAAGGTCCTTTCGAGCATATTGTGTCAACGTCTAATTGCACTTGTAGAAAAACTAATTGGACCTTATCAGTGCGGCTTTAGACCTAGTAAATCTACGTCGGATCAAATATTCACTTCACGATAAATCGACACCTATCTCCTCTTTGTCGACTACAAAGCTGCCTTCGACTCTCCGATAAGGAAAGGGCATGTCTGAGTTAGATATTCCTTCGAAGCTAATTCGGTTTTGGAAATGTACCTTGGAAAACACCAAATCCTCGATTACTATTGGTGGGGATCAGTCTGAACCATTCAACACGGAAAGAGGTCTCAGGCAGGGCGATAGCCTGTCCTGTACACTATTTAATATAGTTATGGAGAATGTGATGAGAAAGACTGGTGTCAACATGTCTGGTACCATATTCCAAAAGAGCAACAAGGCACTAGCCTATGCCGATGATATAGACATAGACATCATTGGCCGCCATCTAAGAGATGTTACTGCAGTTTTCTCATCACTAAAAAGGAGTCAACTAAAATGGGTTTAGCGGTCAAAGAGGGAATGCTAAAATAATGATTTCGACGAACAAAGAGTCCCCTCGATGGGGACGCACGGTCAACGTTGGAAATTATTGTTTTGATCTAGTAGATGAGTTTACCTACCTCGGATCTTCCACCAACGAGAAAAATAATGTCAGCCAAGAAATCTAGCGGAGAATAGTGCTCGCCAATAAATTTTTTTCCGGTCTGCGGCAGCACTTTAGTAACACCACTTTATCTCGGGATACTAAGAAACAGCAATACTAGGTGTTAATTTTAACCGTTCTGTGTATGCTGGCAAATCGTAGGTTCTTACGACAAAGGACATACAAAACCTGGGAGTATTGATGAGAAAAGTACTCCGAAAAATATATGGACCTATCTGTGTCGACGGCGAGTTTCGCCATCTGATCAACCATGATCTGCATGAGCTTCACCCCGACATCGACGTAGCTAAAAGAGTCAGAATCCAACAAATACGATGGCTGGCACATGTTGCCAGGGTTAATGTAAATGAAGGACGGCGCAGAGCAGGGAAACTCAAACTTAGTTGTAAGGACCAAGTGGTTAGCGACGTAACACTATCTGGTAAGACTAACTGGAGAACGCACGCAGAAGTACGAAGCGTGTGGAGGCTCTAATTTATGAACCGCATTCGTAACTTGTTATGGGCCACTTAAGTAATTAATAGCAGACAAACCCTCACAAAACAGAAACCATTGCCATACCCCTTCTGTTATCTCCCATTCAAATGACTGAATTTAGTCAAATTTTTCCTGTGGAAAACTTTATGGAAATCTGACTGAAAAATTAATATGGGATATATTGGTCTACCTCTTTAGAAATTAGTCAATTTCGCGAAAATAACTATTTTTCTCCTCAAACTTTCAGTATTTTGTATTCACAGGGAAGCTTAAGAAACCGGTAGGTTTACTCCACTCTTTTTAAGTTATGAGTTTTTTTTTAAGATTTTTGTACGAATTAATAAGAGACTTTTTGTTCTTTGTTCTCAGTTGGTACCGTTTAAGACCCTTTACCTAATACAAAATACCAAATACCCAGAGATATTGAGTTGAGCTCTTTCATTTGTAAACGAATTTATAAACACTTCGTACACTAATCGGCAGATAATAATACATTGTACTTAATTTCAATCTTAAATCGATTTAACTCAAAAATTAAACAAAATTATACATAGGTTGAGCGTAATTAGTCAGTTTGTATGACTGGCATTTTTGTACTAGTTTATATTAAGCTATCGATATATACTCTATTCAGATTATAGATATGGCAACTCTATCTATAGGCAATGGCAGCCATCCATTAAGGAATGGAAAAGCCCTGTTGTAAGAACAAAAGTACATATACACGAACTTGAGTTAGCTTCGTTTCCTTATTTGTTTAAATATTTAAATTCCTTTAGTGTGGTGTGTGTATTTTCCTATGTGCGTGTATACGTCTTCACCAAAGTGTCATGTCGGTGTGTGTGTATGTAAGCATGGCTACAGCTATACTCGAATGTGGCTAAAGTGTATCCTCTGTTTATGGTTCAATACATTGGGGAACAATTCTATACAATATTTGTCGGTCTTTTTTTTTCTTTGGTGTCGGTATTTGGCTAGTGAATGATTGTAAGTATGACTTCTGCCTCTGAGTGTTTGTCTCCGTAAGTAGTTTGTGACGCCCTTGAATGCCTGTCGGTGATGGCGCTTGTACAGAGAATACCATCCGCCAAAGTAAATAAACAAACATGGAGTTAGCATGTTCCAATGATGTACTAGGTGTGGGGAAAATAATCTCATTTGTGACGTCTACAAACATGGACAATCACAAAACATCGTACACAACTTGGACTAAAAATACTTACTACGATGTGTCCGCCATTGACGATTCAAGTTATTAAGGTAGTCGTTGTGGATTATGAAGAAGTATACATTCCAATAAAAGGTAGAGGTGTTGGTAGCTAATACTCGTATGGACGCGCACTGGCCATATTATATGCTAAGATAATTCCCAAGATATATTGTTATGCATTTTCTGATACAAATGTTTGTATATTGAGGACAAATCAGAAATATAACCTATACGAATCAAATTCAAGCAACGCCAGCCGTTTTGGTAAATTATTTTTATTAATTTTACTCATTTTAAAAATAAAAAGAAATTAAAGGATGTGATTTCATTTCACAAATATCAATGTTTGCCAAAACATGGCATGTATTACATATTGTCATTCTTTAAAAGTTTTCACAATGTTACGTATAGGCTGGAATTGCCTTCAACAGATTAAAATTGAGTAAAATAACAGTTATGGAAAATCAAAAGATTGGTATAGTGTTCCGTCTTTTAATTTATTAAATAAAGAAGTTACATAATTTAAGTTATTCTCTAATATCAGGAATAGGACTGCTTCAAATAAGTCAAATATTTACAACTAATATCCTAATAGGGAGAAGAGACGAGAGGCAACTCGTCTTTTTAGACGGAAAAAGAAGGAGCTGAAGAAGAGGCAGGATGAGTGCACAGAGTTGCTCCGAAGCAGAGGGGAAGCCCGAAAATTCTACAAGACAGTTAAGGCGAGAATGCATGGAACAGGGTTACCCTCCTGCAAGGACAGCGATGGTCAGCTAGTGACGGACCCGGATGACGTTCTGAGGATATGGAGAAATCATTTTAAAAATTTATTGGATGCAGACACCACTCCAGAAGACCCCGCTCCAATCCATGACGATGGTATTTATTGTCCACCTCCGAGCCAGAGCGAGATACGTATGGCAATCTCCCGCCTTTAAAACATCAAGGCTGCTGGATTCGATGGTCTCCCTGCTGAATTGTTTAAGGCTGGCGGGGAGAAACTGATTAGGAGCATGCATCAGCTCATGGAGAACATCTGGCAAGGGGAGAGCATGCGGGGATTGGAGTCTCCGTCTGTTATGTCCCATATACAAGAAAGGAGATCGTAGTGAATGTAAGAACTATCGTGGAATAAGAATATTACCAATTGCGTACAAGGTTCTTTCAAGCATATTGTGTGAACGTCTAAAGCCAATTGTAGAAAAACTAATTGGACCATATCAGTGCGGCTTTAGACCTGGCAAATCTACGACGGATCAAATATTCACCTTACGACAAATCCGGGAAAAAACTCATGAAAAGCAGATCGACACCTACCACCTCTTTGTCGACTACAAAGCTGCCTTCGACTCTCCGATAAGGAATAGGCTTTATGAGGCCATGTCTGAGTTTGATATTCCTACAGATCTGATTCGACTTTGCAAATGTACCTTAGACAACACCAAATCCTCGGTTAAGATTGGTAAGGATCAGTCTGAACCATTCAACACGGAAAGAGGTCTCAGGCAGGGCGATAGCCTGTCCTGTACACTATTTAATATAGTTATGGAGAAGGTGATGAGAAAGGCTGGTGTCAACATGTCTGGCATCATATTCCACAAGAGCCACATGCCACTAGCCTATGCCGATGATATAGACATCATTGGCCGAAATCTGCGAGATGTTACTGCAGTTTTCTCATCACTAGAAAACGAGGACAAAACAAAAATAATGATTTGGACGAACAAAGAGTCCTCTCGATGGGGACTCACCGTGAACGTTGACAATTATTGTTTTGAGGTAGTCGACGAGTTTACCTACCTCGGTTCTTCCGTCAACAAGAAAAATAATGTCAGCCAAGAAATTAAACGGAGAATAGTGCTAGCCAATAGATGTTTCTACGGACTTCGGCAGCACTTTAGTAACACCATTTTCTCTCGGTATACTTAGAAACAACTATACCAGGTGCTTATCTTACCTGTTCTGTTGTATGCTGCCGAATCATGGGTGCTTACTACAACGGACATACAAAACCTGGGAGTATTCGAGAGAAAAGTACTCCGAAAAATATATGGACCTATCTGTGTCGAAGGCGAGTTTCGCCATCGGATGAACCATGAGCTGTATGAGCTTTACCACGACATCGACGTAGCTAAAAGAGCCAGAATCCAACGACTTCGATGGCTGGGACATGTTGCCAGGATGGATGCAAATGCTCCAGCGAGAAAGGTGTTTGAAGGCAAACCTGAAGGACGGCGCAGAGCAGGGAGACCCAAACTTCGTTGGAAGGACCAAGTGGTAGGCGATGTGCCATCATCTGGTAGGACTAACTGGAGAACACACGCAAAAGACCGAAGCGTGTGGAATTCTTTATTACTTCAGGCCTCAAACTTATGAACTACGTTTCGTAAATTGTAATTGGCCACTTAAGTAAGTAAGTAAGTAAGTAAGTAAGTAATATCCTAATACAGATCAAATCGAACCGGTGCAGATATCCAGATTTTGAATAATAAGAAACATAAAGACATATTTTTCTTAGTGTCTGGAAGACGCAGTTAATAGTTATAGATCATCTTTATAGGATCAATATATATGCAAATCTTTTTTAGTTATAGATCATCTTTATAGGATCAATATATATGCAAATCTTAGACGAGCTTTTTCGACCAACCCTTTCCAGTGCCGTCTATACAAAGTGACATTTTTAAGGCAAAGTAACATTTTGCACATAACTTCTAAACAAACTAACATTTCCCACATAATTTCTAAACGATAAACTGCTCAATATTAAAGAGTACACTTACATTAAATACAAAATGTTTTTGTCGCTCAGTAAAGTGTGAATATCCGATATCAGTGAAATAATGTTATTTTCATTCAAAATATATTGAACTTCATGGTTTTAGGCCAAATCTAGGATCTTAATCGAATTTATATTGTTTATGCATTTTTAAAGGACAAAAATTTTCTTTTTTTATAAAATTGTTTATTTTTTTTCCAAAACTTCAACGATATCTCTGGAACTAATGGACTAATTTAAAACTAATTATTGTAAAATTTTGGATTTGTTTTTTTATTTAATATGGTGAACCATTTTTAAATTAATCAAATAAGTTTCGTGGAAATGCCTTCATCTTTGACATAATATACCTTTATGCGACCAAATCTCACCGACACTTCCATCCAAATGGTCCAAATTTACTATGACGCTGAGACATAATTGAGGTTCTATGCCGATATTGTGCCGAATTATATCATCCTTTAGCTCTTGAATTGTTTCTGGCTTATCGACGTACAACTTTCCTTTCAAATAACTTCAATGAAAGAAGTCCCACGGTGTCAAATCACATGATAATCACTGAAGAAAATTTTTTCGAAAATTGATCATCCACTGTTGCAATTTCTTGTCAACATTCTGACCATTGACGACCATTGCTCAAGAGACTTTAGGTCTTGAGTCAATTGTACCTTGTAAGCGTGTAAATGCAAGTCTTTATGCATATAGTTCATCAACGACGAACGTGAGAGGTGTAGTTGTTGGGCACGATCACAAGTTGAGGTGGACGGCTCTTCAGCCACACTATAGCAAACAGCAGCAATATTTTCTGCAGTGCGAGCTGTACGCACATGCACTGGTGTATTCACATCTTCTATAGACCTGGTTTGCTCAATTTTTTGAACGATTTTCCGATTGTACGCACATTTGGACTATTAAATTGTCAAATAGTAATGTTCTCTGGGGTTTTGCCTCCTATGACAATATAAATTAATCGACCAATTTTCATTACCCCCCAAGAGTCCGTTTGTAAGTTATGGGAGAAATATTAATTTTCCAAAAATAGGTAATTTTGTATGGGAGGTTCCATAAGGCGTTAACCGGTATAGTCCATATTCATTCATGAGACCCATTTTCTAAAGCGAACACCATACTCAAAATTTGAGTGAATTCAGTTTACTTACAAAAAAGATATTTATGTAAAGCATGACGGTCAATTAGGTCATTTGTATGGGAGGTAATAGAAGGGGTATGGCAAAGGTTTCGGTTTTCTTAAGCTTTGCCTACTTTTGCAAGATAAATAAACTGACTAAATTCAAATATCCTACGATCGTCCGCTTAGAAGATATGAAAGAAATATAAATTATCCAATAATAGGTAATTTTGTATGGGAGGTACCAGAAGGGGTGGGGCTATTCCGCCCATTTACAATCCCATAAGTTCGTTTTTAAAAATATTAATACTGGTAAATTTTCATACCGTTCCGTTCTCGAGTTATCCTGCTGACCAGCCATCCAGCCAGCCAGACAGACGGACATAGCTCAATCGTTTTAAAAAGTCCTGAAACAAATTTGGTCTTAAGATACTTGGGGTCTAACGCGTCTCCTTTAATGCGTTACAATTTTTTTCGTATCAAATGATATATACCCTTATCCCTAAGGGTGATGGTATAATGAGTCATGGTTTGTTCGGACACTTAAAACTTGAAAACGGCTGTACCAAATTGGATACTTCATTTTGGTTTGTTTGTAATTTCAACGTTAAGGTTAGAAAAATGAAATATTATCAAAAGGTGGCAGTGATAATATATGTTTTAGACCACGTATGAGTAATGTGATTAATATGAACTACATAAATATTAATCATTCGTAAAGGGCAACTATAAAATATATTTTACAGAAATTTCAGCCATGTAAGCAGTCTGGATAAATACACCCACCCTATATATGACGTTGTTTAAGTCTTAAGTCAATGAAATTAAACGTTTTCAAATCAAAATTAGTTTTGTATTATTAAATGCTTGCTGGTGGAGCGTAAACGGTTGGAGATGGAACTTTCGGTCGTAATACCAGTGGTTTACATACATCTAGTAAAAATGTAAGAAAGTTAGTGTTAATTAATTCGTCAACAAAATTAAAAAGTTTAATTCTCTATTGCCAAACATTTGGTAATTTTGTCTTACTTTGTACCAAATGAAAACTTAGATAAAAAGTCTCTTATTTATTCGAACAAAAATTTTAAAAGAAATAGTAATTTTAATAAATATTAACAAAATATTAAAGTAAACTATTTTTACCATTTAAGAAGTTTATTGTAACAAAATTCGCGAAATTATATACTTTGTATAGGTAATACCATAAGGGACAGCACAATATGTCCAATTTTTTCCTTAATCAACGTTCAATAAGCGCTAATTTTGTGCAAAATTTGACTAAGTTTAGTGTATTTACAAAAAAGGTAAGCATGTAGACTAGGGTTATAACCAAATTTTGGCCCTAGCAACTGCAGATGGCGAATATTGTGTTATTCACGATTACAATGTTTTCGGTTCTGGCCGCGACATAGTGGTTAGAAAACGCGACTACCATGGGGAAGATCCGTGGTTCGATTCCCAGCTCCAGTCATCTGCATTTTTGTTCACTGCGTCCCCCTCGTTGTTGTCGACAGCAACTTCACAGTATAAGTATCAATTTAATCGGCATGTCTAGTAAAAGCTTTTCAAACAGTGATATGACATGACATTTCAAGACGATTGAGCTATGTCCGTCTGTCAGGCTGGCTGGCCGGCTGGTGGACAGGATAACTCGGGTAAATCTTTAATATTAATATTTTTAAAACGAATTAATAGGATTTTAAATGGGC
Organism: Muscina levida; assembly: GCA_964034835.1. Classification (NCBI taxonomy): domain Eukaryota; kingdom Metazoa; phylum Arthropoda; class Insecta; order Diptera; family Muscidae; genus Muscina; species Muscina levida. Next base: position 99,286,302 of record OZ035880.1, read on the forward strand.
AGTATAGCACCACCCCTTCTGGTACCTCCCATAAAAATTACAGAATTGGCCCACCAAGTTTTACTTTCACATCTTTTTTGTAAGTACACTGAATTCATTCATATTTTGCGTATCACGTACGCTTGTGGGAGTTAGACTCAGGAATGACTATGGACTATATATGTAGACCGATCCCTTCTGGTACCTCCCCTACACAATTTATATATATAAAAGGCTTGGGTGACTGACTGATCACTCCCGAGCTCAAACGGCTAAATCTAGAACCGTGAAATTTAGTATGTAGGTTACATTTATGACGTAGGCGCGCACTAAGACGGGATTTTTGGAAATTCGGACTGGAAGGGGGTAAAATAGGCGTGGTACCGCCCCATACAACTAGAACTTTGAAATATCTGTATCTTTTAAACCATTATAGGTACAACGTTGAGAGACAACGTCAAGAGACATTAGAGCTATGGAGATGAGATTTGCTTCATATGTTACTGATACAAAGAGGATCACGTCTCGCTGGAAAATGGGCGGTGCCATGCCCCTTTTGAAAAAATCGTTATCAGGGCGAAATAAATGGACCGATTGCAATTATATTTTCTTTGTGTGATACTGTCCATAGGGTTTCTGTCATAGACTGCATGAAAACATAATTGGACAAAGGGGCGTGGCACCGCCCACACAAACGGAAATTTCAATCGGTCATATCTTAAAAGCCATTAAATGTATGAAGATGAGATTTGCTGCATATGTAAATGGCACATGGGGGATTACGTCTCGCTGGGAAATGGACGGAGCCACGCCCCTTTTAGAAAAATTGTTATGCCAGTCAATTAATAGAACGATTGTAATAATATATCCATAATCTGCCCTGCCAGCTGTCAACATAATACATTTCACACAACTCTTGTAAAACAAATTCTATTAGCGATAATAGAAACAGATCTCAAACCGAACAATGAAAAACATATTCATAATTCTGTATAGATCGATTATAACAAACAAGAGAATCCATAATCTATATATTTAAAATTGATTACTGGTTGTAGATAGGATGATGAAATTGGGGTGGTTGTTCCCCTTTTCGAATAAACGTCATCTATAATTGGATATTTGGATATTTGTACTTTTAGGAGTAAAAATTACCCGACCATTCGGCTAATTCTTTATTCGATGATGCCAACTCAATATAAAATTGGATTAAAGGCTTTTTTTTAAATCCTATATTTCTGGGTAAAAAAATCAAAAAAGAGATAAAAATTGTATTATCGCAAGGATCAAACGTCTAATGGTATAATCATGATAATTAATATGGGCTTAGAATAAGAACAAAGCAAGGACGGTTTTCGAAATTCTTATCTTTTAGGGGTAAAGAGTGTAGGCCGAAAAGGCATAAAACTGATACTAAACGACGAAGTATAGTCGCAATAATTGAAGTGAATATTTAAGTTGTGCGATGTGAAGTAATTTTTCGAAATTCGTACTTTAGTTGTTAAAATACAGAAAAATTTACTATCGCACAGACCAAATGTCTAAAGGTAGGGTTTTTAAAATGTATTTAGAATTGCTACCTATAGAATTAGATAGCCGCAAATTCGAGAAATTCGATAATTTAGGAGTAAAAATGACGAAAAGAGATAAAACTGATACCATCACCCAGACAAATTATCTGAAGTTGTAATCGTATATGGGCATGCTTCCTTTGGAATTAGAGTGAGTACCAGCCCATTTTAGTTGTGCGATACGACTGTATCTTTTGAAATTCGTACTTTTAGGGATAATAAGGGACTAAAGTAGTAAAATCATTTAGAACAATTTGATAAAGCTACAATCACATAAATGGGATATTCTTTCGTCTTATGAAGCGTTTGCATTTTAACTGTATTGCTTAAATTCAAAAGAAGATTGATTGTAAGTACGGGCGAAGCAAAGCGAGCCGGGAAAGCTAGTTATCTATATTTGGAGTAATAATGTTTCTCCAATAGCTTCCAATCGAAATTTTGTTAGTTTAATAACCTTGTAATAACCAACAAACCCTCAGAGAATCGAAACATGTGCCATTCCTGCCTGGTAGCTCCCATACAAATGACCGAATTCACCCCAATAGTTTTACATATCGTCGGTATACTGCGTAAACTGACCAACTGAATTTTTTTGTGAAATTGACTTAATGATGCAAAAGTGTCTATGCCCTCTAAAAAAATCATATGTCGATTTAAAATAGTTTTCTAGTTATTGTATCAAAACATAGGCAACTATAAACATTAAATCATCAATAACTCAAAGACACAAAAAGTGTACTTGAGAACTTTTTGCGAAAGTGTCCCAAAAGTCATATTCTATGCCCTGTAGTTTTTGTATGCAAACACAAGAGGCCAATAACTTTAAATCATCATTAACTCAGAAACACAAAAAGTGGAGTTGGTCAGTTTACCTAGTATACCGACGATATATATGTACAGTGAATGTTGCCTAAGATATATATTTGTGAGGTTTTGACTCAGAAATAAATATGGCCTATATGGCATGACCCCTTCTGGTACAAATTAACCTATGTTTGGAAAATAAATATTTCTTCCATAACTTTCAAACGGGCAATTAAAACATTTAAATTTGGTCAGTTAGTTTTTCTTGTAATTGTAGGCAAAACCTCAGAAAACCAAAGCTGTTGATACTACCCTACTGGTCCCTCTTAAAAAGAATTGAAATTGCCCCCTTAGTTATTTTTCGTAAGTACACTGAACTTAGTAAATTTTTTCACAAGGTAAATGTTAATTGAACGTTGACTTACAAATAAAAATTAAACATAATACAAATTATTCAATTTCTCGAAAATTAATATTTTCCCAATTATTTAGTACCGTAAAAGACTCATCCGGTACTACCATACAAAATGACCATATGTCCAAAGATAATGAATTGAACTTTTAAATTTTTTGACGAATTATATCGTATCATCATTCTATAAAAAAAATCATGCATGTGGTGAAGGTATTTATCAGTCAGTTCACCTGACTGAAATTTCTGTTCTGGTTTTAGTGTTTCGCAAGTTATTATTGATAATGATGTAAGGAGATGTTAAATTTTGGATCATACAAATACCTCAGCAACGGCGTAGTTGCGGCCAACATTTGAATGAAAATATCTTCGAATAGTAAATGTCTGAAATTGTTCTTTCGAGTCGTAAGATGTTCAGATTCTATGACTTTTAAGTGACTAATTCAAAAGTATCCGGCTCATGAAAGGCCTATTATTTTGGGAATATTTATAATAATATTTATATACAGATTTGTTAAAGAGAGTTATATGATGATTGATATGTATAAATTTTATTAAATTTACGTTAAGTGTATCAAATGATACATCAAATTCGGCTTACGATCAGAAAAGTGTTTTTTATTTTATTGGCACGGCACGGCCTAAAACTAAATGGCTTACTTTGACATAGAAAAATTTAAAGTAATCTTAGTTTACCAACAAAACCTTTAAAGAAGCTTAAGCTTTAAGGTAAAAAGGGGAATCGTGGGGAAAGAATTTCCTTCATTTCTCATGTTTGAATATTAACGGTCAAATTCAAAAAATACAACACTGGTGCTGGACATTTTCGGCTGATATCTACTTCGCATGTACATGTTTCACATAATTGTAGATATATATACAGCTGATCATGTACCATTGCGCATCAGTTGGTCACAAAGGGGTCTGAAGATGAACTCGTCATGGAGTTTGAAACGCGTCATCCTAGTGCGTGACCCACTGAATTTGACCAAATATATTTAAACAATAAAATAAACCAGTACAAAAATGTCAGTCAGGTAAACTGACTGATAAATACCATCACCAAATATAAGATATTGTTGAAGTCTTGAGTTATTGAAATGAATAGATTTTTAATTAAAATAAAATTACTTATGTATATTTTTCCCCCTGCTTGTGGTGCAAAAACGTCCAAAACTTTACTTATTTGTGTAGGGGGTATAGGTGCCGGTTTGGAATTTATGTGAGAAATATTAATTTTTCAAAAAAATTTAATTTTGATAGGGGGTACCACAAGAGGTGAACCGATACAGTCCTTATTCATTCCTAACTCAAATTTTCATACGTACAACTTACGAATAATTTGACTGAATTCAGTGCACTTACAAAAAAAGATATGCATGTGAGACTATGGGGGTGAGTTCGGTCCTTTGTGTGGGAGGTACCAGAAGGGGTGTGTCAAATAGTTAGGTTTTCTGAGGTTTCGCCTCCTATCACAATATAAATTAACCGACTAATTTTCATTACCCCTCAAATGTTCGTTTGGAAGTTATGGGAGAATTATTAATTTTCCAAAAATAGGTAATTTTGTATGGGAGGTACCAGAAGGGGTGACCCGATATTGTCCATATTCACTCCTGATTCATATTTTCATAAGCGTACAAATTACTCATAATTTGACTGAATTCAGTGTACTTAGAAAAAAGATATGTTTGTAATACTATGGGGGTGAGTTCGGTCATTTGTATGGGAGGTACCAGAAGGGGTGTTGCAAATAGTTAGGTTTTCTAGGGTTTTGCCTCCTATAATAACATAAATTAATCGACCAATTTTCATTACCCCCAAGAGTCCGTTTGGAAGTTATAGGATAAATATTAATTTTCCAAAAATAGGTAATTTTGTATGGGAGGTACCAGAAGGCGTGAACTTATATAGTCCATATTCATACCTGAGTCTAATTTTCATAAGCAAACATCATACGCAAAATTTGAGTGATCTCAGTTTACTTACAAAAAAGATATGTATGTAAAACTATAAGGGTCAATTCGGTCATTTGTATGGGAGGTACCAGAAGGGGTGTGTCAAATAGTTAGGCTCTCTGAAGTTTCGCCTTCTATCACAACATTAATTTATCGACCAATGTTCATAACCCCCCAAGTGACTGTTTTGAACTTATTGGAGAAATATATAATTTCCAAAAATAGGTCATTTTGTATGGGAGGTACCAGAAGGCGTGAACCGATATAGTCCATATTCATACCTGAGTCTAATATTTATAAGCAAACATCATACGCAAAATTCGAGTGATCTAAGTTTACTTCCAAAAAAGATATGTATGTAAAACTATAAGGGTCAATTCGGTCATTTGTATGGGAGGTACCTGAATGGGTGGGGCACAGGTTTCGGTTTTCTTAGGGTTTGTCTACATTTGCAAGATAAATAAACTGACTAAATTCAAACATCCTCCGGTTGTCCGTTTGGAAGTTATAGAAGAAATTTTGTATGGGAGGTACCAGAAGGGGTGGGGCTATTCAGCCCATTTACAATCCCATAAGTTCGTTTTGAAAAATATTGATACTGGTAAATTTTCATACCGATCCATTAAGGTTTACTCGTGTTATCCTGCTGACCAGCCATCCAGCCAGCCATCCAGCCAGCCAGCCTGCCAGCCAGCCAGAGAGACGGACATAGCTCATTCTTCTTAAAAAGTTCTGAAACGAATTTGGTCTTAAGATACTTGGGGTCTAACTCGTCTCCTTTAATGCGTTACACTTTTTTTCGTATCAAATGATATATACCCTCATCCCTAAGGGTGATGGTATAAAAACACTTTTCTGATCGTAAGCCGAATTTGATGTATCATTTGATACACTTAACGTAAATCTATATATATAAAAATGAAATGGTCCACGTATGTCATACCATCACTTGAGAACGGCTGGACCGATTTGGCTGATTTTTTTTTTATTCGATTCGAAATTTTCCGTAGATTGTTTGTGTTGAAAAAAATCAAATCCAGGTGGCGCAAGGGTGGATTTATATCGAAAATTTGAATGCATGTACCAATTCAACTGAAATTTAGAATGGATATTCATTTGATCATGAGAAAACACTTTATGTACAAATGGACCCGGTAGATGGCGCCGGGGTCGAATTACAATCAAAATTTTAACGAATGGGCCAATTTAACTGAAATTCAGAATCTATGTTTATTTGATCATCAAAATAAATCGTATGTTCAAATGGACCCGGTAGATGGTGCTAGGGTGGATTTATATTGAAAATTTGAATGCATGTATCAATTTAACTGAAATTTAGTATTTATTTTTGTGGAACCTTGAGAAAATTTATTTTGTATAAATTGACCCGGTAGGTGCCGCTATGATGGAATTATAATGAAAATTTTAACGAATTAAACAATTTGATTGAAATTTATAATGTATATTTATTTTATTATGAAAATTTTTTTTTGTATATATGGACCCCCAGTTGATTTGGCTGGGGTTGAATTATTTCGAAAATTTATATCAATTGTCCGATTTTACTTACACTTAAAATATATGATTTTTTTGGCATGAGAAGATTTTGAATATCGATTGTCCGGTTTTACTTAAACTTAAAATATATGATTTTTTTGACCAGTTGCCGGTGTTTAGCTCATGATGCAGTTAATTTTTGGAATGTCATTTAGTCACCTTTTTTAACATCATAGTTATTCAGAAGTCTATATATATTAAAAAGATGTACATTTTGATGTCACGACTAATTGTGAAAACGGTTGACCCCATTTGTCCCAAAATGTCAGTGAAAGTTAAGGATTGGCTGTAGATGGTCACCCAGACTACAAAAAGGCTAAAAGAAGAATGACTAACTTTTATAATGGCGCACTTCCTACTGAATTAGAGAGCTTCACAAAGTTGTTTTTCCCATTTCAAAATTTTAGGGGACAATAACGAAAATAGGAATAACTGTTGATATCTCCCAGACCATACGGTTAATGGGGTAGCTGAGTTTAATGAATGAATTTTTGAAAATTCGTACTCCTTAGGATAAAAAGGTACAATCACCCAGTACACAAACGCACAAAGTTCAATGTCAGTCAATCGGCTTAAAAATTTGGTTTTAGAATATATGCCTATTAATAAGTAAGTTTTCATCCCATCATGGACGACACTGCTGATCCGTTTTAGCAATTCTTATAATAATAATTTATAATTATCTTTAAGATATATGAATAACAGAATTTGTCCGGGAAAACCTCGCGCTTTAAATTGAAATATTTTAGAGGTCAAAAAAATAAACCAAACGTTTTTAGATTTCAACTACACTCAACATATTTTACAAAAAATTGGAGGCAGGACGAAGTCTGCCGGGCCAGCTAGTTTAATATATAAAAAACACGATCGACTAAAATTAACAATCAAACAGTTTAAAGTATAAATTTTGTTTAGATGTTAGTGGCCAATTTAGAACACGCAAAAGGATGACGCGTTTCGAACTCCGTGACGAGTTCATCATTAGGCCCCGTTGTTACGAATTTTTACGACCTGGTACAGTATCAGCTGTTTTTATGTATATGTACCTTTATGTCGAACATGAACAATCGATATAGATATAAGCCGAAAGCGCCAAATTTTTCTTTTCTTATCATTTTATTAGGTACTAGCTGGCCCGGCAGACTTCGTCCTGCCTCCAAATTTTTGTAAAATATGTTAAGTGTAGTTGAAATCTAATAACGATTGGTTTATTTTTTTGACCTTTAAAATATTTAAATTTAAAGGGCGAGGTTTTCCCGGACAAATTCTGTTATTCATATATCTTAAAGATTATTATAAGAATTGCTAAAACGGATCAGCAGTGTCGTCTATGATATGATGAAAACTTACTTATTGATAGGCATACTCGTATATTCTAAAACCACATTTTTAAGTCGATTGACTGACATATAACTTTCTGCTTTGGTGTACTGGGTAATTGTACCTTTTTATCCTAAAAATGCATTCATTAGGCTCAGCAACCCCATTAACCGTATGGTCTGGGTGATATCAACAGTTATTCCTATTTTCGTTATTGTCCCCTAAACTTTCGAAATAGGAAAACCACTTTGTGAAGCTCTCTAATTCTGTAAGAAATACGCCATTATAAAAGTTAGTCATTCTTCTATCTACATCCAATTCCCAACATTCACTGAAATTTTGGGACAAATGGGGTCAACCGTTTTTACAATTAGTGGTGACATTAAAATATACATCTTTTTTATATAACTATGATGTTAAAAAAGTGACTAAATGACATTCCAAATATTAATTGTATCATAAGCTAAACACAGCCAACTGGTTCCAAACATACATTCAAAATTTTCTCATGCCAAAAAATCATATTTTTTAAGTTTAAGTAAAATCGGACAATCGATATAAATTTTCAAAATAATTCAACCCCAGCTAAATCAACTGCTGGTCCATATATACAAAAAAATTCTCATAATAAAACAAATATACATTCTAAATTTCAGTCAAATTGTTTAATTTTTTAAAATTTTCATTATAATTCCACCATAGCGACACCTACCGGGTCAATTTGTTCAAGGTTCCACAAACATAAATACTAAATTTCAGTTAAATTGGTACTTGCATTCAAATTTTCGATATAAATCCACCCTAGCGCCATCTACTGGGTCCATTTGTAAATACGATTTTTTCTAATGATCAAACAAATATAGATTCTGAATTTCAGTTAAATTGGCCCATTCGTTAAAATTTTGATTGTAAACCGATCCCAGCGCCACCTACCGGGTCCATTTGTACATAAAATGTTTTCTCATGAACAAACGAATATCCATTCTAAATTTCAGTTGAATTGGTACATGCATTCAAATTTTCGATATAAATCCACCCTAGCGCCACCTGGATTTGATTTTTTTTAACACAAACAATCTACGGAAAATTTCGAATCGAATAAAAAAAAATCAGCCAAATCGCTCCAGCCGTTCTCTAGTGATGGTATGACATACGAGGACCATTTCATTTTTATATATATAGATTATATAAACTACGAATTGTAAAAGTGACCTTGAGAACATTTGACATTAGTTAATGCAGTAAGTACGTGTATGTACATATGTATATTACTCTGAAACCATTGATACTAACGACCACACTTTGTGTTGTAATCTTGCAATGCAATCATAAATACTATACAGCTAATGACGTCATATATGCCAAACAATAAATTACTTCCTCTATACTGAAAGTTGACACAAGTATTTCAAATAGCTAAATGTTGCTGCAGTGGATGTTACGATGTGTACGTCGCATTCCAAATGAGCGTTCCAAAAATATTGTCTCCAGTTGCTAACTTTAGTTTTTGATCAAAGATTGGCCTCAATTGTATACCCACGTTTATGTGTGTGTGTGTATGCACTAATATATGATGAGAAAAGTTTATCGTTTCGTCTTGGTTGTTGGGGTTTCTTTGGTTAGGTTCGGGTTTTTGTTTTTGATTTGACTTTTACATGTTTTAAATTTCCGCATTTGTGGCTGAGTATAATTTCTCAAAAATAATGTTCGTCATCCCCCCTTTGTTTGGAAGAATATTGTATGTTAAGCGAGTTCAGATGTTTTGCTGTCACTATACACAGTCAAGTATGTTTGTCTGTTTGTTATGTTATAAACGTATTTATATGTGTTTTGTTGTTGTTTATTTTGATTTTCAGTCACCCTCCCCTATGTGCCTTGGATGTTTAAGGGTTTTTATTAAAGCCATATTTTTCAAATATTATAATATTGGCGCCAAATGTCTAGACAAGCAGGCGCTTTGTGTTCAACAGAGAAAATTGTTAAAGTATTTTTCTGATTCCTGCTGCTTTAATGTGCAAAAAATCATTAGATAAACGTTAGTATAAGTACAAAAACGTAAAGTTCAAAGTACTTCAATGTACAGCTGACATTTGAGAAGACTTTTTAAAATAATAGATAATTTTCAGAATGCAAACATTATTAAATTCACAAATAAACTGAAATTTTAATGTCATTTTAAAATTAAAGTATGTATACCACTTAAGTTGAAATCCTACTCAGATCGTCTAACTCTTTAAGGGCTACTGTTAATATTATAGTCTAGTTTTAATACTACAAAACTTTCAAATAGCTTTAGGTTTTTACAACAAAGGGAAATATGAAGGAGTATTATTTAAAGTCTTTAGATTGCAACAAGGAAATTGAAATTTAAAATTGATTGCTGATAAACATATAAATAGTAATTGGCAATAAGTACAATTTTCACTGAAGTGGATATCCCAAATGAATAGGAACAAAACACTTTATAATATCCTTTGGATACGGTATAGCTTTGTTTCTGGATTCATTGTCTGTAGTTACCAACCACACATGTATCCATGTATATATCTCACCATTTTTTTTATATTTACAAGCTTAAAGGTATGATACGTTAGATTCGGTTGAAGCGATAAGGCCATATGGGAAATAAACGCTTGAACCAAAAAAAAGATACAAATATGGCTATATTCTGAGAAAAAAATAACGTTGCGTACAGAGGAGGGTAAACATTGTGGATCTTTAAAGAAATGGTTGTTGTGTAAATAAACTAAAGTAACACACATTTCGGTATACACCCAATAAATTTTTGAATATTTTAGTAGAAATATATGACAAAAATCCATTGAGATGAAATAAGTTGTAAAAGGTAAATATGTTAGTATTTGTCTCATCTCTTTATTACAAACAGGTTGATGAGTAAAAGTTGTCAATGTTGTAATCCACAGTGATTAAAGAACAGAAATTTCAGTCATGTAGGCGGACTGTAAAATGCACACACTCAATGTGTAGCATTGTTTAAGCTATTCAAATGAACAGATTTTTAACTGAAATTACTTATGTATGTATTATTTTCCTGGTTATGAAGCGTAAACGGTTAGAGATAGGAATTTTTTAAAAATTCAATTCATTATTTCTGGGCTATGTATTAACTGCGAACTACGGAAAAAGTCTTTTACAAAATTTCCAAAAATCGAAAATTCGTAAGCTTAACAGAAATCTTAGTTTTAAATGGGTGGATAAAACCAACCGGTTTTATAATTTTTCCTATGAATACAAAATGTTAAAAGTTAACTATTGTCAATGTTTTGAGGATTCCGTATAAAAGCTTGGACCGGCCATGGCATAGTGGTTAGAACACGCGACTACCATACGGGATATCCGTTGTTAGAATCCCAGCTCCAGTCATCTACATTTTTTTCAATGCCGGCAACCTGGATGTTGTGCGGACAGCAACTTTTCAGTATAGTGTAGAGTAAAAGCTTCTTAAACAGTGACGTTCTCATTTGTCAATAAACAGTAGGTGCCGTTCGTTGTAAATCTTAAATAGAAAGCGTGTTAACTCACAACGACGCGAGAAGCTATCCTATACCTCAGTCATGGAGTGTAAAGGGAAATATTTTTTTTAAGTATAAAAACTACCGTAAGGAACGGCACAACGTGTTCGATATTTTTTTTTTGTACGTCAACTTCCAATTAGCTCATAACTTGTGCTGAATTTTACCAAATTTAGTATACTTGCAATAAAGATATGCATCTAGAATAGGGACTCCGCAAAAACCGATGTTGGATTATTTTTGGTCTGAACTCCCAAAAATGATTTCATTGCAGAAAAATGCAAAATCAAATTTTTTCAAATTCGAAATTTTTTTCATAAATTTATTTCTAACAACAAAACTGGAAATGATGTTTAAAGAGTTTAAAGGAATTTTAAGTTTTAAATTTCGGATTTTTATTTCAACAAAATTGTACTAGTCACTCTTGAGTTTTGTCTCCCCAACATGGCTATAGGAGCTTAAACAAATTAGCCCAAAGCGGTACGGGTTAACGTACTCCAATCGTGCTCAATTTTTTGCTATCCGAAAATCTGCAAAGAGTTGTCATTTTTGGTAGGTCAGACCGACAATATTCTGAAATTATTTTTCCCATGTCGCCATCTGCTCTATGTGTCAAAAACACATTCTGAGTAAATCAAAGTTCAAATTTTAAAGTCCTATAGATCAAAGGGATATAAAGCAAAGTGGACACGAATTATCTCAATTTCTAGAAGAGATAACAAAAACGGAATGCAGATTTGAAAAATTGAGTATATATAACAAGAAGCAGCATCATTCACTCAAAATTTTTAAAATGTCGTACGGAGAATATGAATACCCGGACGACGATATGACTTGCGACTAGAGTTCAAAACCGAAAACCGTCTAAACGGTTTTTTTCTTCGAAACCGTACGACGGTTTCTTAAAAAATCCAAATTTCGAATACCCGGTTAACCGACATCAAAAAACCGGTGATATTTTCACAGAACATGGTCAGGTTAATTACACAGTGCAACAATGAAAAAAACACCCGAACGAGACTATATAGGTTCGATAGTACAACCGGAGCTCTCAAAACATACTATCGTCTTGAAACAAGTCAGTTTTTTCGGAGTTTTGGGTCATTGTGCAAAGTTTTTACTTGCTATCTTTACGAAAAACGTACTTATTGTATAACTGAGCAACTTTTGTAAACAACTAATATGATCGGAATACACCACCCCTTTAGTTGTTCACAAAGAGCTTTAGGTGGTTCTTATATGGCATTTTTTTGAATTTTATTAAAAATATGTATTAATCGCGATGTTGATCATCTAGCTTCACCTTACATATGTTTTTGCTAAAAATACGAATATATTGTGAACATTTTTGTACCGATTGTTTGGCATTAGCGTGTGCCGCAATGAGGTTAAAGTTCGAATTTGTTCTCAAATCAGTTTATTGCCGCTTAGTATTTTTCTTTTGAGTACAGACTAAATGGTAATAAGCCATTCAATAGCCGAAGGGAAGACCTAAAATAGTATGTGTTTAATTAATTAAAATTAGATGACGAAAATCTAAAGTTTTTAATATGAACACCCATTTCAAGATGAGAGGAAGCAGTTATCTAGCAGCATTTTTTAAACAAATCTTCTGTATACAATATTTGTGAAATCACTAGGATATACCTTGCAAAGGCTGGGGAGCTGTCAATATTTATATGAACAACTTTATCTCCTAAACTAAGTGTCCGATCGAAAAAAGGAGCTGAATGTATGATCACCATACAATAGTTGGGAACTTACCAATATACAGTTGGTATCCCATCTTGTAATAGTTTGGGATCTCATCTCGAAATGAGTGGGAAGCCGTCGAAACTCACATGAAAATCTCTGTGCCTCTATTTCCTATACTAAGAGTTCAATGGTAAAAAGGAGGTTAATTTGTGATTGTTTGGATGAACTGGATATAAATTGAAGCAAACTGAACTCAAAGGATTTATGATTTGATATTTATTATTTTTATATATTTAATTGCATATTTGGTTTTATTTTACAAATTTCGAAAAACTGGACGAAACCGGTTAACCGGGTTTTTTACTAAATCATCCCTGAGGGAAGTTCCGTCATACACAACTTTGTCGTCAACGCTGTCCTCAAGACAAAATGTGAAAAATGTATGTACTTGTCGTCAAAACACTCGATTGACGACAAGCTGGCCGACAAAATACTAATGTTGTCGTGCATCAAACACATCCAACAAAATCAGAGGAAAAATATGGCAACATAAAACTGAATTTGACGTAAAAAATTTTTAGTTTGTTAAACGGACGATCAATTTTATAAATGTAAATGCCGTATAAAAGTTAATATCCTTCACTTCTCTCTTGGTCGGTAGTTTTCCAAAAGTATTACCAATTAGTCATACTTATAAAAAGCTAAAAAACAACTAAAATACAAAGTCATACTAATATGGCTTGAATGAAAATTCAAGGCATAAATAGCCATCAACGACAATTTGACCGACATTTTCACCCGACAGGTCGCTTGTATAGGCATCAACGAAAATTTGACCGACATTGTCGCTCATCAGGTCATGCATGACAAAGCGGACACTTGTATAAAAATTTCGTCGACGATTTGTATGGACGGTCCCCTAAATGTCATCAACGATGTCTTGCACACTCTTCCTACTGGGATATATTCGAAAAACGAATTGTTGGAAAAAGGTATTTTTCAAATAAACCGGAAACCGGTTTTACGAAAAATAAAATTACCTATTTTTGTAAAAAAAATATATTTTTTTAACAACTGATATTGAAATTTATGCATTTCATTTTTGTCAAACGAATTTAGTAAAATTTCGCCACCGTAAGCGTGTATTGAGAGATAGGGGTTTTTTTAATTTGAGTATTTCTGATTGTTATTCATTTGGGAGTAACAAGAATCTCCCTTTGGAGGCCCCAAACAGCTCACAACGTCCGAGAGATCACGTATTCCCCGGGCAATGCCATTGAATATACGTTTAGTGGCAGCAAATGTGAGAAGGCTCAATGTTGAGTAACTTAATGGCATACTACCACCGATACGTCTTAGGTAGTAGGTAACATAAGTTACTGAAGCTCAGCACAACGGCTCTGTTAGTGGCTTTGGCAGCCCCATGAAACTGGAATCGTCATACAGGAAATGCGATGGAAGGAACAGGAATGCATACGACAAAAGAACTATGACATCTTTTATAGCTGCCATGCAGGTTAACAAGAATTTGGATGTGGATTCATAGTCGGCAAGAGAATTCGACTTTTGGTCTCGCGGTCACTAGTCTCGAATAGTCACTATTCGCATCAATGCGAAATATTTTTACATTACGCTGATTTGTGTTCACGCCCCGACGGAAGACAAAGACGAGGACATTAAAGATGCATTCTATGAGCGCTGTCCTGACCATGAGAATAAAATTGTTCTGGGAGATTTTAATTCTAAAATAGGAAGAGAAGATGCTCTTGGTTCAGCAGTCGGAAAATTCAGTCTACACAACAACACATCCCATAACTGATTAGCTTTGCATCGGCAAAAAACATTGAACATAGGACGTCGACGGAGTAGATTGTCCACCACAGAGTCAAAACGAGATCAGTACGGCAATTGCAATGCTTAAAAAATAAAAAGCTGCTGGAGCAAATGGACGGCGATAAGCTGGCAACAGGCATGCTTGATAATTGGAATCTGAGTGTACTATGTCCTGTGCTTAAGAAAGGCGATCCACCGACTATCGATACCCATCGCTAACAAGGTCCTGTCTAGTGTATTATGTCAAAGACTAAAGCCCATCTTAGCGAACCTGATTTGATCTTATCAGTGTGGCCACGGCCGACCATATATTCACACTTTAACAAATCCTGAGGAAGACCCAAGAAATGCAGATTGACACCTGCCATCTGTTCATCAACTACAGAGCTGCATTCGACAGTCCGATACGACAGAAATTGTTGGATGCTATGGCTGAGTTTGGTGTCCCCGCGAAGCTAATACGACTTTGCGGAATGACGCTGACTGACACGAAGTCTTCAGTGGAAATTTGCAAAAGGTAGACAGAGCCATTTTCTACCAAGCGAGGCTTTAGACAAGGCGATAGTCTGGAGATGATCATGCGGAAGGCTGCAGTAAACAGGAATGGTACCATCTTAAACAAAAGTCACATGCTGCTGGCTTATACTGATGACATAGATATCATTCGGCGAGGAATGCGGGATGTTACTGCGGCCTTCTCGAATTTTGAGAAACACTTGGCACAAGTGGGTCTGGTGATAAATAAGGAAAAAAATAAAGTTATTTGTTCAATGAACAAAGAGTCTACTTGTTTGGGATGATGCGTCAACGATGAAGTGGTTTTTGATTTTGCCTACCTTGGCTCCGCCGCAAACAAAAATAATAATGTCAGCCTGAAAATGCAGAGACGAGTATTGAATGCAAACAGCTGTTACCAAGCGCAAATGCTTCCCAAATTATTTAGACCCATCATCTTTAATGGCTAGTAAATAGACCGAATGCGCTGGCTTGGACACATTGAACGAATGGAAGAAAATGCTCCAGCTCGAAAAGTGTTCGGCAATAAACTTGGTGGGCGGCTCAGGAGGGCGCAGCCAAAACTTCGTTGGATGAACCAGGTGAAAGAGGTGTTACCTAAGCTTGGAGTGCCGAACTATCTACGGAGCGCAAAAATGCTTCGAATTCTCTTTTACGTGCGGGTACTGATAGATAAATGTCGGTTGTTGTTGCCATTTAAGAAGAAGAAGAGCACATGTTGGAGGATATGGAATGCTTACAAACAAACCACATTTCCATAATTTTATCTCTATTAGTTTAGAAAGGTATGATGAATTCGCAAATATTAGACATCAGATCTATGGTTCAATTCTTGTGTCAGTCATCTACAGTTTATTTCATCAGTGGCTCTTCGATGTTTTTGACAGCAACATTGCAGTATAGTGTTAAGTCAATCGGCATGTCTAGTAAAAGCTCATCAAACAGCTGACTTTCGTATTTGTCTGTAAAGAAGTAGGTTTAATTTTCTGTGAGTTTTTAAATAGAAAGCGTGTTAATTCACAATAACGCGAGATGCTATTCCATACCCCATTCATCAGGCGCAAAGGAAAATTGGGGTTTTTTTGCGTTTAAGAGTAAACTAAATAATTTCCCATGCAGTTTGGCTTTTCACTTGTAATGAAATAGTAAACAAAATCCGATCTATGTTATATTAACTGTAGCAGCAAGAAACATTTTTATCAATTGTTTAGAATGCAGCATGTAGCCTGCCGGGACAGTTAGTGTTACATGTAAAGGTAGATTAAAATACAACTGATGTTGTACCAAAATGCATCAAATCTGTCACAAAGGGACAATGAACTTGTCAAGGATTATGAATAGCGTCAATTTTATGAGTGACAGCGAGTTAGCTGCTAAATAGCAACAATAAGCTTCTGATAGTTTAGCTAAATTTGGTGCCTATGTATGTTCCAATGCACTTACTAATTTAAATTGGAAAATGAAATATTAAATTTCTCTGAATACATTGCACTAGATATTAATATGGGTAAATGAATTTAAAAACCACAAATAGTAATACACCTCTGTTCAACTTTAGCTCAAAGCAATTCATGTGGAGATGTTCTGCATAGATTGGTTCATACCATCTACCTCACAGCTAAAATGTAAGAGAAGCATTCTCTTCTAATATATTTTTAATATGCTTCTTCATGCACTGATGAGGCTGTGGGTGTCTTTGTACGAAAATAGTACAGTTTAACTTGTCAATATCTACGTGTACACGGTCGTTAGTGTTTATGTTCACCATAATTTGTACCCTCATCACGTCTATTTAAATTGTTGTAGCCTTGTTTTTTGACATGTTTTCCTATTATTGGCAATGCTGCTGCTAGTCTCTTCTTTGTCATAGTTGCACGTTGTTGTTCATTTATATCACACATCAATGCTTCAACACAACATGGTGTATGTTTATCTAAAACGTAGTGTTTTTCAGGACATGTCTGTTCTTACAAAAGCTGAGGGCGACTGGGCAATGGAGTTTCTGCTTGCAGTCGTACAGATTTTTTAAGTAACACATACCAGTTTACAACGCAATGTGGCAAAAATAGGGGGGAATGTTGTATTAACAGAAACATACATATGTATGTAGAGTATAGCTGATTCAATCTATAAACACCGGTATAAAAATTGACGTCGATGTTGTTGTTGACGTTATTTTAGAACCATATAATTATTCATGTTAGCGTAACCACCCCTGATTCTGAACACCTAACTGCTGATTTTTTTTGAATGATATAAGTTAATGTGGGAAAGTATGTTTTTTTTGAATAACTGTTCTCCAATAGAAATAATTGATTCCGTAATAAAGATAATCAAAGCGACAAGCTTTGGACATATGTAGATGCATACATGTATAGATCATCTTAGTTAGGTTATGAATTATTTGCGAAACAATAATTTTCAGAAAAAATATTTTTTCAATTATAAATTGGGTTTTTATGAGGTATTTATAATTATTTGCGTTTGTAGTGTGTTATTTTCTCCGTTTTAAAAATTTTCAATAAAATCTATATACCCTTAGATACAGGGAAGAACGAGTATGTGTACAAATATATATATCAAAGAAACTGAAACATAGACATCTTAAGAGAAAATTAGTTTTTAGTAAATCAATTAATGGTGAAAATTATAACTCGAGTAATTGTAATTAATTCAAATTTACATTTTCTATTTTCGATAGTGCATTGAATAAGAGGGAAACAGCCACGCCCCTTTAGGTGCCAACTTCATTATAGAGGACTCTACAAACCTTACCTAATGGACTCGATCTCCTCCCATACAAAATTACTTATTTTTGGAAATATAATATTTCTTACATAACTTCAAAAAAAAAAAACTACGGGATATTTGAATAGTTTAATTGCCGAGTCAGGACAAAATTTGCCGGATACGTAAGAACGAAGGTCGATGTTGTAGGCGTGGCTTTTAAATATGCAATAACATAAATTTTGAGTAATATAACCTACATATTCTTGATCCTTATTTTGAGCAATATTGGATAGTGTGGGCTCTAATCGTTATGGCTCTAATCGTTATTTACTTGGGAATGACCAGAATATCTATTTAGAGGTCCCCTAGCAGCTCACAACGACCGACAGATCATGTGTTCCCCGGGTCATGTCACTGAATGTCCAGTAAATGTGAGAAGGGGCACTGTTGTTCAACCTGAATGGCTTGATTTCACCGAAACGTCTTAAGGAGCAAGTAACAGAAGTTACTCAAGATCAACATGAAGGCTTTTTTGTGGCTTTGTACAGTGGTTGCCGTTTCATACAAAGAGCGGCCAAAAATAGAAGGAGTTACCATAGGTGTATAATATTTGGCACACCAAAGTCAGCATATCCATTGATTCCATCAATCTATGACTAAATCTAAAATTTGGTCAATGTCGGACAAAGGATTCAAGGACCTCTCTTAGATCCTGAAAATTTAAAATTCATAGAAAAGATGTGCCTTGAATGACAAAATTGTAAAAACCCATGGAAAAGAATAGAGAAAATACATTTCATTACATGCATAACAATAACACAGCAACAAAAAACATAAATAAACAAAACAACAACACTGCACAAAAATTCACGGTTGCACATCAGAAAGCTGTCGCAAAAACAACGAGAACGCTTTGATCACTGGGCAATAACACAAAAAGGGGCACTTGGTGGCAGCTGACATTATTTTAAAATAAAGTTAATATCTTTTACTTCAATATTCATTTTGATTTATTTCAACACAGTACAATTCTTAAAGAGTTTCTTAAAGAGTACGTTTCAAATAAAACCAAAACAAATATAGCTTTAAAAAGCTTGGTCTTATATGAGATAGTGATGCCACATTTGATGCCACATTTGATGGTGCGGTGGCTCAAGCCACTCTCTTTAAAAAAAACTACTGTGAAAACAAGAAGAAAATAAACTAGTAAGGCGGTTACCTTCGGCTATGCCGAAACTCAGATACCCTTCACCATTTGTAAAAATGGAGGTAAAACTGGTTATTTGCACTACAACTATATTTTATTAAACTTTGTACCACAAAAGAGGGGAGTTGGTGAGAAGTGGACGATTTTAGCTTCACACATCCATTTTGTCAGTAATTTTGTATAGATTTTATTCGATTTACCGATAAGTTTATGAGTTGGTGAGTTGGTGCTTATTTTTATGAATTTTTTAACTCCCCAAAAATGGGAATTTATGTGAGATGTGGGAGTAGTTTAAATCTGATCATGCCTATCTTAGAACTTAACCTCTGATTCTGGACACAAGCGTACACACGAAATTTCAAACCGAAAGCTCATAAACTATAGGGAGATACAGACGGACACCCCCAAAAAGGGGGAATTTGTATGGAAGGTGGGAGAAGTATTCGTCCAATATTGCTCATCTTACAACGTAAGCTCCTATTACAGGATTAAAGCTTGCATATACAATTTCAGCTCAATATTTCCTAATCTACGGCTATAATCGCGGGGCAGTTACGCTGACACCCCAAAAAAGGTAGTTTTAATGGGAGGGTGGAGTAGTTTTTGACCGACATTGCTTATCTTAAAAAGTTGCCTCTGCTTAGATATTGAATCTTGCGTACAAAATGTCAGCTATATACCTCTTAAAATACGGCTGCAATCGCAGTTACAAACATAAAAAAGGGAGAGTTTGTGTGGGAGGTGAGAGTAGGTTTTGACCGATCGTTCTCATTTTAATACTTAACCTCCGCTTAGAGCAGAAAAGGTTTCATACAATATTTCAGCTTGATTGCTCTTAAATTACTACTGTAATCGCGGGGACTGACAATCGGACACCCCCATAAAGAAGGTTTTGTATGGGAGGTGAGAGTAATTTTTAACCGATCAGTCTCATTTTAATACTCAACCTCCGCTTAGAGTAGGGAAGCTTGCATATACTATTTCAGCTTGATTGCTCTTAAATTACAACTGTAATCGCGGGACTGACATACGGACCCCCGAAAAAGAGGAATTTTGTATGGGAGGCGAGAGTCTCATCTTACCACTCAACCTCCGCTTTGAGGATAAAAGCTTGGATTCCAAAATTTCGATATCGATATCTCTTAAGCTGCGGCTGTAATCGCGGGGACAGACGGACGGACAGACGGACAACTTTAAATCGACTCAGATTTCGATGCTGATCATTTTTATATATATATATTGTCATACCTACCACGCCTCCTTATGGACGTTACAAATAGAAGAACAAAATGAATATACCCTTCACTCCGTTCATGCGCATGGTGAAGGGTATAAAAAATAAAAAAGGCCAAAAATTTAAAACGCCCAAAAATTTAAGACCCCCGCAAGCGTTATAAGGACCATGTTTTTAGGATACCCACCTGGAATGTCGGAACTCTGTACAGGGACTGTGTCTTTATCCAAATGGCGGATGTTCTCGACAAATACAAGGGACTCTGACATCTGGTCCTCCTGTTGAACCTTGTAAGTGAACGAAAAGCTATTATTCGCTTCAACACGCATTTTAACATCATGCTGATTTATGGATATCAGCTGATTAAAAGAAAAAAACCAAACAGATTGACCATTCAAGCGTTATGGACGTGCGTGTGCTGCGCCGTGAAAACTTACCACCTAGTTTCCTCCAAGCTACGCACGCGATTAAGTAGTGCTAAACTCGCTCGTAACCAAACGCAGAGGAAGCAAAACATCACAAATCTACATACCATCGGAAAAGCCAAGGCCTCCTCCAACAAACTCTCTCAAATTCTTCAAACAAACCCCCCTTATTTTGGTGTTCCCGACACCCAGTGGCATCCAAGGTACGCACGCGATTAAGTAGTGCTAAACTCGCTAGTAACCAGGCGAAGCTAAACATCACAAAGCTGCATACCACCGAAATAGCCAATGCCTCCTCCAACCAACTCTCTCAAATTCTTCAAACTAACCCCCTTAATCTCAATGTTCCCAACACCCAGTGGTACAGTGGGTTATGAAAAACTACGCTGCGGGAGCCGATATACTGCCTGCAAAGTTTTTTAAGGCCTGCGGCCATGAGTTGGCAACTTGCATGTGTCAGGTCATAAATACGGTTTGAGTAAAGGAATACATGCCCGATGATTGAAATCTGAGTGTTCTATGTCCTGTGCTTAAGAAAGGTCATTCAAGTGTGTGTATAAACTATCGGGGGATCAGCCTTTTACCCATCGTATTCAAGGTAGAAATGACCGGATTGGACCTTATCAGCGTCGCTAAAGACCTGATAACTCCACGGCAGACCAGTTATTCACTGTTATTCATTCTGGAGAAGTACCAAAAAAAGGAAACCATCTGTTCATCGAATACAATGCTGCATCCGACAGTCCGATACGACAGAAATAATTATTTGCTATGGCTGAGTTTGGTATTCCCGCGAAGCTAATACGTCTTTGCGGAATGACGCGGACTGACACGAAGTCTTTAGAGAAATAAGGCAAAAATCTGACAAAGCAATTTTCTACCAAGCGAGACTTTAGACAATGCGATTGTCTGTCGTACGATTTCTTTAACATCATAATGCGGATGGCTGCAGAAAACAAGACTGATACCATCTTTGATAAAAGTCACATGTAGCTCGCGTATGCCGATGATATATATATCATTGGCCGAGGACTATGGAATGTTACTGCAGTCTGTTCATGCATTGTTTAGTAGCTGTCGACAGGACAGGGTCTGGTGAAAAAGGGCAATACCAAGTTATTTTTTACACAAACTAAGGCTCTACTCGTTTGGGACACTGCGTGAGCGTTGAAAACTATAACTTTGAAGTGGTAAATGATTTTATTTACCTTGGGTCCGCAGTAAACAACAATATTTACGTCTGCCTGCAGATATAGTGACTAGTATTTAAAGCAAATCACTGTTACTTTGCGCCAATCAAGCGATTTAATGACAAAGCCCCCTCTCGACGAAAAAAGATTCAATTTTACCAGACACTGATCCAATCTGTTTTGCTAGACAGGGCAGAATCCTGTGTAATAACACAAGCGGATCTTTCTATTGCGTAGAAAAAGACTTTGCAAAACATTCAGACCACATTATCTCAAGGCACCCCGATCGGAGAACATTCCTTTTGGAGTGTCGCAAAATAATCAAGTAGTTTGTGTAATGCAGTAATTGGTATTAAAACTGGTCAAGTACAGTTTCGGTTTGTATCATACACCTCTGGCTGCAAACTGTCATCTATATAATGAAATACAATATTCGTTTTTTTTATGTAAGAATTTTTGTTCATCAGCCAGCTCCGGTTGTAAATTTATCATGGGCGTTCTATCCCCACAACCAAACCTCTACATTGAAATACGATTACTATGACAATTGGCGTTAGCGGTTTTTCGACCAAATTTGCTTCTTTTATAAGGGGACAACCCTAAATCCGGGAAAATATACTATCTGACGGACTCTCTACGGAGCGCAAAAGATCATATATGTTGCTGCTACCGAATAAGAATAGAAAAAGTCTGTTCTGTTAAATGTTGCAATTGGTTTAAAACTCTAGTTATTTTGGCACTTATTGGATGTACTGAGTAGTTATTAAAAGCAAGGTACATAGTTTGCCCTGATGTATGCAAAAGCCCACATTGAAAGTGCAGTACATACCCAGTGTGCCATGCGGATCAGTATCGGATCCGATACTGATCCGCATGGCGCACAAAAACCGAAATCATGTAATGAAAAAGTGTTCAAAATTGACACAATTAAAAAAATTTTACAAAAAAACATGACATAACATAACCAAGATTTTTAAAATTAAAATAGGAAAACACTTCCTACAATAAAAAAAAAATAATATGAATGCATTTTCAACCAAGTTTGAGAATTTTTTCTATTATTATGATTTCACGGATTCCGTTTTGTCGGATCCGGATCTGATCAGTTTCGGATCCGACTGCGCGGATTCCGTTTTGTCGGATCCTTGGTAAATGTTTAATATAAGTGGAATCGCCGTACTCAAATTAAGTTTCTGAACTAACATAGTATAAGAATTGTGTAAAATTAGCATTAAGCTTATATATCGAATAACGATTCGTTAGCAATTTTGATTTCGGAAGATGTGGGTTGCTAACCCTTGTCTCCTATATAGCAGGTAATAGGGCTGCTATTTGCGCTTCCAATCCCACGATGCAACCATGCTTCAGCGGTTTAAGCCTACTCTCCTGAGACGTCTCTTTGACCATTCAGGATATATGGTTGTAATGCCTTCTAACTGTAGCTAACTTCTAAGCGGTTGCTTTGAAGTCATTGCGCGGGTATTACTTGGTCTAAGACTGGAAGTAGTTAGCTGCTTGGACAGTGTCACAAAGGAATCAATTCTGGTCACTCCCAAGTGAGTAACAATCAGTAACTTTCCACCTCTGAGCAACGTCACATTCCCCTACATTTAACGCCCTATGCTCCAATGGGAGTTAGAGGAACACATATATATATAATATATTATATAACAAATATTTGGTGTAAATTTATGTCCGCCATATTATGGAGCAGTTATAAATTTCATAGATAAACATAAGCGAAGCTAATTAGCAACACTGTGTTATTGAACGAATGCGTTTAAAAATGTATTACGACGACCACGATTGGAGTTGTTTTGGTTGCATCCCAAATAGCTATTTATTAGCAATATTACAAGCCCATGTATACATATACGCGGTCCGCGAATACGGCACTTGTATAATGTTACTTACAAAAATTAACATTGGATGTTTACCGGAAAATTCAAAAGTATGCTGTACAAACAGCTAAACTTGATAACTACTTTACTCACTTACTAGTTACAGCAACCCACTGTCAAGAGAGCAGCATATTAAGTGCATTTGTAAAACAACACAAGTGTCTGTTAGTTGTTATATTAAGGTTTTATGTGTGCAAGTGTACCCAAGATTTTGTACTTTTAACCTTTCGACAACTGCAGTCTCGTATATGTCGACTCTTTGATATATCCGTTTGCACGATATCACACGCACATATGTTCATGCAAACAGCTAGGAGATGAATCCTTGCTCCGTATGTGGTGCTTGCTGTTTTCAGTTTGTTGTACCAAGCAACTTGATATTACAAAACAAGAAGTGACTACAACAGTGAACAAATATATAAAACAGCATGGAACACACGTCAGTAAAACAATGTGAAGTACTTACGAATTGTCTGGTAGAGTAACATTCACTTAACGAAATTTATCCGGCAGCATGGAAATGTTTTTTTTTACTGGTGGAGAAATAAGTATTTTAAGGTAAAATACAGAAAATACAACAAATTGAACATTTAAAGCTGGCGTACAAAAATACTAGCTATACTAGAGTTTTTTTTTATTTGAATTATAAGCTTTAGTATGTTCTAGCAAGCTATTAAGCGTTTAACCTCCTCTTTTTGAGGTTATCACAAAGCCATAAATGATACTGTAAACAATGGATAACATGGTAAATAGCTTTCATGGCGTTCTGTACACACCCTCTACACACCCATAAAATTGCTACTTTATTAGAAAATATATGTCAAATTATCCCTCTTCGTATTTTTTGTTATAATAAATAGCAGAAAGCTCAATATAGGAAATTCCTGTTGTCGATTGTTTTGATGTATATTTTTATATTACATACAAGTAGCATTGTTTGAAACTCGTTCCGAAAAAAACACAGGGGTAGTAAATTTGTATTTAGTAACACTAATCATATATAAATATATATAAGTTTAGTAACATTATATATATATTAAGTAACATTAATCATATATAAACATAAAACTTGGAACTGAAATGAGACAACAATGGCTCTTTAGAGTAGATGAATTTACGTTCTATGAAATAAAAACCTGCTAATTATTCCAAATTTTTTATCATTTATGTTATCTAGCCGTACCTTTTGCTTGCAGCTGCATAATTTGTTGTTTGATAAAAAAAATTCACATCTTAACTTTTGTCGTAATCCTTTAACCTTCATTATTATTGACCCAATTTATAAGCATATGTGGCGTAAAAACTTTCTTTCACTTTCTTTTTATCACTTAGGCGATAACACTTAAAACGAGAAATTTTGTGAACTATTGCAAAATTGCCAGCCAGCAAATAACAGAACATGGGAGGCGACGTGCAACTCATTAAGAAATATAGCTAAATGTGAAATTGGGTACAAACAAAAGGAGGTAAAGCAAAAACGGATATCAGATTATACCTGGAAACTGATATTGAAAATATATATTCTGAAGCAAAATATACAAGATGACACAGAACAATACAGAAAAGCCGCTACAGCCGTCAAGGGAAGAGGAATCAATGGCAAACAATAATCGCCATAAAGCAATAACGGACGCCAATGGTACTCTTCTCACAAATCCGAAGAAACAAACATAAAGATGGAGACAGAATTTTGTAGACATTAGTAATGTTGCCAAGGAAAATCACTACGAAAGCCAAATATCCTTCCAATAAACAACTTTTAAACCAGAATACGTGTCGAAACACGCGACATGGAGCAGAATAAATGGGGAATGCTACAACCAAAGAGTACCAATGCTCCTCGAAGTCCCCAACAGAGTTTTAAATAATCTAGTTTAAGAGCTACATCAGCACCCTTACTGTATTTTATAAGCTAAATCTAGCTATACTTAAGAGTTTAGACATAAGTTATGTAACGTTTTATATTAGAGTAAGCTTAAGACTCTTTGTAAGTTTAATATATGGATTATTAAAAGCAAAATTTAAAATGCAGTTCAATTCTTCAGATGAATTCTAGCAGAATTTCTCCAAACCCACATGCGTAGACAAATCAGAGATACCCAAACTCATGGACAACTAATTATAAAGCTTCTGAAATAATGACCTGTCAGATTGCAACAATTAGATGAACACTATTTATAAAATAAAAGTGACTATCATAAACAACAGGGTACAGTGAAAAAATGTAGATGACTGGAGGCGGCAGTCGAACCTGGGATCTCCCGCATAGTAGTCGCGTGTTCCAACCATCATGCCACGCCCGGTCAAAACCAACTACTCTCCGGTTAATTATGTAACAGTTTATAGTGCATTGATTTCAAAAAAGCATGAGGTTCTATAAAGCAGTGTTAGGTACCCCACAGCCTTGCAAGTCAGGCAATAATCGTATTTTTTACACAGTCATGATCGGCAATTCACAATTACGCCAAGTTGTGGTTGATTCAAAGCAGACTTTCTATAGTCAGCCTCTGCTTGCGAGTTGAAAGCAACACCTCGCACGCTGGTTTTTCATAATTTTTCTTTTTCTTACTTTTCAGAAGCAACATAACTTCATCCTTCTGTAGCCGCACGTAGAAAAGATTTCCAAGCACTTAGGTCTTTTTAGCTATGTCTATAGTTCGTCACACCCAGTTTAGGTTTTTATATATATGTGTTCCTATAACTCTCATTGGAGCATAGGGCGTCAGTTACTGCCGTCCGCCATCGGACACGGTTCTCCGCAATCGATCTTAATTAATTCCAGGATACGCCGAGGTTATTCATTTCGCTTTCGGTGGACCGACGCCATGTAATACGTGGTCTTCCACGCCGACGATCTGCCTGATGAAAAGGATTCTATTTAAGTGCTTGCTTAGCCACGTTGTCATAATTTCGGCGTAGAGTATGTCCAATCCACTGCCACTTACGCTTACGGATTTTCGTTGCCAGTGGTATTTGCCGTGATCGCGACAATAGTTTTGCGTTTGAGATGGTACAGGGCCAGAATATGCGAAGTATTCTTCTAAGGCAGCGGTTGACAAAAGTTTGAAGCCGATTGGTAATACTACTGGTAACTTTCCAAGTAGTACATCCATACAAAAGTACAAATTTTACATATGCTTCGAAAATAAGCGGTTTTGTATGGAGGCTGATTTTGTTACTTTGCCATATTGGAGCCAGTATACCGAAGGACGATCTTGCCTTGTTTATTCTGCCATCTACATCTAAATCAGAGCCTCCATCAGCATCAATCTCACATCTTAATCACCTACCCCTAGTGGCGCTGTTTTTTCGGTTCCTATGCTAAGAGTCTTTGTTTTGCTGATGTTTATTTTAATTAGGTAGGTTTGTTTGAATAAATTGAGAGAATTGGTTGGAGTAGGCATTGGCAATTTTGGTGATATGTAGATTGGCGATGTCTAGCTTTGCTTTTCGTTTAGCTACAAGCGCTTTTAGCACAGCTTAATCGCATTCCTACCTTGGCAGCAACTTTGTGTTAATTCGAGCCAAAATTTAACCGCACGTCGTGAAATTCTGGTTCCACTCACAACCATGCATATCATTCATAGACACAAGTGAAACGCATGGACGATTTTTTTTGCGGAAATTTAAAATTGCTTTACCGGAATATTGTATTCCTTTGATGTAATGAATACATGACGGAAATTTCAGCAAGATCAGACAACTATTTACCGTGCCCCAACGTAGTTAATGGTCAAGTTATTGTATTTATTTTATCTAATGTTCGATTAAGGAATTGTATTTTTTCTCGCAACTATGTAATAGTCAATTATTGACGAGTGTGGGAGGTGTGTCGGCCCTTTTTGCCAACTTGGTTCCAAATAGCAATAGTTATACCTGTACTATACTGTGAAATTTTTTAGATGATCAAACTATTATTATGGCTTTTATAACGGTTTCTTTTAAATGGGGCGTGGCACAGCCTATTTCCATCCTGGTTTTAATTGATACTGTACCAACAACACATACCAAATATCAGTATAAACCTCTTGTAGTTCATGAGATACAGCCTTTAAAAATTTCGAACTTTATACTACGCCCAATGATACGATCCCTCATATTTGTATACCATCACCCTTAGGGATGAGGGTATATATCATTTGATACGACTCAAAAGTGTAACACATAGAAGGAGTCATTTTAGACCCTAGGTTTCTTTGAACCAAATTCGATTCATGAGTTTTTAAGTCGTTCCACCCATGTCCGTCTGTCTGGCTGTCCGGCTGGTTCGCACGATAACTTTTGAAAGACGCATCCAAATGTTTTGAAATTTTTCACGAGTTATTATTTCCCCAAAACTACTTACGGCATTGCAAATGGGCTACATGGCCCCGCACCTTCTGGTACCTCCCATACATATACATCATTCCACACACTTTAGAAATCGAGTATTAATATCAATACACTCAACGGGATTGTATCCAAATTCTGTACTTAGTAAAACTATAACAGGATTTAGTTTTGGAAAAAAAAATTCGAAGTCTAGCCTCGCCCCATCTGGTACCTCCCATACACATTTGGTACCTCCAACTTTAGAAATCGATTAATATTATTAATAGACCTAACGCGATCGTGCCCTAATTCTGTATTCAGTAAAGTTCAAGCAGGATAAAGTTTTGGAGAAAAAATCAGAAAGTCTAGATACGCCCCTTCTGGTAGTTCCCATACAAATGTACCTTTCCGCCCACTTTAGAGATGGAGTAATAATATCAATACACCCAACGCGATCGTGCCCAAATTCTATGTTTAGTTAAGCTATAACAGGATTAAGTTTTGGAGAATAAATCTGGAAGTCTAGACATGCCCATTCTGGTACCCTCCATACAAATGTACAACTCCGCCCACTTTACAAATCGATTAATAATATTAATATAAACGAAAATCTTTTCTTACTGGTTTGTAAGTACTTTGAATATAGTCAAATTTTGCGTAAGTTGTACGGTTATGGAAATTAGAATCAGGAATGAATATGGAATATATCAGTACCTCACATAGAAATAACATATTTTTGAAAAATTAAACCTTCCAAACGGGTACCTGGGGGATAATGAAATTTGGTCTGTTAATTTATATTGTGATAGGAGGCAAAACCTCAGAGAACCCAACTATTTGTCACACTCATTCTGCTACCTCTCAAGACATAAACAATATACAATACTGGGTGATGGCATTTATCAGTCAGTTTACCAGACTGAAATTTCTTTACTGGTTTGTTGTATCATGAACTTTGCTACTAAATGCATTTCAAGGCGATTGGAAAAACAGTCCTTCAGATATTGCGGTTTAAAAAATAGGGTCCAATAGGCTGGGCCACGCCCACTTGATGTGCCAAAACTGCATGTATTCTATTTTCACCACAGACCACACAGCCACATCGGTCGGCTTGTGTTCGAGTCTATACGTAAATAAAAAATACAAATAAATAAACACAAACTCATTTTCATATATTTAGATTTGACCTTTCACCTCTTTGGTGCTCTGCTTAAAGTTAACCGATTTTGCTCAAATTTTGACCATAGCCGTATTAAAACATCTGACACAATATTTTGCTCCGGCATTACCGAAAATTCAAGGATGAATTTTTGCTGCCACCCTAACATAACTACACATAGTGTTTGTGCGTGCGGTTTTACTGACACCGCTATAAAGACAAGAGTTATATGGAAAGCGTAAAAGGTCAGATATATTTAAACCATAAAGTTATATAAAAGCCATGTACTCAGTATGTTAGGTAAATGGTATGACAAGTAAACCATTTTATACTACCGCGGGCGTTAAAAAGCTTGTCCTCTTTTGTCAATGCATTCTGGTGACATATGCTTTTTGTCGCACAAATTCACTGTCCTGCATAGCCAGCTAATTGAATTGGTGAACTTGGCAAGTGGAACACGTCTGGATATAAATATAGAAAAGATCAATGAAATCCGCATATTCGAATATCCTCCAGTTATCCTTTTTGAAGTTGTGGAATTAGAATCATTTATCCGAAAATATCGAATTTGGGTGGGAGGTATCATTTTGTTACTGCATTTTGGATAATATGAATACTGGTAAATTTTCGTAAAGACCAGTTAAGGTTCACTCAAGTTATCCTGCCCTCCAGCCATATAAACGGACATGGCTGAATCGTCTTTAAAATGCTTAAAAAAGTGTAAAGGTTCTTGAATTGTTAGACGCTTATTTTTATGTGTTACACTTTTTGTCCTATCAAATTATACAACTTGGGGTATACAGATTTTCAAATATTCTGATATAAAATAAGTTGTTTTGAGAATTATCAAGATAGGTTCGAAATTAGAAAACTGAAAAAAAAATAAAAAAAAGTATTCGTATTCAATATGTTGAATATTTGTGCATTATATTTGCATTTACATTTTTTAACAGGGATATTTGACAAAAGAATTGATGGCTTACTCTTCCAAATGTGGATCAGGCCTTTCGTGGTTTATAACGCACATCTTCTTCGTTCACCATACATTCAAGGTAGCAGAAATGAATTTTTTAGGGTAATTTCCTTTAAAAATATTACTATTTTTGTTATTGTTGCGTATCGCCTTGGTTATTTTGATGTTTACTTCCTGTCCAACTACTTTGCAAAGATTAATGAGATGAGTCAGTGTATGAAGGAGGTAAGACATCGATGGTATTGCGTGGAATGGACCAATATGCTGTTTCCAATCATACGATCATACGGTAAAAAAGGAAAAGTATGGCACTAGAACGAGCCTTATACTTGCCTACATTATTTCGAATTGCGGTAAAAGTTAAGTTACAGGTAAGCCACACAGAATGACCACCTTTTCCATACGAAATAGAAAATAAGAAAAAAAATACAGCGCCATTGTGACTTCAATGTTTGTTGTGGAGCATTCTTAGGCAGTTTAAAAATTTGCAATCTACCATTTGTTTTAAATCATTTTTTAGTATGTAAATGTGCTATCTTCCCTCCGTTACTTTTCGTTCTTTACGTTTATGCCTGTCTACCGCACTTATGTCGCCTTATCCCTATGGATGAGGGTATAATATTGCTGGTGTGAAAACCAGAACTCATCAACGCCATGATGTTTATAACATCCTTGTTTAAGTTATGTGTACGTTTCCCTTCAATCAAGCCAACAAGAGTTGTTTATTGTAATCTGTTTTTTGTGTTTACTGTTTACAACTTTTCTCCTCATTTCCTGCTTTCATAAACAACAACCAAACCTAAAACTTTTTGGAGCACTTGTGAAACTGCCTTTTCTCTTCGCAAGGGGTACAACTTGATTAAATAAACAATTTTTGTTTTTTGTTCGTCGACGACTATGGGATGGTCTTGCCTGGATCGGTCAGTTGAAAGTCGATAATGGCAAAATATTATGCCTGATGGCCATAAACCATGTTTTTGTTTTGCAAATGTTTAGAAAGTTAACAACAAAATTGTGTTCGTGCTATAACAATGTCCAGTCGGTATAAGTAGTTGTATAAATGTTTAAACAAAATATTTGCTAAAAAAATTTTACAACGCATATGCTTCATTACGCTGCATTTATTATTTATTTCGTGAAACTGTACATATTTACATTGGATGTATTTGTATAGGACGGAGCAGTTTTGATTTTGCCAAAGCCAAAGATAGTGAATTTGTCTAGTGTTTAAAAAGTAAAGTGTGATGTAGTTTGGAAAATATGGCGTATACATTTAATAAGTAATATATATATAGAGGTGCACATACTTATACTATATGAATGCTTAACTTAACCAGAGGTTTGCAGACATGTAGTAAAATTCTAAAAAAGGTGGCAGCGTAAAAAGTGTTACTAACTTCACTAAAAAGTACAATTCACTATTTCTGGGTATTTGTTTATTGTGTATGGAGTTACCGAAAGGGTCTTATAATTACAAATAGGTGAAGTAAGTTTCACATATGAATACAAAATATTTAAAGTAAACTAGTTTAAAGTTTTGAGGAGTTGCGTTTTAGCAAAAAATAAAATATAATAAGTCCGGCAAAACGAGTCCAATTTCGTAAACCAACGTTGTGAAAAATTAAACTAAATTGCATGTTGAGTAACCTAAACGGCATGCTACCACCGATGCGTCTTAGAAAGTATATAACAGAAGTGACTGAAGCTCAACACAGAGGCTCTCTTAGTGGCTTCGGCAGCCCCAAGAAACTAGAATCGGGCGCGGTGGCTTAATAAGCCACTCTCCTTAATTAACACAATTTTTACGAAAACACGATGAAACGAGAAAACCAGAACCACCTCACATATTGACGACTCCCGCAAATGTTATAAGGACCATGATTTAAGGATATGCACCTGGAATGTCCGAACTCTATACAGAGATGGTGCCTCTATCCAACTGGTGGATGTCCTCTATAAATACAAGGCTGACATCACCGTCATACAGGAAATGAGATGGACGAGACAGGGACGAAAGAACTGTGTTATATTTTACAGCTGCCATGCAGAAAGGATGTGGAATTTGGATGTGGTTTCATAGTCGGCAAGAAAGTTCGACACCTGGTCTCGCGGTTTAACCCTGTAAGTAATCAAATAGCCACTATTCGCATCCGTGCGAAATATTTTACATATGTGAACGCTGCCCTGCACATGTCATTTAAATTGTTCTGGGAAATTTTACTGTAAAATAGAAAGGGAAGATGCTCTTTGTTCAGCAGTCGGAAAATTCAGTCTACACAACAACACCTTCGATAGCGCATTCAGACAGACAAGAAACATGGTTGTAAATGGAACCAGATTCCCGCATAAAGATACCCACAAGGCATCCTGGATATCTCCCGATCAAAATACAAGAAATCAAATTGATCACGTGTTAATTGATGGAAGGCATATCTCAAGCGTTCTGGACGTGCGTGTGATGCGCGGTGCAAATATTGACTCGGATCACCACCTAGTTGCAGCCAAGGTGCGAACACGATTAAGTAGTGCTCAAAACGCTCGTAATCAAACGTATTCAACGGCATATTACTAGTTCACCTATCTAAAATAGGAAATTATTCAGCGGCGATAAACTGAATTCAACACAAAGTCGAACTTTGACCTCTTCGCGGCACACTCTAACGTCTAACTATCGGTGCGAAATTTCGCACAACATATTCGTAATTTTGTAAATAACAAATGGAAGGTGGAGCTCGATGTCCAACTTCGCTACTAATACCTTTTTTTAACGAAATTCCCAAAAATCCCATATAAGGAACACCCTAACGTGCGTGTGATGCGCGGTGCAAATACCGACTCGGATCACCACCTAGTTGCAGCCAAGGTGCGAACACGATTAAGTTGTGCTAAAAAGTCTCGTAATCAAACGAAAAGGAAGATGCATACCACCGATATAGCCAATGCCTATTCCAACCAACACTGTAAATTTCTCCAAACAAACCTTTCTAGTTCTGTTGTTCACGACACACAGTGCCAGCATATTGCGAATTCTATGACCACTACCGCAACGACCGTACTGGGTTATGAAAAACCAAGCTCAGACAAGGCCTGGTACGATGATGAATGTCGCGAAATGTCTGAAGAAATGGATATGCATACAAACCAAAACTGCAGTGACGGAGCTTTAAAATGAGAAAAGAAGGGAGATGGAACGCCAGTTCAGGCGGAAAAAAGAAGAAGAAAAGAGAGAGCTAGGATATCGAAAACTACAGGGATAGAGGTAAGGCCCGATAGTTGTACCAAAAGGATAAAAGCAAAGGTTTTACAACAGGGATCCCCACCTGTAAGGACAGAGACGGAAATCTGGTCACGGACACTCAGAGTGTGCTGCAAATATGGAGGGAGCACTTTCGATATCTACTCGTTCCCAAAGGCAGCATAAGTGTCGAAATCACACCAATCATTGACGACGGAGTATATTGTCCACCACCGAGCCAAAACGAGATCAGCGTGGCGATCGGAAAACTTAAAAATAATAAAGCAGCGTGGACCGATAGAATACCGGCAGGACTTTTTAAAGCCGACGGCGATGAGCGATTTGGCTTAAGGAATGCATGTCCGATGATTGGAATCTCGGTGTCCTATATCCCTTGCTTAAGAAAGGCGATCCAAGTTTGCGTACCAACTATAGCCTTTTGCCCTTCGCATACAAGGTCCTGTCTAGTGTGTTATGTGAAAGACTAAAGCCCATTCTTATGTATCTGATTGGACCTTAAAACCATACTGCTTTAGACCTGGTAAATCCACGACCGACCAGATATTCACGCTACGACAAATCCTGGAGAAATGCAGATCGACATGTACCATCTGTTCATCGGCTACAAAGCTGCATTCGACAGTCCAATACGACATAAATTGTTAGATGCTATGGCTGAGTTTGGTATCCCCTCGAAACTAATACGACTTTGAGGGATGACACTGACTGACACGAAGTCTTCAGTGAAAATTTGCAAAAATCTGACAGAGCTATTTTCTACCAAGCGAGACTTTAGACAATTTGATAGTCTGCGATCTCTTTAACATCGTAATGGAGATGATCATGCGGAAGGCTGCAGTAAACAGGAATGGTACCATCTTCAACAAAAGTCACATTTTGCTCGCATATGCCAGGATAAAACCAAGTTATTTGTTTCAACGAACAAAGAGTCCACTAGTACTCTGGGACGATGCGTGAACTTTGAAACTTATATGTTTGAAGTGGTAGATGATTTGGTCTATCTTGGCTCCGCCATAAACAAAAATAATAATGTCAGCATGGAAATCAAAACACGAGTATTGATCACAAACCGCTGCTACTTCGCTCTCTCTCGAAGAACAAAGATCCAACTCTACCAGACTCTGATCCTACCTGTCTTGTTCAACCATTTCTGCGGCAACAGAAACTCATCCAGCAGTAGCCGCCCGTAGGAAAGAGTTCCAAGCGCTTCGGTCTTTTGTGCTTCGTAGATAGTTTGTCAGACCAAGCTTAGCTAAAAGCACTTTCGCCTGGTTCATTTAACGAAGTTTTGGTCGCCCCCTCCTGCGTCGACCATCGAGTTTATTGTCAAAGACTTTTCGAGTCGAAAAATTTTCATTCATTCGTACAAGGTGTCCCAGCCAGCGCATGCGATCTATTTGAACTCGCTTGTCTACGTCGATATCGTTGTACAGCTCATACAGCTCGTGGTTCATGTGAAGACGGTACTCGCCATAACGATTATTTATCCTAATATTTTGCGAAGTATTTTTATCTCGAAGACTCCTAGAATAGATTGATCCGCTTGTGTCATTATCCAGAATTCTGCGCTGTAGAGCAAGACAGGTAAGATCAGTATCCGGTACAGTTGTATCTTTGCATAGCGCATATAAGCGGTTCAATAGTCGTCTCTTGATTTCCAGGCTGACATTATTACTTTTGTTTACGGCGGTGCCAAGATATACAAAATCATCTTTCACTTCAAAAGTTTTAGTTCTCAAAGTTCACGTAGCGTCCGCAACGAGTAGACTCTTTGTTCGTTGAAACAAATAACTTGATTTTGTCCTCCTTTATTATCAGACCAATTTCTGTCGACTGCATCTTAATGCACGAAGAGACCGCAGTAACATACCGCAATCCAAGGCCAATGATATATATGTCATCGGCATATGCCAGCAGCATGTGACTTTTGTTAAAGATG
This sequence comes from Muscina levida, assembly GCA_964034835.1. Taxonomy (NCBI): domain Eukaryota; kingdom Metazoa; phylum Arthropoda; class Insecta; order Diptera; family Muscidae; genus Muscina; species Muscina levida. The sequence continues at coordinate 99,321,805 of OZ035880.1, forward strand.
GTACCAGTCCAGTTTACTGCAGCCTTCCGCATGATTATCTCCATTACGATTTTAAAGAAATTCTACGACAGACTATCGCCGTGTCTAAAGCCTTGATTGATAGAAAATGGCTCAGTCAGATTTTTGCCTATTTTTACTAAAAACTTCGAGCCGGTCAGAGTCATCCCTCAAAGTCGTATCAGCTTAGCGGGGATACGAAACAATCCGTAGCTTCTAATAGTTTCTGTCGTATAAGACTGTCGAATGCACCTTTGTAATTGCTAAACAGATGGAAGGTGTCAGTCTGAATTTCTTGGGACTTCTCCCGATTTGTCGCAGTGTGAAAATGTGGACGGTCGAGGATTTAGATCTAAAGCCTCTGTACAAAAATATGTATGGGAAGTGAAAAAAGCTTGGTACACACACTTGAATCAACTTTTTTAAGCACAGGACATTCCTCAGCATTGTTGTTTTAAAGCCGTGCAATTGCTGTGCTGATCTTGATTTGGACAATATATTCCGTCGTCGCTGAATTGTCCTACTGCTAAACCAAGAGCACCTTCCTTTTCTATTTTAGCATTCCTGTTTTTTCTCTTCGTAAGTGAGAAGAACGGTACGTGATGGGTCAAATTGGGGGTGATATTCAGAATAGGAAAAAATAGGTGCGATTCGGATGCAGAAGGTCATTTTACATAGAAATTTCTCTTGGCGCCCCCACTTTAGTTTTAGTTATACATTACTTTTTGTTATCATTCAAGAAAGCTAAAGTAATGTTAGAAAGTGAGTAAAGTGATAGTTCAAAATGGGAGTGTGATTCACAATAGTATTGGGGCCGATTTTCATGCCGAGCCCTGCAACGTGCAACGTATACTATGCCAATGTAAAAAAGTCAAAATATGATATATTCTTGTATATACAACCCTTCATCATATATTCCATGAGTTTTGTTTGTAAACCCCCCACATGGGCCCACTAGGTTTAATCACGAAACAAAGTATTTGCTTCTTTTCCCAAAATTGTGTGCTCAGCAGTTCAAGTAAATTTGTACAATGTTGTATTTAAACATGTTCTTGTTAACGTATTTCTCACGTTCTTGTTACCAACTAAAGTTGTACTCTAGAAAGCGGATGTTGCAAGGAGCGTTGTTAGTTAGTTTATATTGTCGTATAAAGTACATATCTCGTGACGCACACACACACACACGTTTTTCATATTTTCATCGAGTTAAACCTTTTTTTCAACCGTTGTACACATTACTCTCGTATTTAAATTGTTGACTTTGCGTATAAAACTGTCACTCAGTTTTTTTTATTTTATTTTCTTGTATTTGTCTATCTTGTCGTTCTTGTTGCCTTTCTTGCAAAGGCAAGACAATATAAAGAGGATACGTAAAGGTGGAAATCCCCGTAACAACATGAAGAGGTACAACAATAAGGAGATAAAGTTGTAAGCGTGATGAGAATGGGGTTTATTGTCGTCGTCATCAGCATCAACATCATGATTTCCATATAAACACAAATAAAAATCTCACTCAGCCACACATATGCAAAAACACGAACATATATATTCATATATACGTATATGTTTTTGTATTCATCCATGACTGAATCACTGTAACAAAAACAAAAAGAAGCATTGTATAGCTGAAAAACGTTTTATTTCGTTGATTTTTAATGTAAATATTTGTAAAAGTTCTTAATTTACGAAATGCACATGTGAGTACATTAGGGTGGCAACGATAATTCTACGTTGAAATTGTAAGGCTGTCAGGTTATAGTAAGTGCTATAAAACTAATAACCGAATAAGGGAAATAGTTGCGATCTTAGATATACATATATAGATTTACTAGCGGACCCGGCGAACTTCGTCTCGCCACAATTTTATGTCTTAAGATAAACTCAGTAGAGAATATGTGATAAACAAAGTTTTTCGATTAGTTTTCCGCCGCAAAAACAAACAACGAAGGCGGTTCTCCAAAACTCGAAAAGGCAAAGTTCAGCTGACCGCACGTAAAACAGGGAAATGCAAAATTAGTCTCACATACTTCCAACGATTGGCCTTGCGATTTATTGATTGTCGTCGGGGAATTTGTAATGGATGATCAGTTGGAATTATCTAATTCGTAAGATAAGGACTTCCTCTTCTTTGAATTTGTTCTTTATGATCGTCTGAAATCACATTTTTTTATCAGATTCTTGACGGACAACCGTGTATCGTTGCATTTCGTTTGATTTCAGATTCCACAATATGATTATGATCGATTCCACCTTTATCTGTAAATTATGCGGCATATTAAGCGAGTTGAAAATTCGGTCGGATTGTTCGTCGCTTCATTCTCTACGGTCACGCTGTAAACAGATTTGTACGAATGAGGTTCTCAAGCGATTTAACTTTCTAATTTGAAATTCTAGCTATTGATGTCTTTATTCTTCTCTGCTCTTTACATACTTCTCGTAAATAAATCCAATCGAGATTTTGATAATTTTGTGTAATGTCATGAGTTACTTTTCCAACGATATGAACTGGCAAAAATTTGCAGGGAACGATATCAATTCAGTTGAAACATCAACTCTAATTTGGCCATTGCCAAGCGCTAGCAGTTGTTTCGGGAATTCAGCAGAAGATGGGTGGTTCTTTCAAGTTTTCAAGCATGGTTTTAGTAAATCAGCATCATTAGACATTTTGAGCAAAATCATAGCCCCACCAAGTCCTTTTAAATCGCCTCGTAAATCCTTTATCGTTCGGAGAAACTACTTCCAAAGCTCGTTTATTCGTTATCGCGCATTCATCCGAAATGTTGATTTGGCATTCCCGCTTCTACTTCGCCGTTGCGAAATTCTTGGTCATTGTGTACTTTGGCTTTTCAATCCTGATAAGATTCATCGCAAGTTTTAAAGCGGAATTTGCAGTTCGAATGCCTTCCAACAATGTGGCAGCTATGCCAGAGGATGCAGCGGCTAACGTTATTTGAGATCTTGACCAAATTGTTGCCGGAATAAACAAAAAATGTCTTGGCTGTCCCACTCGGAGCATCGAGAAAGTAAATGCCTCCAGTTTCATCGTTAATCGTACATGTTCTTGTACTCGGTATTTAACCGCGGCATATTTGTTCGAACTCTTCCGGTCAGCTCTTGCTCCCGTTAAAATTCGCGATCGAATGCATCTTGCATCGAACGATTTGGCGCTGGCATTCCCAATGTCGACAGCAAATTGCCGCACATCCCGTCGGCTTCGACGGATTTTTTATTTAAATATTATTTATCTCATTACCAACCAACATTTAACCGACATTTTCCACCTAAACATCGTTCAAAACCATCAAATCATGCGAAAATTGCAAAATTTTGCCAAAAAAAAAACAAATTTGCACTTTTCCGAAATTTTCCGAGTTTTTCCCTAAGAATTTTCTATTTTTCCATTCGAAAAGCCATTCCGTAACGACTGCACACAAAATTCCATACAAAAAACCAATGTTCGATTTTTCCATTTTCCCGACTTTTCCAAAGGTTTTTCCCAAAATTATCTTGCAAAAAAACCCTCATACCAATTACGAACAATTGAATAAAAATTGAGTAAAAGGGGCCAGCCGTTCTCTCTTCATGAATTACGACACACTGTTTACACCGTTTTTATACCTATAGATTTCACAATAAACCGAATTTTTCCAAGCATCACAAAGAATTTTCCACCTTTACGTCGTCTGAAATCATCAAATCAAGCGATACAATGAAAAATTTCGTTGAAAAAATCCAAAATTTTCGAGCCTTTTCCAGAATTGTCCGAGTTTTCCACCAAGAATTTTTCTATTTTTCCATTCGAAAAGTCATTTCGGAATAATTACCAAAATTTTCACATTAACATCATTCAAAATTATCAAAACACAATAAAATCAAAAAATTTCGTCGAAAAAAAATTCAAATTTTTGAAATTTTTCCATAATTTTCCAACCAAAATTTTCTATTTTTTTAACCGAAATTTCGGAACAGTTGCACACAAAAAGTTATACAAAAACTCAATTTGCGATGCAAAATGTTTCGAGTTTTTCCGGAATTTTCCGAGTTTTCCACCAAGAATTTCTCTATTTTTCCATTCGAAAAGTCATAATTGTTCACATTTACATCGCCCAAAATTACCAAACAAACAAGTTTTTGTCGAATTTTCCATAATTTTCCAACTAAAATTTTCTATTTTTCCATTCGAAAACTGATACAAATGTAATTTTCGATTTACCTCAAATCAGGCGATGAAATGCAAAATTTGGCCGAAAAAATTAAAATTTCTAGATTTTTTCGGAATTTTCCGAGTTTTCCACCGAGAATTTATCTATTATTCCATTCGGAATGTCATTTCGGAATAATTATCCGAAGTTTTTCGCAAGTTACATCGTTCCAAATTATCAAATCGTACGACAAAAAGCTAAATTTCGTCGAAAAATAGTATTAAAATTTTTTCGAATTTTTCCGGAATTTTCCGAATTTTCCAAAAAAAAAAAATTTAATTTTTCCATTCTAAAAATCATTCGCAACAATTGCATACAAAATTCCATACAAAAAAGCAATTTTCGGTTTTTCCAAATTTTCCGGCTTTTCCGAAGGATTTTCCCAAAAATTTTCTTTTACATAAACCTTCTCCTGGCAATTACGAACAACTGAAAAAATTTTTTACCAAAATCGGTCCAGCCGATCTCAATTGATGAATTACTATACATTTTTGCCACCATTTTTATATACATATATAGATTACCGTCGTTCCAATGTGGAATACAGCGCCGTAACTTTTAGATGTGGCGCATTATAAATTTTCAAAGATTCTTAAATTTTAAAATTTTGCGCATGAGGTACGCATATAAAAATTTGACTCAAGAATAAATATGGGCTATATTGGTTACCCCTCCTAAACAAAATGACATATTTTTGGAAAATTATATTTCTTCCATAACTTTCAAACAGGCACCGGGGAGATAATAAAATTTCTGGTACCATCCATTCAAATGGTCAAAATTGTCCCCATAGTTCTACATACTTATCTCCTTGGTATTGATAGGTGAAACTAATGAAACCGGAAGTTTTATTCCATCAATTTAAACTTATGATATCTTTTAAAATTTTATTCGAATTAATAAGAGCCTTTTACCTTAGTTCTCAGTTTGCACGGTATAAAACCGTTTCGGTTTACCCATACAAAATGGCCAAATGCCCAGAAATGGTAAATTAAACTTTTTAAATTTGTTGACGAACTTATTAATACGCTATTACGGCTGAAATTCCTACTTCAAACTTTTATTATTATGACAGATAATTATAAGCTGACCGAAGGCAGAAGGCACAATTAATACACGTATTTTTTAAATTCATATAAATACCAACACTTATTTTCATTCTACTTTTAATACACCCTAATGTACATGTGTACATCTTCCCATCCACATACCCATACATACCTTTACATATCCTTTTTTAGGAAATTACATGCATGACAAATTTCAGTGTGACAAACAACAATTTTAGACAATTATATATTTACGTTAATTTACTTTCGTGTCACAAACAAACTAAATTATTGTTTAACTAATTTAGCATCTGCAATGTATCGTATTATTGTAAATGTTAACAAAAACAGAGTTGAGCTCAAATGTAGTAATGATAAATGAAATAATTTCGTAATAAATGTCGGTATTAAGTTTAGTATTTCGTTAGCTCTGACTCTTTAAGCTATAAGTAAGTTTATATATTTGTTAGAGTGCCTTTTCTCCTGAATACTACCAGATTTTGTATATGCGTTGCCGTAAGTGCCCACGATTAGGCAGCGTAGAGCTGGTAGAATTAACACCTGGTATAGTTGTTTCTTAGTATCCCGTGATAAGATGGTGTTAATAAAGTGCTGCCGCTGTCGGTAAAACATCTGGCATAGGCTGACATCCAAGGCTTAAGTCCATTCAACTTCTCCTAACAGTTCCTCACTAACTTTGATTTATAACATGTAGAATTGATCGCTTTAACTAAAGCTTGGCTATCCATACAGAGGTTTATCCGCCTACTAGTGCCGATTTCACATTCCATAATAGCCTCAACCATTTTCGGAATGGCATGCCCGGGGATTGGAGTCTCAGTCTGTTATGTCCCATTTACAAGAAAGGAGATCGTAGTGAATGTAAGAACTACCGTGGAATAAGCCTATTACCAATTGCGTACAAGGTCCTTTCAAGCATACTGTGTGAACGTCTAAAGCCAATTGTAGAAAAACTAATTGGACCATATCAGTGCGGCTTTAGACCTGGCAAATCTACGACGGATCAAATATTCACCTTACGACAAATCCTGGAAAAAACCCATGAAAAGCAGATCGACACCTACCACCTCTTTGTCGACTACAAAGCTGCCTTCGACTCTCCGATAAGGAATAGGCTTTATGAGGCCATGTCTGAGTTTGGTATTCCTGCAAAGCTGATTCGACTTTGCAAATGTACCTTAGACAACACCAAATCCTCGGTTAAGATTGGTAAGGATCAGTCTGAACCATTCAACACGGAAAGAGGTCTCAGGCAGGGCGATAGCCTGTCCTGTACACTATTTAACATAGTTATGGAGAAGGTGATGAGAAAGGCTGGTATCAACATGTCTGGCACCATATTCCACAAAAGCCACATGCCACTAGCCTACGCCGATGATATAGATATCATTGGCCGAAATCTGCGGGATGTTACTGCAGTTTTCTCATCGCTAGAAAAGGAGTCAGCAAAAATGGGTTTAGCGGTCAACGAGGACAAAACAAAAATAATGATTTCGACGAACAAAGAGTCCTCTCGATGGGGACGCACCGTGAACGTTGACAATTATTGTTTTGAGGTAGTCGACGAATTTACCTACCTCGGATCTTCCGTCAACAAGATGAATAATGTCAGCCAAGAAATTAAACGGAGAATAGTGCTAGCCAATAGATGTTTCTACGGACTTCGGCAGCACTTTAGTAACACCACCTTCTCTCGGAATACTAAGAAACAGCTATACCAGGTGCTTATCTTACCTGTTCTGTTGTATGGTGCCGAATCATGGGTGCTTACTACAACGGACATACAAAACCTGGGAGTATTCGAGAGAAAAGTACTCCGAAAAATATATGGACCTATCTGTGTCGAAGGCCAGTTTCGCCATCGGATGAACCATGAGCTGTATGAGCTTTACCACGACATCGACGTAGCTAAAAGAGTCAGAATCCAACGACTTCGATGGCTGGGACATGTTGCCAGGATGGATGTAAATGCTCCAGCGAGAAAGGTGTTTGAAGGCGAACCTGAAGGACGGCGCAGAGCAGGGAGACCCAAACTCCGTTGGAAGGACCAAGTGGTAGGCGATGTGCCATCATCTGGTAGGACTAACTGGAGAACACACGCAGAAGACCGAAGCGTGTGGAATTCTTTATTACTTCAAGCCTCAAATTTATGAACTACGTTTCGTAAATTGTAATTGGCCACTTAAGTAAGTATTTTCGGAATGGTACCTCAGCTTGAAAAACACTACATTCATTATGTAGCTGAAAAAAGGCTTATCTTGAGGTCCTCGCTGTATACACTAGCTTCTGTGCTACGTTACATCTTCGATCATCATTAAAGACAGAAATTGAGTGACGGTCACTCTACGGAAATCCACACATTTCGTAAAAAAAAACACAAGTAAAAACATAACATAAAATTTGCTCAAAATACAGAATTTGGGCAAAACGCACGGGATGTATTGATATTATGACTCGATTTCAAAAGTGGGCGAAATGGTACATTTGTTTGAAAGGTACCAGTAGGGGCGTGGAAAGATTTCCTATTTTTTGTTCAAAACTTCATCCTTCTATAGCTTTACTAAATACAGAATTTGGGCACGATCGCGTTGGATGTATTGACATTATTATTCGATTTCTAAAGTGGGCATGGCCTGTGAATGGCCAATGAAATAACGCCCAGGAAATAACCCCCAATGAAATAAACCCCAAAAATTGGAAATAATACTTAAAAACAGTAAATGAAATAACATCCAAAAATAAATTAAATAAACCCCAAAGCAAAAACGAAACAACCCCCAATATTTGGGAGTTATTTCATATGAAATAACACCCAATGATGAAAAAGAAATAACCCCCAATGAAATAAACCCCACCAGCAACAAAAATGAAATTATGCCCAAAATTCATAAAAGTCAGTTTCACCAAGGATTTCATGAAGCCAATATGGACCAACAGCAAAGTCGCAAAATTATTGAAATGAATCTTGTGGTTCGTAGATCGTTATAGCCCTGCTCTATTTTTGCAGTTCGGAAGACAATTTGCCTTTTACGTTTGGCCTTTACACAACCACCTCCAGTGTTTACAAGCAAATCAAACTCTCTGCTTTTATTGAATTAATCCTTTTAAAGAACTCTTACAAATTAAAAAAATAATTACATTCTTAGTGTGTACTAATCGAATTTTGCATTTTGTTGGTATTCTATCCGTCAGTATGAACATAAATGGAAATATATGTAAATAATCAAAAGATATTGTCATATATTCACAGGCTCAAAGTTTTCTTGTAAAA